>CM053783.1:887115791-887558291 GCA_028749045.1 Cupressus sempervirens
AGTTCTTCTCCCCCATTGCTTAGGAGATGTTTTTCATGCATATTCTCCCCCATTGACAACAATGTCAAAGGCTTCAATATGACAGTATACTAATTGTTAAATACCAATTGTTAATACACTGCTCCAAGTCTTCAACCAGCTTGAGTGTCGAAAGACACTATTCAAAAACCAAAAACCAAGAGTCCTCAAAGACTCAGCTTATCACAGATACCCATATGGGAAGCATCAACATTCAGTCCAGTCTAACAATACTTCTCTGTACCACTAGGTTGATGCACTTATTGCATCATCTACTCAGAAGTAGGCAGGGGCATAACCCCAAGCATACCTCTCAAGTACTTAAATGTATCTTTAGGTAAAGGCTTCGTAAAGATATCTGCAATTTGATCTTTAGTACTCACATACTCCAGTCTGATCTCCTTTTTTGTTGCTTTCTCTCTCAGCACATGATACTTAATAGATATATGCTTAGTCTTAGAATGCAATACAAGAGTCTTAGATATACTCACTGTACTTGTGTTATCACAGTATATGATAACAGGTTCTTCAAACTCAAATCTGATATCCTTCAGCATCTGCTTCATACACATAACTTGATTACAATTATTTGCTGCTGCAACATACTTTGCCTCAGCTGTGCTCTGAGAAATACAATCTTGTTCCTTGCTTAGCCAAGAAACCAATCTTCCTTCAAGGAAAAATGCTCCACCACTGGTGCTCTTTCTGTGATCCATACTACCTACCCAATCTGCATCAGTATATGCACATAGAGTAAAATCACTCGATCTATCATACCAAATTCCTTAGTCAAATGTTCCTTTCAAATATTTGAATATTCTCTTTACTGCTGCATAATGATACTCCTTAGGATCATCTTAAAATCTAGCTACAATCCCAACTGCATTTGCTATATCTGGTCTCGTGTGAGTTGGATATTGCAAACCTCTAATCGTGGATTTGTATTTCTTCTGCTCTATTGCAAGTGTCTCATCTTTGTTGGAAAACTTGTGACTAGTTATCATAGGTGTACCAATAGGTTTGCAACTTTCTAATCCAAACCTTTTCAACAAGTCTTTTAGGTATTTAGCTTGTGAAATGAAAATACTATCGCTGTTCTACACAATTTGCAATCCTACGGAAAACTTCATTTCTCCTATCATACTCATTTCAAACTTATTCTTCATTTCTTCAGCAAACTTCTCACTTGCTTCATCATCACCTCCTCCAAATATGATGTCATCAACAAATATTACTATTACTAGCAAACCATTCTCAATTTTTTTCAAATACAAGTTACTATCTACCGTAGCTTTAGCAAATCCAAGCTTTGCCACATGCTTGTCCAACCTTGCATACCAGGTTCTAAGTGCTTGCTTCAGACTATATAGAACTTTCTTTAGTCTACATACAATGTCTTTGTTTTCTGTCAGAGGAAAACCTTCAGCCTGCTCAATATATACCGCTTCTTCAAGTTCTCCATTCAGGAAGGTTGATTTAACATCCATCTGATATACCTTAAACTTCTTATTTTCTGCATAAGCAAAGAACATTCTCACTGCTTCCATTCTGGCTATAGGTGCATATGTCTCCTCATAGTCTATGCCTTCTTGCTGTGAATATCCCTTGCATACAAGTCTAGCCATGTTTCTCACAACTTCGCCTTGCTCATTCATCTTGTTTTTGAATACCCATTTGGTTCCTATCACATTCTTATCTTTATGTCTAGGAACTAACTCCCATATTTCATTCTTTTGAATCTGATCTAATTCTTTCTTCATTGCTTGAATCCAGTGATCATCTTTACATGCTTCATCTGTGCTCTTAGGTTCAACTTGAGAAATCAAACATATCTCTTCATTGACTCTGTTTCTTGTCATCAGATCTTTGTCTTTGCTTCCAATTATCTGCTCAGGAGGGTGATTCCTTGTCAGATTCCTATTAGGGGTAGGAGTTGACATCTCAACTCGTATCTCATCTCTAGGTTTAGATCCCTACTCTCTTCTTTGCTCAATAGTTAACACATCGTTCTGCAGAACATTGTTAGTCTCAAAGAAAACTTCTGCATTTTGTCTAACAATTCCAGAATTATCTTCTTTTTCATCCGAATTATAATCTACCATCTTTTCCTTAGTTCTAGACTTTTCATCCATCCTTACATTTGTGCATTCAACTATCGTCTTAGTTCTATAGTTAAAACATCTCTATGCCTTGCTTTTCAATGAATAACCAAGAAACATACCTTCATCACTTCTTGGATCAAACTTACCAATGTCATCATCTCTTAATGTAACATTTGCTTCCAAATATTCTGAAATTCTTAACTAATGGTGAATGACCAAACCATAGTTCATAAGGTGTCTTGCTGATACATTTTCTGATTTGTACTCTATTCAGAGTTTATATTGCTGAATTGACTGCTTCTCTCCAAAATGTCTTAGAAACATCATTTTCAAACAACATCGCTCTTGCTGCCTCTACTACTAATTTGTTTTTTCTTTCAGCAATCCCATTCTGCTCAGGTGTTTTAGGTGAGGATAGCTGTGTTTTGATTCCATTTTCTTCACAAAATATGTTAAACTCTCTATAGGTGAATTCTCGTCCTCTATCCAATCTCAAACATTTTATCTTAACACCAAATTTATTCTCAACTCTATTCTTAAATATCTTAAATTTCTCAAAAGCTTTAGACTTCTCTTTAAGAAATGCTATCCACATCATTTTGGTGAAATTATCAACACAGATTATAAAGTACCTTTCACCAACAGATTATAAAGTACCTTTCACCATAGAATCCTTGTGTTCTTGAAGGACCACTCAAATCTGTGTGAACGATCTCTAGCTTCTCTGTGGTAGTGAACTTCTTGCTAGGAAATGATACTTTCTTCTGTTTAACCAAAATACATTCTTTGCAAATAATATTAGTAGATTTTGTAATCTTAGGCAAGTCTCTGATTGCAAATGTGCTACTAAATTTCACAATATTATCAAAATTTATGTGAAAAAATCTTCTATGCCACAACCAATTGTTGTTCACTTTAGCTACCAAACATATCATTTCAGTAGGATTCAACTGAAATACATTACCTCTGGATCTTGTGCTTATTCCAATCAACTTACCATCTTTGTCTTTGATAATACAGGTCTTCTTAGTGAATTGCAACTGATAACCCTTATCCACTAATTGTGCAACACTCAACAAATTATGCTTCAATCCATCAACAAAATAAACATCATCAGTGTTAGTTTTACCATCAAGAGTAATGGATCCAATTCCCGTTATATGATAGGCTGCCTTGTTACCAACTCTAACAATACCTCCATCATGATTCTTGAACTTAACAAACTTATTCATATCACCAGTCATGTGAACATCCACTATCAATTATCCAATCAGATTTCTTCTCAACTTAGGACACTAGAGCTCTTTCTTCTCTATTTTCTTTATCAAGATCATCTTCCTTGATAGCGACAAATCCCAATTCATCATCACTTTCACTTTGGCCTCTCTCATCAAATTCTTCATCTTCATTTGTAGACAAACTTTCCCTTATACTTTTTCTCTTTTTTAGGACATTTAGATGCACAATAATCAAATTCATCACAATTCCAACATTTAAAGATTTTCTTATCATTTTTTTCTCTTCTCACAAGAAGGGCTATACCTTCCTCAATCTTCTTGTCTTCATCAAATCTGCTGCTACCAAAAAAATCTCCACATGTGCTTGCACTCCTTATCAGATTAGGTCGAATGTTAAGGGCACTGAAAGCTGTTTCCACTCTTGCTAGATCTCTAGACTGACTCAGATCTACTTTTGCAGCTTCTAATCTACCAAGCAATGTTTCCTTGGTAAAATCCTTAGTGTAGGGTATCAATAAATGAATCATTTGAGCTACTTGCTTGAATGGTGGCATCAATTTTTTCAAGATCTTCCATACTACCTCATCTTCTTCTTTGGTTCCACCATGAGACCAAATTCCTGCAACAATTTATGATATTCTACCAATATAACTTCTTACAGATTCATCTTCCATCATTTTAGCATCTTAGAATGCACATATCCAATATTGCAAATAATTCTCTTTGCATGTGCATCACCTTCAAAAGCATATTCTAATGCTTTCCCAATTTAATGAGATGTTTGAAGTGACTTTACCTGATTGTGTTCATTCTCTGGAAGAACTAATGGTAATGTTTCTCTTGCTCTCATGTTATACATGAATAGATCTCTTTCTGCTTCACTGCATTCTTCAACCTTTTCTTCTTTCACAATCATCTTCTCACTTTGTCAAGATCCAATAACCCGAACCCATGCTAACAAATGAGCCTTCATCTTCTCCTTCCAACTGTCATAGTTGGCCCCATCAAATCTAGGACTATCCTTTTTGAAAAGATTCGCCATCGATCTCCCAAAGCTGTTAAGCTTATCCTTCAAGGACTTGATGCTCTGATACTAATTGTTAGAATATATAGTCTGTCAATATAATTGAGGGGCGGGGGGGTGGTGTGAATCAGTTATCCAACTAATATCACAATTATCAACCTTATTAAACTTTAACCATATGAGCAATATAATTAGAAACCACAACAAGATACTCATACACAATAACACCATATATTTTAACTAGGGAAACCTTTGATCAAAGGGAAAACCCCAGTGGGGATGGTACTCACAAAATGATGTACTAATATAAATGTTCTTTGTTAGAGGATGGACCTTGTTAGGAATCTATGAATACATGTAGAGTATATGAGTCCCTGTTAGGAGACTTTGAATCCCTGTTAGGAGTTGTGGAATACAGCTGGACCCACTGCACAAACAACTTCAAGGATAAGACCAATGAACCTACTATTCAAATGATCTCTGTATTATTCCTTGCAAAATAATAGAAATGAAATGTACTTCCTTCCTTTGTCTCGTCAATCAAACCTCTGCTCCTAATCTGCAACCAGATCACAAATCTTGCATCTAATAATCCCCTAGATCACTTACTTGCATTCCTCAAATCCTCTGCTCCTTTTCGCACTTCGCACTTCATACAATGATCATAACACATTAAAAACAAGGAAAACAACTTTCCTTTATACCATATCTTCAAAATAATTCTGAGTTGGCCTTGAAGCTTTCCCAATTAATTGTAATAAAATAATTAATTAATTACAACTACAATAGCACTATTGACTCACAGTCTAGCAAAACTTCTCACATCCGATACTAGGGCTTGCGCACTTGCTAACGTTACCAACAGACTGTCCTCTGTTGCTGCTCGACTGCGCATCTTCTCATTACAACTTAGATGAAAGATAGCGAACAAACATCAAGAACTGCTTTCTTAATACTCTATCTCTGAATTGCTCTCTGTAAATCGGGTACAACTTTTGTACATCTTCAACTTAGACTCTGCGCATTGAACCACATCATCAGGACATAGTGTTTAACATGTCCATGGCCGCGCATCACCAAACAATCAAACCATTGTCCATACGACTAAGATCTCTGTCTACTACTCAACCAATCTTTACAGAAACTATACTATGTTGACATCAGTGACAAACACAGTCATGAATGTAACATGTCAATACTCTCCAATGCTTAGTATACTCCCCCAAAGTAGTATCATCAACATTCATGCTAACAGAGAGGAGCAGAGATAAAGGAGATATATTCAGATATCATAAATCCGATATATATCTTTAATCAGAATTTTAAGAGCACTATGAGGAGAGCAATAATATATATCTATTGAAGGAAAATTGGCTGACTTCAACGCAAAAGAAATTATACAGTTCCATCAGATATCACTTTGTCCTATCGAGGACCACAAAGATCGTAAATTGCATATATCAGACATGTCTGAAATAGAAAGGTTTAGTCTTCAAATACAACTCTTCTGCTGCTTGAAGTGTATATTTTTATATTACCTTAACTTTGTTCCAATAGTAATATTGACTATTCATTATTAATATCAAGCTGCAAGTATTTGTCCCAAAATTCTTAGGATATCTAGAAGGGACATTACAGTGGTATCAGAGCAATAATCCTACCATCCTATGAGTGAAGGCTCATGGAAACTTATGAGAGGAGGGCAAATAAAACAACAATGAATGACTTAGCAAATGAGGTGAGATCCTATATGGAGCAAAACAACCAATCCAACCAAACCATATTGAATCAAATGGAAAAATCAAATCAAGCACTTCTCCAAGCATTGCAAGATATGGGAAATTCTATCAACAATTTAAGAGGTCAACCCAACCAGGCAAGAGAAACTAGCTCCACTCACTCATAAAATAATAATGTGTTTTCTACAACCGGAATACCACAAACATCATTCTTACACAGAGCAGAGCTATCGAGAGAAGAAGATGGAATAGGACAACCGATGACTAGGACTGAAGAAATTGCAAGGGCATACGCAGCTCTAGAACCTAACATTAGAGAACTGGTATCTTTCAGAGAATTTTGTGATGATAAATGAAGGGAGACGTCTAGAAGGACAGTAAATGAAGAACTCAAACATAAAATTAACAAAATAAAGCTTCCACATTTTGTTGGTTCAGAAAAGATTACACCGCGCCAATGGTTAGAAAAATTAAATACATTTTTTATTCTAAATCCCATGACAAGAGAAGATGCCTTGCAATTCACTATAGTGCATCTAGAGGGAGCAGCGCATGGTTGGTGGACCCATGGGTGTATCTCATTGGGACATAAAGATGTAAAATCCTATGAAGAATTCTCCCAAAAGCTCATGAACAGAGTTGATGATAAGGACACTGAATGGTATTTCCAAGAACTACCTCAACCCAGACAAACTGGAACAGTGGAAGAGTATGCTTGCAAATTCCAAGAGTTATTAGTTATGGTTCCAGACCTTTCCCAAAAGAGACTCACTCATATATTTATAGAAGGATTAAAAGACTCCACTAGGCACTTTGTTAAACTGCATGAACCACAAAACTTGGAAGAAGACATTAGAAAAGCAAAAATGGTAGAATCAAATCCTTCAAAGGAAAGATCTAAGAATTTTTCAGCAAAGATAGAACTTAGAAACAATGACTCGAGGAAAGATCACAAAGAAAAAGAATGTTATTTTTGCAAAGGACAGTGGAGTGTTGGGCATCAATGCCAAGGAAAGGATACTCTCAAGCAAAAAGAGGACGTAATGAAGAAAGGCTTATGCTTTAGTTGTAGAGAACCATGGGCATCAGGTCACAAGTGTAGCAAAAGGAATCAAATTAATAGAACCCTGATAGGACTCTTGTAATGAAAATAAATCTTAGTTGTAGATCAATTGGGACCAATTCTCAGTCAACATTTGTCCATTGTAAAAGATGAGTAATTCCTTATTATTTCAACCTGGCAAACAAAATTCAGAACTGAAATTGTTTAAACTGAACTCTGTTGAGTTCTCTCATTTGCTGGAGAGAAAAATCATAGAACAACTCTCCTAGATTGCTTGAGAAGCCTTGTTGGGCTGGATTGACTAGATCATAACATGTCTTTTTGGGAGCAATTCCTTAAAAATCCTAGATTTGAAAAGCTGAGTAAGTAAGAGCTTAAGGAATTCTTGGTTCTGTGGGATCTTTCAGAAGTATCAACCAAGTGATGTCTGGAACCGAAGTCCAAGTCTTGAGAATTCTCACATTTGCTCTCAATATAATTTGATACCCCAAAATTTCCTCAAGTGACCTCGAGGCCTTGCAAAGCCAAAAAAATTGTACTAACTGTAGTTGAGTATCTTTTGGGCTGAGTTCAACCATGTCATAAACTAAGCTAAGTGTAAAACTGGTATGACGAACCATAATTCTACTTTCACTAGCTTAAAGAGTATTTTTAACAAAAAAACAGCCTGATTTTTGGTTTTTTACTGGGTTATTATATTGTTTTAGAAGAGCATAGTTCAAAAACCAAAGGCCTATAGGTTGTCGAGATTGAAATTAACATGAGAAATTGATGTAATACTTTTCATGTGGCTATGATGGTGATGTGATGTTAGAGCTCTAAAGTTAGATTAGAAGAGGAAAGGAACAAAGTGGCAAAAGAAATATGTAGATATTTAATAGTTAAGTTTATAAGGTCTAGAGATGGAGGAGGAGAGCTGATGCACTAAGAGCAAGGGGAATATGGAAAATAGAGGACAACCCCCAACAATCGATCTTGGAAGTGATACTTTTCATGCTGAAAGAACTAAGAGATGGATTGCCACCAAGGCAAGGTCAAGAAAAGGAAGTGGATTATGGAGAAGGGGAGGAAAACACATGTAGTGACCAATAGAATCAAGTTAGACTCGAGGGAATTTTAGAGAAGTTTGGTCATTTCATGTAAGACATTAATAAGATAGCGCCACCAAAATTTAATGGGTGAAACCTTGGGACAGAAGTTGAAGCCAGGTTGATTGGAAAACAGAGTTGCTTTAACTTTTAATCATCAGAAGAATATTGACAATTTATTAACTCAACAAGAAACCACATTATGGTGGGTTCACTTGTAGAGCACCATAACCATCATTAGCAACTCTGTGACAGTTCAATATATTTTATTCGACAGATTCATACGTCACTGCTTGGTGAATGAGTTTCACTCTTTGAGATAACAAGGCAAGACAGTGGTGGAATACAATGACAAATTATCGGTCTGTTTGAAATTTTTTGGTTATATGCAAAACGAGAAAAGTAAGGTGAATTGGTGTAGTAGCAGGCTATCTCCAAAAATTGAAGGGAAGGTGTGAACCTTGGAGCCTACAACCTTGTTGGATGCAACACACAGCTGGTTGAGGAAGAAGTTATTGGAGGGTCCTGCTTTGAACGCAAACCATAAGAACTGCCAAAGTCATCTCAAAGAATACTTAAACAATGGTCAGCACCTGAACAACCTACAGATTCAGTATTTATCACACCAAGAAAGGGGAAGAAGGAACCCAGAATTTAGATGGACCAGTAGATTCTAAGATGGAGGCCATAACGTTTTTCGAAAGGAACCATCCAATACAAATACATAATCTGAAACCTTAAATTGAACTAGGAGAAGGGGTGACTAATGGATGGAAATATGGACCAATGGCCTTGTTGTGACCTTCTCACATGTTGCTTTAATGCAAATGCTCCCCCCCACCTCCATCCCCCCTCTTTTAGCTGAACAAACCAAGTCTTTTTGTAGTCAGTGTCATCTCTAGACCCTTGAAATACATTGATGATTTATACTAAGGCTGGAATCAAGAATGATTCACCTTTAGTGTTTCTATCGTACAGACCTAAGTTGCTGGTTATATGCAGCACCAAATAAGTTCATACACCACTATGCTAATAGTAAAGCAACATAGCGAAATACACCACCATATCAATGTTTCAATTCAAAAATTATAATGTCAACATTAATGAACAACTATCCCTAATCAAATATCATAAAAAATCATCAATCATATCATCATCCTTTGGTTGTGGAAAATTAGAAGCATAGATAGTGTCTTTGGCATCAATACTAGCAATGTCATCCTCAGTATCACTAGGTCGCTCATGACCATCACCATCAATTGCAAGTGCATTAAGGCGGGCGATTGAATCTTCCAACTCTGCAAGCTTTGGTTCAACATCTCGATACTTTGCCTCCCTTTTTTGTAGGCATTGTTTTTGTGTGTTAGAACCCTCAAGTTTTTTAATGTCCCCAATTTAGTAGGTTTTTGAAGTGTGGTTTTGTCAGTGCATCATCGCGACCCTCGTGAGTTGATGTTTGGATTTGGGGGTCTTTGTCAAGATATTGCTATTTTTGGACTTACTATTTTTAGTAACTCTCGGACAGTTACTATTTTGGGTGTGCAGTTCAGGCAGGATGATCGTCTGGTTTGATATTTGATCTCTCGATGAATTATTATGGAAGTCATTTATTTGGAGGATTATGGTTTAATGATTATTTATGATACACTTTATTATCATTGTATTTTATAATATAAAGTGTTATGACTTTATATTATAAAAGTTGCTCTTAAGTAAAAGTGTGAGCGTGAAGCTAAGTGGCTCAACTTTGTATTATAAATATGGCTTTTTGGAGAAGGAGAGATCCTCTTGAATATTATACATTTTCTTCCTCATTTCATTGCCTGAGGGTTTTAAGAATTTCTAAGTTTTCCATTGATAATTGTGCTTAGGTAAACAATTATCGAATTCTCCAACTATATCCACTGTGGCTCTAGAGATTGATACTCTGAAGGAAATAGTCTGTATTGTGTTGCAAGTTGGAAATCGATTGGAAGATTGTTTTGGTGACTGCCATTTTATTATTGAGGGTTGCGTTTGAGGTTATAAACAGTTGGGAGTCAAGCCGTGATTGGTTATTGGACTAGCATTCGAGCCGACAAATTTGTGTAATTTGTGGATGTCATTTCTTGGTTGCAACTTGCATTGGGATATATGCATTGATATCAGTTGGGCTGTTCACTTCCTTGGTCGGCGTAAGGATTTTTCATGGTGATGCTGTGTCAAGGAACTTGCATCTGTCATTTAGCGTGGCTTCTCCTATCAAGCGACATAAGCAAGGTTATGTGCTATAGAAGAAATCAAGTTCTTCTATTGTCCAATTCTGGAAATTCTGTCCTTAAACATTTATGAGATTTTGTTTTCCTTTCTTAATAAATTTACATAGTAGTTATGGAGTGAATTGCTAGAGTCAATATTTGCCTTGTACTCATTATATTTACTAAAATATAAATAAAATCAAGAAACACAAGAACTTTGTTCATTGACACTGGTAATTTTGTCGGAGCCTACTTGGACTCTTTACAGTGGTATCAAAGCGGTTTCCTGCCAACTTGCAGGAATTGGGCTCAATTAAATTTTGAAGTAAATTTTGTTGATTCCGCATTTTGAGACATGGATGGTGATCAAAGATTTGTGCCAGGCATGCATTATAACCGACAGGAACCTAATTTGCCTTCCAGAGAAGGAGAGCCGAAGATTTAATTTGGTACAATAGGTAGCTCGGGTGGTTCTGGTGGGCAATGGACGACGGATCCCAGATGCAAAGGTTGATAGAGATGCCCTTCAGGCATTTAGGAATATCACAACCGAGCAACAATAGATGACAGGTGTTCTCCAATAGTTGTCTAACACTTTGCAGCAGTTGAATTTGCCTCGGGATCGAGGTAGAGAGAGAGCTCGAGATATTTCTGTCGGTACCCATAAGTCACATGTGGATGTAGGACCTAGAGCTGATGACAGGCATAGGATTGAGCATCATGTTAGGATGGATGATAGGGTGGACAGGACATGCTATATTGGTGCTCAGGACAGGCCACAGAGACCCACTTTCCTGAGACCAGAGTTAGATGCAGTTAGCACTGCTTCTGATGCCGCTCCTTTTGTTGACGATGTATTGATTCATTTTCATGAGTTGGATGCTCTTCCTTAGGCATTAAAGGAGAATTTGAGTTTTGACAGATATCTAACATAGAAGCGTGAGCATTCCAGGGGTAGGCTTGCTACTAATAGATAACGGCCTAGGTACATTGAGCTTCAACAGGCAGCTGGTAAAATGACATTGGCTCATTTTGATGGGAGCGGTAGAGTGATTGCTAGAGCTTGGGTCCACAAGCTCGACACCTACCTCGCTTTGCGTCCTCTGATTGAGGAGGATGCGATCAGGTTTGTTGTGCTACACCTTGATGGAGTTGGGCATGATTGGTGGTACTATGGTTTAGTATCTCTCCATCATGATCATATCATATCATATCAGGAGTTTATTGATCAGTTGATAGAGCGTTTTGACAAGAAAGATCCCGAGGTTTATTTTATGGAGTTCAGTTAGTTACGACAGACGTCTAGTTTGGAGGCATTTATTAGTGAGTTCCAAAGGTTGTCAGTGATGGTGTATGACATATCTAAGAGGAGGGCTATGCTATTCATTGAGGGTCTTGCTTAGCCACTCAGAGGTTGGGTTAAGTGATTAGATCCCCCTTCATTGCAAGAGACAATGAAAAAGGCCCATAACTTAGAGGCCTCGACACTCAAAGGCAAGTTTGCTTCGAAGCCTGCTACATCCTCCCATGATAGGACACCTCCTTGGAGAGAGGAGAAATCTGAGGGTAAGCATTCTGCTGGAGCACCTTTGGACCAGGAAACAATTAATGATTTGAGGAGGAAGTTGTGTTTCTACTGTAGGGGTCCCTATGATGTTGATGATTGTCCTATGAAGCCTAAGGGCAAAAATAGGATGGAGTGGTTCTACGATGATGACGACAGTGTTGAGTTTCAAGAGAAGTTTGGGGATTATGATCAGGATCAACATAGGAGCGATGATGTTGAGGATGAGGTGGATGACTCCAACCTCAAGGTAGCTTACTTATCCAGTATGAGGAAGGAGGGAGCTTTTAGGATGCGTTGACTCATAGTTAGACCGGTTATTGTTGCTTTATTTGATATTGGAGCTACTCATAATTTTATTGATGCTCATTTGGTTACTAGGAGAGGTATGCAGACTAAGGATTTTGAGGGCCTACGGATACAGGTAGCTGATGGTTACACTTTGAAGTGTAACAAGATGATTTTAGATCTTCCCGTGATACTTAATACATATGCTTACACTGCAGATTTTTATGTGGTAGACATGGGGGAAATAGATATAGTTCTTGGTATGGCTTGGTTACACACACTTAAGGATATCTACTTTAGTACAGAGAGAATGGAGATGAGATTCATTAAGGACAGGCAACCTTGGGTTCTTAAAGCAATCCGTAATGATCAGCTGAAGCAGATCTCCCTTAGGCGCATGCAGCATTTGGTTCGTCATGAGGATATTATTGATTGGGCAGTAGAGTGCAGGATTATGCCTACTCAAAAGAATATTGAGGAGGTGGATTATCATTCAGATATCCAATAGTTGAGACTTAAACACTCTAGAGTGTTTAATGATTTACCCCCTGGTAGGCCATCGAATTGTGGGATTGAGCATATCATTGAGTTGGAGGAGAGCACTAATCCTATTATGATCACGCCTTATCGCCATCCAAAGAGGCTCAAAGATGAGATTGAGAAGACCATACAGGAGCTATTTGATCAGGGACATATTAGGCCAAGTAAGTCCACATTCACCTTTTCAGTTGTTCTGGTGAAGAAGGATGACACCCTTTGGATGCGCATTGATTACTAGATGTTGAATAAGAAGACCATTAAAAACCAGCATCGCATTCCACGGATTGATGAGCTCATTGAAGAATTGCATGGGGCAAAGTATTTTTCGAAGATTAATTTGAGGTCCGGCTATCATCAAATCCGAGCTAGAGAGCAGGATATAGAGAAGACAACATTCAGGAGTCACTATGGGTATTTTGAGTTTTTAGTCATGGCTTTTGGTCTTACCAATGCTTCTGCCACTTTTCAGTTTACTATGAACAGGGTGTTCCACAATCAGCTCCACAAGTTTGTGTTGGTTTTCTTTGACGACATTCTGATTTGTAGCAAGACTTGGGATGATCATGTTGTTCATTTGGATACGGTTTTGGTTATATTGGATCAGGCTTCCTTGTATGCCAAAGAGTCCAAGTGTGCTCTCGGTATGACAGAGTTACTTTATTTGGGGCATATTATCGGTGCTGATGGAGTATGCATGGACCCAGATAAGATCTGTGCTATTGTGGAGTGGCCTACACTTGAGACCTTGACACAGTTAAGAGGGTTTATTGGTCTTTGTGCCTTTTACCGTAGGTTTGCAGCTGGTTTTTCACGACATGCTACTCCCCTTACAAATTTGACACGCAAGGGTATTTTTTAGTGGTCGACCCAGGCATAGGAATGTTTTGAGAAATTTAAGACTATCATGACTTTGAGTCCGTCGTTGACTTTACCTGATTTTTCTAGGCCCTTTGATTTGCAGTGTGATGCTTTCGGAGAGGGTATTGGTGCAGTTTTATCCTAGGATCGACATCCCATAGTCTTTGAGAGTAGGAAATTGTGGGGTCTTAAGATATCTTTTAGTGTTTATGATAAAGAGATGTTGGCCATCATGCATGCTTTGGCCAAGTTCAGGCAGTATTTAGTGGGCAACAAGTTTTGCATTAAGACTGATCATAATAGCTTGAGACATTTCCTAGGGTAGAGGGATTTAAATGAAAGGCAGCAAAATGGGTCAGCAAGCTACAATCTTACAATTTTGATATCTCTTACATCAAGGGAACTCAAAATTTTGTTGTAGATGCTCTTTCGAGGAGACCTCATCTATGTATAGTTTCTAATATTTTAGAGGATTGGAGACATTTGATTATTGTTGAATATGCTAGGGATTAGTGGGCCTTAGGTATTGTGGATGGTAGTATTCAGGATGATAGATATTTTCTTTCAGGGGAGTTGATTATCTACAAAGGGAGGATATACTTGATTTCAGAGTCAAATGTGTGTAGGATTATCCTGCAAGCATTTCATGATTCTCCTATGGCTGGTCACCTCGGGTTTTTTAAGACTTATAGACAGGTTTGGGAGAGATTTACATGGAGATGGTTGAAGGTTGATGTTCATCACTATGTCCGAGAGTGTTTGGTTTGTCAGCAGAACAAACGCGAACACACATATCGTGTTGGTTTATTACAACCACTTTCTATTCTTGAAAGAAAGTGGAAGGGAATTTCCATGGACTTCAGTGTGCGCTTGCCTAAAGCTCAAGGACGGGATTGTATATATGTGGTGGTAGACAGGCTCACGAAGTATGCTCATTTCTTCCCTATTACCACTACTTACTCGGTTGTACAGTTAGTTGAGTTATTTTTCAAGGAGATTTTCAAATTGCATGGTTTACCCAAGACCATTGTTATTGACCGTGACAACAAATTTATGAGTCATTTTTGACAGGAGATTTTTAGATTGTGTGGGACTGAGTTGACCCCCAGCATGAGCTACCACCTGCAGACTAATGGATAGACAGAAATAGTGAACAAATGGGTTGAGGGATATTTGCGGAATTGTCTCTTCTCAGCAAAAGGCTTGGGTAAAGTGGATTCACTTATGTGAATATTGTTACAATTCCACTCATCACATGACTACACAGACGTCGCCTTTCAGGGCTTTATACTGGTATGATCCACTTAGTTTCATAGACTTGTTATGTGGTGATAGCAGAGTGTCGAGTGCAAGAGATTTGTTGCAGGACAATTAGGATGTAGTGAGGTCATTGAGAGATAATATACAGAGAGCACAAAATCAGCAAAAGTAGTATGCTGATCAGTGGAGAACAATTTGGACTTTTCAAGTGGGTGACATGGTCTACTTGATGTTGCAGCCGTATCGACAGTCTTCAATCAAAAAGAGTGGTGTTGAGAAACTTAAGCCACATTATTATGGTCCTTTCCGTATCATATGGCAGGTTGGAGAGGTGGCTTATGAGTTGCATTTGCCTGATGATAGTAAGGTTCATAATGTTTTCCATGTTTCTTGCCTTAAGGGAGCCTTGGGCAGTCGTGTGATACCATCCCCTATATTGCCTTTGTTGGATGATGAAGGGAGATTGGAGTTGATTCTGGACGCGATTCTTGATACTAGAGAGAGATAGCTGTGATGGAGGACCATCCGTGAGTTATTGGTTAAGTGGCAGAACCTACTAGAGGAGGATGCTACTTGGGAGCTTGAGGATATTCTACAGCACCCTGAATTGCGATTGTTTGAGGACAAACAATCTTGGGGAGGGAGGACTGTAATGTCATTGATTTAGCAAATATCTGAAGTGTGGTTTTGTCAGTTCATCATCGTGATCCTCATGAGCTGACGTTTGAATTTGGGGGTCTTTGTCGAGATATTGCTATTTTTGGACTTATTATTTTTAGTAAGTCACTCTGGGATGGTTACTATTTTGGGTGTGTAGTTCAGGTAGGATGATTGTCTGGTTTGATATTTGATCTCTTGATGAATTATTATGGAAGTCATATTTATTTGGAGGATTGTGGTTTAATGATTATTTATGATACACTTTATTATCATTGTATTTTATAATATAAAGTGTTATGACTTTATATTATAAAAGTTGCTTTTAAGTAGAAGTGTGAGCATGAATCTAAGTGGCTCAAATTTGTATTATAAATATGGCTTTTTGGAGAAGGAGAGATCATCTTGAATATTATACATTTTCTTGCTCATTTCATTGCTTGAGGGTTTTAAAAATTTTCGAGTTTTCCCATTAATAATTGTGCTAAGGTAAACACTAATCGAATTCTCCATTTGTATCCACTGTGGCTCTGGAGGTAGATACTTTGAAGGAAATCGTTTGTATTGTGTTGCAAGCTGGAAATCGATTGGAAGATTGTTTTGGTGACTGTTGTTTTATTACTGAGGGTTGCGTCTGAGGTTATAAATAGCTGGAATTCAAGCCATGATTGGTATAGTATGTAATATGAGTTAGTTTAAAGTTGGTTGCTAGATAGATTTGTACATGTAAGGTGGCGTCTCTAAAAAAAGGGTAGGTCAGAGAATTATGGGAGGTTGTTTTAAAGCTTATACACCCATTTTCTTTCAAAAATTATGCCCTTTTGTAGATAGATTTGAAAACCAACCAGTTCTTCTCTTAATAGATTGATCCTGCGAATACCATACATAAATCTGTCCTTTTAAGTTATCTATTTGCTAGTATCTATTGGACTAGCATTCAAGCCGACAACACCAAACGCGGGACTGGTACTCAGAATCGTCCAAATTTGTGCAATCTGTGGATGTCATTTCTTGGCCGCAACTTGCATTAGGATATGCACATTGATATCAATCGAGCTGTTCACTTCCCTAGTTGGCGTTAGGATTTTTCATGGTGATGCTGCTTTAAGAAACTGCATTCTATCATTTAGCATGGCTTCCCCTATCAAGCAGCATAAGCAAGGTTATGTGCTACGGAAGAAATCAGGTTCTTCTACTGTCTAATTTTGGAAATTCAGTCCTTAAACATTTATGAGATTTTGTTTTCCTTTCTTAATAAATTTACACAATAGTTATGGAGTGAATTGCTAGAGTCAAGATTTGCCTTGTACTCATTATATCTACTGAAATATAAATAAAATCAAGAAACACAAGAACTTTGTTCATTGACATTGGTAATTCTGTTGGAGCCTGCTTGGAGTCTTTACAAGTTTGAATATATATAGACCAAGTCTTTCGCCTTCTTGTAATGCAATCTATTGCATTTTATTGAGTGGATAAAGGAGGATGTGCTCCTATTCCTCTTAGATGGTGATGAACTAGCAACCTATCAAAGATTTTCAAATTTTAAACTAGAGAGTTAAGAGCTTTGAATAAAATTTGTAAATATAAATTCAATATCCATCAACAAGAATGTAAAAATTAGAATATTAATAGTCAAGAACGAACTTGTGATAGAAATTTGATGGAAAAGGGTTATAGGTGTTGGTACATTTGATGCAAGAGCATCTTGCATCCGAAATAAAGGGGAAATGTTGAAAGTTTAAAAAAAATTTAAAAAAATGAATAAATAAATTGTGGAGGAGAGAGAAAGTGACGAAAATAGAAGGAAATATGATAATAAAATAAAATAAGAGAAAAAGGAGAAAAGAGGAATTTCTATTTTCGAGGTGCATAGGTGGCATAAATAGAAAAATAAAATAAAAATGGTTGTCATTCCATTTATCGAAGTGTGTAAGTGGCATCTTAGAAGCTTGTGGAAAGTTCCTTAAATCATGCATTTAATATTTGTTGTGATCCATAAAGGAAATGTAATTTTCTAATTAGGCCACATGGTGGTGCTTAGTTGTATTTAGGTGGAACTCTAGAAAGTTGTGGATATTGTAGAAGGTTCTGGATATTGTGTAGGTGGAATTCTAGAAGGTTGTGGATAAGTCATGCATTGGGTGGTAAGTGCCTATTTAAGCAAGGCATATGAGCATTTCTAATCAAGTTGAAAGGTGAAGGCTTCAAGGTGTGAAAGCTCTAAAGGTGTAGGTAGCTCTTCAAGTAGAAGTTCTTGGGTGGAAGCTTTGGAGGAGAAGGCTCTTAGTTTGGGAAGTTCTTCTTGGTGAAGCTCTTGGTGTGAAGACTCTTATTTGGGATTTCTCTTATGTTGAAGAATTTGTAAACTTTTTTTTGAAGAAGTCATATCTATGATATCATCTTGTGGATGTTGTAAGGATTTTTAAGTATAATAAAAAAAATTCTTGGGAAGCATTTTATCTCTCGTCTCCATATTGTTGCATTTTGGTTATGAGTTGGTAGGGTGGTGTGGCCCTTCATCAACATTTCTCTATGGAATTTTCACCATTTATAAGCATCAACATTGTTCTTTTCTTCAAGAGCGTCAAAACCACAAACATCGATGGTTTAGCAACTCATGAATTCAACACTCACTAGAGGTCGTATGGGATCTAGAAAGAGCCTATGGAGGGTTGCCTTGTAATCTTGTCCAACTTTAGGATCTCTATATGGGGCAAATGTAGTGCTACTCTCCTTAAGGACCGACTTACTATAGTATCTGGGGCTCAATGCAAAGGCAAGGAGATGTGAAGGGGTAGTCATTATTGTTCCATCTCTCCACAATGATTTTCTGTTGTTTCCTGAAGAATGTTACTTCAAGATCTTGCTCTTTCTCATGTATGATTTTTTAATATTTTCATCATGGAGTCTATGCCATCATATACCTCACCCAAGAAAGGCCTATCCATGTTAGTGGATTGGATCATGCTCGATATAAGCTTAGTAAATCTCAAGAGATGCTCAACACAATCCCACCAAGAGTCATTTAGTATCATTGCCTTAACAACAACTGCCCTTGCACTACTAGATTACCTCCATACTCTCCAATTAGCACTAATAACCACTCTAGACAATGCCTCTTTAACCTTTACAAGGCATCTCAAAACAATAGTGTTGGAGGCAAAATGGGTCTTGTTGTGTGGTTTTCACACCATTGCCCCATTGCAAACAAAGACCCCTCTTTTCGTCTCAGCTGTAGGTCTTAGTTGTCTAAGGGGGACTTGGATAGCAACAATTTTCAAGTCTTAGTCTTGTCGAGGTTGTTAAAAGGTAAGGATGCCATGAGTTGGATGGAGTTAGTCATAGTTTTGTTAGGGAGGATGAGGGAAGATTAAGTTTGGCATCAAATTTTGGGATTTCAAGCCCAAAATCTCTCTGTTCCAGCCCTCCAATCATTTTTTAAAGGTATATATTACAAGGTGGGAAGTGGCAGATTTAAATGAAGAGAGGTAGAATGAGTGAGTTCACAAGTTTTAACACTCAGAATGTTTTTGTGTGACTGAAAATGCTCAAAGAAGGCTAGATTCCGACCCTCTTTGGGAAATAGTTCCCATCATGAACAAAATTCGACCCCTACCTTCTTGGCAAAATTCTTTGGTTGTCAATTAAAATTCGGTGAAGACTTAGCAAAATTTTGAAAAAGTAATCGTGCAAGCTGAAGTTTGAGTGGAAATGATCAAGTTTTGACAGAAAATGCCCAAAGAAGGTCAAATTCCGGCCCTTCTTGGGAAATATTTCCCAACATGAGCAAATTTCGGACCCTGCTTTACAACAAAGTCTTTGGTATGAATCAAAATTGTGAAAAACATAGCAAGATATGGAAAAGAAGTGACTTGAGTTGGAATTTGGATGGAAAATGGTGAACTGTGGAGAAAATTTCCCAAAAGTTGTAGGAATCTGACCATCTTTGGGAAATATTTCCCAAAAGTTGTAGGAATCCAACACTCTTTGGGAAACAATTTCCCATCAGAACGGAATTTCTGACATAAGAGTTTTGGCGAGAATGCATGAAACGTGATTAAATTTTGAAGAGGGATAAATGAATTCTGTTGAAAATCTGATCAATAGTGGGCGAGTTTGGAGTTAATGCAAAATTCTTCTTCCTAAAGGTCAGATTCTGACCTTTCTTGTGAAATAATACCCAATATCACCTCATTTCTGCCCTTTGAACAAGCAAGGTTATTTTTAACAGCAAGCTAGTTCAGATGCAAAATTTGAGGGAGATGAAATTCATTTGAAAGTTGATCATAGGAGAGATGAATTTACGAGTTTAAATTTGATGATGAGGGGAAATGATTCATAATTTTGCACATGAAATATTTTGCAATTCCACCCTCTACTGGGAATTTTATTCCCATAACCCCTTTATTTCGGCCCCACGGTATAGTCTTCAATGCTCAAGACAAATGGGAATCCGACTTGTGAGTTTCAATGCCATTGCATCCTCAAGACTAAGTCAGCTTTCAGTGAAGGGAGCAGTATTTCAACTTAATTATATCAAACATTCAAAACCGTTAAACTCCCTTAGTGTTGTCAGCACACAGAGGATTGAAAACAATGTAAACAAATAATTTCTATAGGATCAATTAGACCAGGTCGCCCCCCTACTATGATGTGCGTTTCCAGCCTTAGATCGCCTATAAAAGAATGCTAGATCTCTTCTTTCTAACATCAACTCAAAGCAAGCTGGGCTCTGCTATAATTAGCGAATTATACCTTCATAATCAGTTTTTTTGACAGCGAATTAGCAGCAATTTTTCCTTAGTAAGGAAGTGAGTTGTTTTATAGGGGGACAGACCACCTCAAGACGATAATTCTATCAGGACTGAGATTACAAGAAGGAATAGCTTGTTGTAAGGCAGGTAGTTCTCTTAGCAGGTTTGATTGGTAGGTAAAAATGCTGAGTTCTGAAAATGTTTTGGCATGAATTTTATCATTCACTTTCAGATTTGTTATCTACTTTTCAGTATGAGGATGGATCCTTTTACAAGTGACTGAATTCTTCATTTTCTCTAGAAAAATGTTCAAACTTCATGGGAAGGAAGAGTCACAATTGAACATCCAGTGAGATGAAATTATCGAGATTAGTTGCAATTGAAAATTTGATTAGGGTCCTCATTCAAATCCAATTAGTTCAGGTCTAATGAGGGAAGCAAATTAGCTTGGTGGAAATTGGTTTAGTGGATTTTGTTTTTAGTTTAAGTTCCTTTAAAAATTGAAATGTCATAAGATGGAAATCACAAGATTTTGATTTGAGGTCTAACTGATGCATCAATGAGGTATATTTTGAAATCGCAATAAGGCTTGGCTTGCTAATCAAGTCAAAATCTGAAAAGGCCGAGTATACTATTAGAATTCATAGCATTGAATGCAAAAGTAATCATGAATTTTGGTGGCAGGAGGATGGCAAACCCAAGCTCAAGGATTCAAAGTGTGAAGGAAGATTCACATTCAAGTATCAACATACCAATTCAGATTGAGATCAAGATGGGATCAAAGCTCGCCAAATCTACAAGTGGAATAAAATCAACTTGAATTTGCTATGGAATTCTAAATTTTCTCTGAAATGGATCCCTTCAACCACTTGAAGACTCCACTGTTTGAAGAGGTTCAAAGATGAAGTTCAAGTTCGAAGATGAGCATTAGAAGGTTCACAATGCCAATTCAAGTCAAGCTAGGAGAAAATCTCAGAGGATGGAAGAGATTCGAGGAAAGCAATTTGAAAGCAAATGTTGCCATGATCATCTTCAAGATAGCTTATAGTTTTGGAAGAGTTAATCAATGTTAGAAAGGTTGAGAATCAAGATTTTCTTCATTAAAATTTAAGAGTTACTTTCAAACAATTGAACAAGAAATATTTGCAGTTTTAATTGACATTTTACCAGCTAGGATTTAAATCACATGTTCTTAAATAGATCCACAAGATATAAGGATGAGAGGTGGCAATTGGTTGTCAATCAGAAAATTCCAATTTCAAGTACAGGCAATCACAACATGCCAAGTGTCCTATTTTCTCATTGGTTGTAAAAATCATTGTATTTATCTTATTGGCCCATGAATTGGTGCCTTGATCAAATTGTTGCTATGATCCTATCAAAGTAATGGATAATTCATTGTTGGTTCTTTATGGTGGATTACTTAATATTTCTTTGAAGTGTTGCATGGTTTCCTCAATCTGTTAAAGTATTGATATGGTGCTGAGATACTTCTTTTCCTCAAGTCTGAAATCACTGACCCAAAGGGAGAGAGAGCATTTATCAATTTCAACAATTCTCTTGGATGATCGGGTGGGTATTAATGTTGCTTCCAAAAGACGTGTAACCAAAAGACATGTCATGATAGGACATGTCTCACGTTTGCTCATGACATGACTTTCTATATAAACAAATATTAATTATAATCCTAATCGGATTTGTTGAGACTTAGCCAATTATTACTTATGCCAAGTCGCTGATCTGCATGTGCTATTATAGATCATTACTCGATCTAAAACAGGTTCAATATGTTTGAATATTATTATGCTCGATCATTGCTTGATCGATTATGTGCATGTATATCAGATCATTACTTGATCTGTATCAAGAGAAGATGAATCTGCAAATTCAGATTTCAGTATACTTACTGTGATATATAGAGTTTTGATTTAATGCAAGAATGATTGCTTTGTTTCCAAGGTATATAAAATGATAATTCTTAATGAGTAGAACTGTGTATGTGTGCATGTATGTCAGTTCACATAATGAACTGACATACATACACACATGCACATATTTAATCAATACAAGCAATCATCCTTGTATTTGACCGAAGCTACCATGTATCAACACTCCCTCTTATCTAGGGAGGATAACTAAGTATAAATCAATGGAGATATCACTTAACTCGTGGATATCAAGGGATATAGAGAACATCATGTCACGTGAGATTCTTCTTATATCCTAGTTATGGTATGTGTACTAACATCACGTCCCATGATGTCTACCATAATGTATCATGGCATGTCCATGGATATTAAGTTGCATAATATCCACCATGATTATCTTATAAAGAACACAATGATCTACAATTGATATCAAGTCTCAGGATATATATCAAAATTTCCAAGAGATACAAACCATCATGACGAGTCTATGAATATCAAGTCACATGATATTCATCATGATAGTGAACATTGTAAAGTCGTCACCTTACAATGTTGAATAAAAGTGTATATTATTTGAAAGATTGTCACTTTTTGATAATGTACATAGGAGGCCCATAAAGTCATAGAGTCACAGATATGACAAAAGAGTTTACATAGATATTCTCATGTGGTTCTGTCATGGCGTCACACCATGACATCCACCATGAATTATATTAGAGGGTGGAATAAGGGTTCCACTTTAAACTTCTCTCTCACAAAGAAGGATCTAATAAAGTACATTTTAAGAAATTACTGATTCCAAAACTCTCTTAGCAAGGGCTTCATTCTTCCCAACTCCAAGCTAGTCTCCAAATGCACAAACTTTACTTTGGTAAGAGACTTGGTGAGAATATCAGTCGTTTGTTCTTTAATGATAATGTACCTTGTCTAGAAACCATCTCCATGGTCTACTCCCTATGAATCACTGGGATCAAAGATCAACTTGGCAGATCTTCCAACAACTCTCTCTGTTCTTATCGCAACATTATTCGTAGGAGTAGTCCCTCTTATAAAAACATACTTGTTTGATTTCATATTAACATGAGTGAATGTAATAAGCTATGAATTTAGCACTAGGCTTGGTGACACCTTCATTCATGATAATGTGGCTTCTATCTAAACCTCGAAGTACATACATCAACCTCTTGACCTTCTTGTCCAAGGTTGCTTCAAACTTTTTTTGAATGAGATATCAACCTTCAGACCTCCTTGTCTAAGGTTTCCTTTGGTAGATTATCAAACTCCCTCTAAACCAAACAAATCCTCTAAATGCTCACTCTATCATGGATGCTTTCTCTACTCATATGATCTCAATCATGGGATATATATTTCTCCAAGAGACTCTTATCAACATGGTTCACATACAACTGAAGGTGTTAGATCTGATACTACCTTGGACCAATTATCATCATTAGATCATCTAGATAATTATGTGACCATTTTGATATTTGAACAAAATTCCATCACAGTTTGCTTCCTCTCGATGGAAGAGCCCCTTTTATTTCATAATCCCATATGTTATCACCCGCAAAGATGCCTCATTAACATTCCTAATGCTTCATTCTTCTCGTATCCCTGCACATCAACCACCTTGATACTAGTTGCTCTAATGAAGGTTCATATGCATCAAATAAAAAATGGTTCATATTTGAACTCTGATGGTGTCCTTTCTCTGAAATTTCCCTTCTAGAGATGGTTCAAATGGGAATGGAACATTGGTTATTATTCTCTCCCCCCCACAATGTAAAATTCCCAATCATTCCATTTTGTAGAGTTGATTCCAATGATGACCGAACATGGAGTTTTAGCAGTCACACTACTACATGAGCTTGCTCTCTTGCTCTGCTACTTAAGCTCCCTCTTAGTGGGAGAACCTCTTGTCTCAATAAGGAAAGTACTTCAAGCAATTTAAAGGAACAAAACTAGATAAAGAACACTTCCAAAAGAAAAGGTAAATTGTATCAATGAATACAACTAGTTAATGAATTTGTTGCTTTCCTTTGAGAGTCCCTTCCCTCAAAACTTTAGTCAATGAAGGGATAACATCATCTGCAATAGCTTCATCAACAATTTGTCCATACAATAAGGGATTAGCTTATTCTTCATAAATTAGATTTTTATATCTTCATCATGGAATAGACACAACCTACATGAGATCAAAGTCATGTGATCTTCTGCACCAACTAGGCGGTGAAAAATACTGCAGTTGCATTCATCCACGATTCCTTGTATTCATAGTTAAGAGTAGAAGTAGCATAAGTTAAGTCTAAGTTGATCCAATGTTCCTGGAGTTGGTTGCGGATTAATTAGCTCTGTTGATTTCTCCCTTTCTGGCACAATTCCACTTCGAGCTATTGCATATTCTAATCTCCTTGGCGATGTAAGAAGGTTGAAGTCAATAGGTATCTTGTGGATTTCTTCAACATATCCCTCTTCTTTAGGTGCTCTTTTGGATCCAATGGGTTTAATTTTCTTCTTCTTTTGCTCTATTTGAATGCCCTTACCTTTTGCATCTGCTAGAGTTTGAGCTTTGGCTTGCTCACTTTGCTTCTGTGCACATATTATTTGCATTTCCTCTGCTATAGTCTTCCAACACTTTATTGCAAATTCAAATGCTTCTTTCTCTCTACTTGTGGTAATTGATGCAACATTTTCTTGAGTGCCAAATTCTTCAAAGTAAGCTTCCACATCCATTTTACTTTCAGATGGAGCATATTTTGGCCTGACCTTGGTCAATGCATCATCGAGAACCGCTTTGAGTCTTGCAACTCCAGCTTGCCACCTCTTCTAAATGATAGGTTCTAATTCTTTTGGTAGTTCATTTTTCACCATTACAAGTGTCCTACTGTAAGTCCTCATACTAAGTAGAACAACTCTAATAACACTGTAAAGCTAAATCTTTAAAAGTAGAAATGGTTGAAATCCATTGAATGAATAATGTAAGTCCCTTAAGTGGTTAAAAGCTAATCACATTATTTTATTGAGCATCCACACTAGAAGTAACATTGAAGTCATTTCATGATCTTACTTTGCAAGCTTAGCATGAGGGATGACCTTATACCAAGAGAGGATTGAATGTTTGATGTTTAATCTTGAAGCGTTGAGTATTTGATTCTGCATGTTGTTGTGGAACAAAACTCACATCAATAGGTCTAAACTACATAGTTGAAAATCAAAATAATTAGCTAGTAGGCTATTATACGAGAAACTTTTGCCGGTTTTTGTGATATCTCATACATAAAATTAAAAAAACGGTGCCGAAAAAGTTGTTAAATCTGAATCTAATATTTTATCGGACTTCACGTCCATGACGGTAACCCAATTACCAACCTAGCAAGAGCTGGCGCACAACCATTGCCCACACGCTACACATATTGATTATTATTGAGAATTTTATTTATTTCTTCAAATACTATTTAGGCTTATCCTAGAAATCATCTGGCTCTTCTCTTTGACATCAGAACAAATGCCATTGTGTATGACCTTTATCCGACATTGGAACAAATGTCATTGCGTATGACCTTGCTCTCGGGGAACTTTTATATATCTTCACCATTCTTCTTTCCTTTGTAATTGTAAGAGGTATGTGAATTACTTCCCGTGGAAAAAAAAAGTCATAGAAAGATTTAAAGCTATTTCAAATAAACAATTCAAATGCACAGAAACACTTTTTCATTATCTTGGCCAATCAATGCTTAATAAAAAAATTGATAAAAAGTCTATAATGTGTATTTATTTTCTATTTCAAATAAATGTAAAAATATCATTTTTCTATATTGTCTTTGTTTCTACTGATTCATATTCAAAGCAATAATTACAATTTCAAATTACATATTTTATAATTTATTTACTTATATTGTGAAGAGCATTAAATTGCACATTTTATAACTAATCCCTAGTTTATTTTAGAAATGATCATTGCAATTAGAAAAATGAGAAATTAAAAAAAAAAATTACACATATAATACAAAATTGAATACCGTTATGGGGGGGAACAATGATTATACATATTCCTACGTTACCCAAGGACACGTCCTCGATTTTTTTTCAGCCTTCCTTGTCCCAAAAACGTCTCGGGGACAAAGGACACCTAGGGGATTTTGACTTTGAAATATTGAGCCAATTTGACTTTGACTCTCAAAATAACACAAATTTGGAATAAGCAGTCCTAAGAATACGAAACAAGAAATAAATCTCACAGAGGTAACTAAGACAAAAGAAGACTATGATCCTAAAAATTACATATTGTATTCAGTGCTATCAAATGAAGTATCAAGCAAAGCATGGGTAATTGATAGTGGATCATCTTGACACATTACAAGATACAAAGAAGTATTAGACTCAATATTAAAAGAAGTTAATGACGAAGTTACCATAGGTGATAATTCCACTCATTTTGTCAGAGGAATTGGGAACTGCACCTTGAAATTGAAGTCGGGTAAATCTCAAAAGAGTACTCTGTGTACCAGGAATCAAGAGGAATCTAATCTCTGTTACAACACTTGAAGATGATGGACATAAGGTTCCATTATTAAGAATGATGTTTAGGAAACTGTTCCAAGGCTCGAGGGAAAATCTGTTGGTTCTTCTAAATGGATATTTACAAGCATGTTGCTGATGGTAGCATTGAAAAATATAAGGCCAAATTCTTAGCTCGAGGATTTTCTCAAGAGGGAATTAATTATGAAGAAACCTTTGCTCCAGTTGCCAAATACACCTTTGTAAGAGCAGTCCTAGCTATTGCAGCATCAAAGGGATGGAAAGTGTATCAGATGGATGTGAAAAGAACATTTCTAAATGGAAAGATTACTGAAGAGGTATATTTGGAACAACTTGAAGGATCTGAAACTCATAACCCTAAAGTCTTTGTTTGTAGGCTCAAGAAAGCTCTCTATGTGCTTCAACAGGGTCCAAGGGCATGGTATGAAAGAATTGATAAGTATCTCACCAGTTTAGGATTATCCAAGAATGAAGCTGATTCAAATCTCTATTATAAACAGGATAAAGATGATATGATAATTTTGATACTATATGTTGATGACTTACTAATAACAAGTAATGATCATCTTATAGATCAATGCAGGAAAGATCTAATTAGAGAATTTGATATGAAAGATTTAGGACTCCTTCATTACTTCCTAGGACTGGAAGTATGGCAGAACTCTGACAGCATCATACTTAACCAAGGAAAGTATACATTAGACATCTTAAAGAGATTTGGAATGTGGAACTGCAAACCTATGTCTTCTCCAATGGAGACTAATCTACACAAACTTAAGAAAGCAACAACAGAATCACCCTCCATAGATTCTACTCTTTATAGACAAATGATTGGGTCTCTTATGTACTTGGTAAATACAAGACCTGATATTTGCTATGTTGTTAATGTCTTAAGTCAGTTTATGTGTGAGCCAAAGGAAATTCACCTGGTTGCAATCAAACACATTATGAGATACCTACAAGACACTCTAAACCTTGGGCTCAAGTATGAGAAAGTTGACTTGGACTTGTATGGATTCACAATCTAGATTGGGCTGGGAGTGTTACTGATAGGAAAAACACTTCAGGATGTTTCAGTTTAGGCTCAGTGATGATATCATGGATGTGCAGAAAGTAGGCATCAGTAGCATAGAGTTCCATAGAAGCTGAATACATTGCAGCTGCAATTGCTTCTAGGGAAGCAATTTGGTTTAGAAAGTTACTTGTGGGATTATTTGGTCAACCCATGAATCCCACTATCATTCATTGTGATAATCAGAGTTGCATCAAGCTTTCTGTGAATCAAGTTTTTCATGACATATTCAAGCATATTGAAATTCCTTACTATTATGTAAGAGATACGGTAGACAAGAATACTATCAAGTTAAGATACATTTGTATTGCAAATTAGACAACAGATATTCTTACCAAACCTCTCTCAAGAGAAGATAGATCACTTCAAAAAAGGACTTGGTATGGTTGAATTATAACTCATTTGTATTCTTTGATTATTAATAAATAAATCTATGTTAAATTATTATTGTCTGGCTATTGATTGTTATGGGCTTCACCATTTGTGTTTATTATCTAAAGAGGTGACGATCTTTGTGATAATAAATAGACATTGTATGAGATGACGATCTCTGAGATAATGTTCTATAATAGTAGGGAACTACTGGTAGATCTAGATGAATTAAAGATCATATTGTGTTATAGACATTTCTATGCCTATGAGTCACAATTTGCATAAAGGAAGAATTTAATCATTCTCCGGATTTTATCTTGTGTACTAGCAGATCTTAATTCAGGATCATATTGTGATATAGGCTTGTCAGTGCCTATGAGTTAAAATTTGGATAAAGGAAGAATTTAATCATTATCTGCATTTTATCCTGTGTATTGCATCACATGTAATACTATTATCACAAGTATTAGTGATAATTCATACTACAGGTTTAGTAATATGACAAAGTATCATATGTACCATAATACTTCATGCTTGGAAGAATTAGATGGATATAGAGTACAAACCTATGCTCAACAATGTTGCTAGATATGTTTCTCTCATTTATATTATCAAGTTAAGAGGGAGTGTTAAATCCTGATAACTTGATCATATTAATGTTCTGATTTTTCAGATTAGACAGATATAAAATGCATGTAATTTCCTTTATATATGGCTTCCCAATAAATACATCTCCGTAGAACAGATCGGCGATTTGCTAGGCATATTTATATGCCTTGTATTTGACTATTGTAGTTAATTAATAATTAACTATTAGTTAATTAATAATTAACTATTAGTTAATTAATAATTAACTATTAGTTAATGGACAAAGGCCACCGATTTGTAGAGGAGTAGGTTGTTTCATGGAGGGCTGACCTGAAGGGGTTGTGTCTTATGAAAAGACAAGACCCTTTGTTAATATATAAGGAGGAGCAAGATTGTGGATAGAAAACATAGAATACAATCTTAAGTCTGCTCTTCTAGCAATCTGCTCCTTGGCGATTTAGTACAGAAATAAAAGATAATTTCCAGAATTTATTGCAAACTTCTAGAACAATAACATTTGGTCCAGAATTGTAGTAGATTGATTTGCAGCAAGGTATAAATTCTCCATCAGTACTATATCTTCAAAATTTGTAGAAAACTTACATCGATTTGCAGCAAGGTATAAATTCTCCATCCGTATTATATAAATTCTCCATCCGTATTATATCTTCAGAATTTGTAGAAAACCTACAGTTTATTGGTGATATTTGGACTTTTGTTTCATAATTTGTAAGCAATTCTTATAGTGACTGATGGACAAAATTGTGGATCAAAACTTGGGATCAAATTTCTATAAAAAAATTAGATTCACTTAGTTTGTTCCAAAAATGTCAATTCGAGGATCATAGACTTATGAAAGGTATTGTGGCTATTTGCTGAGTGGGAATGAAATGCAACTAAAAAATAAACCTACAGTAACTTAAAATAATTGTGGTGACATGGATTGTTGCTTCTTGACAACAAAAATTACACAAGCAATAAACTCTAAAACAAACAAGTTATTAACAATTGGTTGTTGTTATATGGAGCCTAATCAGATTTAGAGGTTTTTTTTTCCCATTTCGTTCCCCCTAGTTTTTCCTATGGGGGTTTGGGGGTAGTGTCCCCATAATAGGGGTCAAGGAGTAGCGCCCCTTGCAAGGTCCTTGCCTCATCCTTCTCGTCACGATATAGGGCGGGGTCAAGGAATAGCGCCCCTAAAGCCAAAAATGAATTTACTATTGTAAAAGACGTTAGGAGTTATTTTTTCTTTTTGGATGACTTATTCTAACCCTCATTTTGTAAGCAACATAAGTCGTATGAAATGGCTTAGGGTTAGGGATTTTTATGATGTATGATGATTTAGTGGCTTCTTGCGACGGTATTGAATTGCAAGGGATTGCAGATTTTAATCAGGCTGAAATCACTGGATAATAATGTTAGACTTGTTGTTTGGTGGACATAGCGTAGGGAATGGGTGAACCACGTTAAATCTTTGTGTCTTGTGTTCGCTTATGTGTGCTTTGTTCATTTGTGATATTGGTTATAGTTGTATGTAATCGTTATTCTTGTCTCTTTAATCCTAACGTTGATAAATCTTAATCAGAAGAAAATGATTGATAAACCTTCTCATCAAATCAATAATACTAATCTAACTTTAATAAACAAACTCAAATTACAAAATCTCTCATAAAACTGAACTTTACAAAAATATTTAAATCTTAAAAGTTTTCATAATTAAATTAGATTAAAAAGAAACAACATACAAAAGTAATAAATATCGTGGTGGAAGAAATAGAAGCTTTTCTACGCTGGTTTGATCAGAAGAAATAATGATATTGTATTATTTACAAAAAAATGATACAAGTCTTCCCCGTTTCCTTTATGATATTGCCTTTCTATAATGAAGGCAAATAACAAATCCTAAACTAAGTCTATGCTCATATTGCCATGTTTTTTTTTAACATTATTCATTTGGCTTTCTTCAGTACCTATTTTCTAGCATTTGCTCCTGTCTTCATGTCACTTTTCTATTGTTTTGTGGCTTACAATTAGTTGGTTTATTTGTTGGAAACAAATAACTCTAAAATGAAAAAAACAATATAGGTTCCTAAATTAGACGAACCTAAAAAACACATTTGTAACCTCTCTAAGAAACAAAATGATCTTTAGATTGTTTAATGTTAGCAATATAGTCGACAGGATACACATTCTTTGACTACTTATTTAGTAATCCACAATTTTTTTGAGAAAATTTTGTAATTGACGTTTCTCAGTTTTGATGCTTGTGGAGTAAGTGAGTGTTTGTGTAGTGCTTTCTGAAAGCTTAATACTTGTAATTCAGGTCATGTCTTTTTTTGACAAATGGTGCTGGCTAGGTTGCATGGGTATGTGTACCCACACCCTTGGTACTCATACCCACATACCCAAGTACCGGGTACACGTACCCCAAGTATGAGGTACTCAGTGAGAGCAGCATAGCTAAGGACCTTGATTAAGATTTCTGATTTTTTTTCGTTTATGTAGCTTGTTGTTTATCAAGCTTAATTTAATATGTGATCAGTATGAAACTTTGGTACAGTACTGATTAACAGTAAACTTTATCACCGTTCAAGTCAGAAGTTTATCATTTGCAATATGTCATTGTTATATGAATTATGATCTTCTTGTTCATGTTTAAAGTCTGCCTTCTCTGTTATGCATCTAAACATCTGTCATATATTTTTATTACAAACATATAGCAAATCTGAAATTGAAAACAATACATTACATTTGCAAACTTTATCACTGGTCTTGTTTTGAAAAACCATTGTCATGACTTATAATTTCAGATTTTCTATAAAATATTAATTTATAATAAATAAAAAGTTTGATATATCCAAATACCCTCGTCCCCTATTTTGAAAAATAGCTGTATTCATACCCATACCAGTACCTTATGTACCCTATGTACCCCGTCCCCATGCAACCTTGGGTACCAGTAAGGGTAATCTTTTGAAGTATTTTAATTTGTAATCTCTCTAAGAAACAAAATGTTCTTCAGAGTGTTTATTCATGTTTGCTATATATTATGTAAATTATGTTAATGGATGTTTTAGAGGAATTTAGCTTAATGAAGTCCCCAGATGACTCTCTAGAAATTCCAGGCTTCATTTAGATGATACATGTAGGGTGGAAGGTTTAATCTGTTTCTTCATTTAGTTCAATGTTTTTCTATCATAATTAAGAATTTGTCTAGATAATATAAGCTAAAGAGATTGTCATTTTTCTTTCATTTTAAAATTTTATTCTTTGTGGGAAATGGATCTCTAATCAATGACTTGGGTCTAATTCTGTTTAAATTTGGTGAATTATAAATCTCATTTCAAGTTTTTTGGTTTGAGTTAAAACCCCAATGAGATTCTTGTTTTTTGATGTATTGGAGGAAATTTTACTCGATCAATTGGGGCCAATTTTCAATTGATGTGTCCATTTTAAAGTGGACATAGTGCACTAGATGTTTAACCTTTTGAAAAAAATGGACTGAAATTGATTAAAATTGAATTCTAAAGTTAATCATGTCTGCCAGAGAGAAAAGTCTTTGACCAACTCTCCTTGATTGCTTAAGAAGCCCCAATGGAATGAACCAACTCAATCATACCACATGTCCACATCAAAGTACCTATGACATCAGAATAAAATCCTTTGAGCTTGAAACCAAAATCCAATTTGAATAAGGATTGGAGTTAAGCATATTTAAATATACATTTCTTTAAGCGAGAATATATAAATAGAGATATGAGCAAGATTACTTACAAAATAACGTAATCATAGCTTTTGTTTTGGAGAAATAGAAATGAAAGAAAACTCCACAAGAGTAAAGAATCTCCTGGGTGTTTCAGAATTTTACTACATTCTAGAAGCCTTCTAGGATATGTTACACATACAAAACCATCCCCAAATATCTGTATAGCTAAGCTTGTCTCTAACCTTACCTACTGTTTTCTAACCTGCTTTTAGACTGCCTAACTAAAGCAACAGGTACATTTACATTCAATTGTAGCTGAATGGAATTCACATACAGTGTTCTCCTGAAGGTACTATCAATAATTGCAGGAGAGATTCAGAAGATGCCCAAACATCTTAGAATACAGTGGAAGAATTTCAAATGCTCCAGCTTCTCCATCGTCTATAGACTCTCTTATTTTGTCTCATCTAAGATATTTACAAAGAAATACCATCTTGTATGTGCAATCATCATCATCAGAATTTTTGGCTGCAAACCAGTTTGATCTTTTCCAGCTGGGAATGAAGGTGTCACCCATGCCTTTTCACATCATTTTAAGTTCCCAGAGTATATAGGATTCTCAAAAATGACATCTTTGTTAGAATTTGTGAAAACAAATATAAATTCCAGAATCTATTGAAAGAGTTAGATTAAACAATAGGAAATGAAAGTGTCAGAATAATAATAGAAGATCAATTTCTTATGTAAATACTCAAAGACATAATAGCTTCAATATTTTCTAATGTATTGTATGATATATTTGATATAAATCTGAGATATGAAATACAAAGAACTAGCTTGTTTATATAGGCATGAGTTGGGAGGAAACTTGGATAAGATTGAAACAAGTGTCTCAACTTAGAGGAAGTAGAGTCCTGATGGAATCAACCACCTACCATCCACCTACAATCTAGAAGGGCGATGTTCAAATTGGAATTAACCACATGTGACATTTAAGAAGTAGTTGGAGTCAAAGGGATGACTCAACAATATCTTTCTAATAATAATATCCAAAATATATAATTCTTCCAAATTTACGAGTTCACATAAGTAAACTTAATAGAAGAGTGAAATGGAAAAAAATCATTTACTCTAACACCACCACCCCTCCCCCCCTTAAGTACAACTTAGGGAGTACTTTAATGCAATATATAGTGAATGGGTCTTGGCAACAAAGCCATGTTAGGTACCCATGTACAAATAAAAACATGCGATCTCTCAAAAAATGGAGAAAGAGGGAAAACCACATGGGAAAAACCCTCTTCCAAAAAAAGAGGACTAAAAAATTAAATGCATGAATGGAAGGTATATTCAAGACATCCTCATTATGACATACATCATGCATATACTATCAATAAGTGTGAGAAGAAGAGAGACATAATAACCCTTCTTTAATGTAGAATGTCGACCAATGATAGATGCTCCAGGTTTGATGTAGAAATTGTGCCATGACTGAATAACAACATTCCTCCCTTTAGGAAGAACGAAAACTAAAGGTGCATCAATGTAGCCTCCCCAATCTTAAGGAAGATACTCTATAAAGTATGGAATTGTTGGAATGTGCTCAAATGATCCCATGTCAAGGCTGATAGATGATGTCACGAACCAATCAAGATCAAGCCCAATAGAAGAAGGTGACAAACAATAAGCCAATGGTAACTGATCCATGTGAGAATGTGTACTTAGGCACTCTGCTGAAAAAGACAAGTCGGGATCAACTGAGTATGAATTCAGAACATGTTTTAAAGACTCAAAGAGTCCTCTCTAAAGATAAAGTGATCTCTAATTGTTATACTGATTTACGCGAAAATAAAGTGATCTCCTCCAATTGTTGTACAGATTCATGTGAACCCATGGTTGTATGAATGCAAGCATCATCAAGAATACTGGTAGATACAGTATTAATAGAAGGAGAAGGAATGGATGACTCGGGAACTTGATCACATGTGAGAATACCCATGTTCAAGTAGCCAAAGTTCTCAATATGTGAATCAACACTAGAAGTGTGATCAAAATATGTTGAATAATCACTATCATCATTAGAAGCAAAGTCTGCAAAGTAGTATATTCGAGATGCATGATCAACCACTCCTGTAGCAATGATCTCTCTACTCTCCAAGTCTTTGATAAGAACTGATTCAGGAATGAATTCCACAATACTCCTTGTTGGCCCATTAGTGAGTTGATAAATGGAAAGGAGATTATGAGTTAGGTGGGAAACACAAAACACATTTTTGAAGGTTCCGTCTCCATTATCAATTGTTCCTTCCCAATCACATTCATGTAAGTATGATTCCCCATCAAAGATAGGTGGTCCATTACAAGGCTTAAATGAAGAATACAAAGACTGTGAAGATGCCATATGATGAGAAACTCCTGAATCTAGAAGCCATTTCCTTGACTCATGACTTGAAGTAGCAATTAAGGCTTGACCTTTTCTCTTGTTATCTTTACCTTTAGCTACATTGGAATGAGAAGAGAATGAAGTAGTCATTCTTAAAGGTAGATTTATTTGATTTTTCTTTTGAGTATTGTTGAGTTCATCAATGTCCTTGTAGCAATGATGTTCTTCATGTCCATTCTTCTTGCAATATGCACAAGTAGGCTTTTCCTTTTTAGATGATTCCTTATTTGAGGAAGAAGATTCAAATTTTCTCTGTGACTTGTTTTATTTATTCTTGTGTTTTTGTTTTGGATTCCCTACTTCTTTCTGTACCTTAGGCTCACTAGCAATTAATGCTTGTGACTTGGATGTCTTGATGATACCTGTTTGAATTAGCTTTACTTCCTCTTTGATTAGAAGATTTGAAAATGCATCACAAGTAGGATCAGCATATGTAGCTCCCGTAGAAACCCGATTGGTATGAAAGGTAGAAATAAATACAAAATACTCATGACCAAATTTCGATAACACATTGAGAATCAATTGCATAGCTTCCTTAATTATCTTGCAGTTATTTGGCTGTGTTCTTAATTGTTTAATCTTGGAGATGTAGTCTTGGATGTTGTTGAAACTTTTTGGATCAAAATTCATCAAATCATTATTGATTTGGTAACCCTTAATCTTGTCAGTTTTACCAAACAAAGTTTCAAGAGCGTCCCAAGCCTCTTTAGGCGTCTTGAGTGATTCTAGATGAAATTGTAAATCAAAAGAGACTAATAGACAAATGTAGCCAAGAGCTTTCTTATGATTTACTTCCCATGCTTGATGAGCATTAGCATCAGTAGGTGTAGTAATTGTTTTGTTTACATATCCTATGCAACTTTTTTCCCTTGGATAACTCCATACTGATTTTTCCACGATTCATAATTATATGGAGTTAGGAGTTCAGTTTTTGATTTTCTCATTTGTACTACAAGCAAAAACCAATGAAACCAAAACAACACAAAGTCACCCTCCCAAATTTACTAGATCAGAAATCACCCCCCCAAGATGCAATGATTTGGCACTTTATAATTTAGTGCATGTACAATTGCCACTTGCCAAAATGGACCAAAGTGGACTTCTAATTTTGATAATTACAACTTCAAATATGAAGCATTAGGAGACTTATATAATTAGGATGCTAGATCACTCAAGGATTGAATAAGTTACAAGTGCCAAATTAGGCCAATCTTGACCAAATTCTTAAAGTACTATGTCTACCCATAATATCTCAGAATTGATACCAAAGCTAAGAAGTAGACAAAATCATGCACTTTTGAAAAAATAGCAAATAAAAAAGTGTCGATATGAGCTCAAATGATGCTTCAGAAGTTGTAAAATTCAAAATTGGATAAGAAATGTCATCACGAACTATAAAAGTGCCCCACAAGAGGTGGGCATTTTAAGAGGTGGGCCTCACTTAATATAGGCTAGTTGGAGGTGGGCCCTGCTAGATGTAGACCCTGCTTGGTGTGGGCCCTGCTTGATGTAGGCCCCTCTAGAAGTGGGACTCGTTGGAGGTGGACCCTTCTTGGTGTGAGCCCCACTTGATGTAGGACACCACAAGTAGGTGGGCCCCACTGACAGAAAAAAGCTCTATTTTCACATTGTCCTCAAGATCTAAATCCTTTGAAGTGTTGCAATCACTAGATCAAGAAAAATAATATATGCAAAAGAGATTAATGGGTCTTTATAAATCCTTTTTGATTCTCGAGTTCATATAGAAATGCAAGAGAAGAGCATACGAGATTTTTCAAGACCACTAAAAATAATCTAGTCTTTTAGTAATTGCTCTGATACCATGTTAGAATATGTGAAGCAAATATAGATCCAAAATCTATTGAAAGAGTTAGATTAAACAATAGGAAATGAAATTGTTAGAATAAAAATATAAGATCAATTTTTGATGTAAATGCTCAAAGGCATAATAGTATCAATATTTCCTAATGTGTTGTATGATATATATCTGAAATATAAAATACAATTAGCTAGCTTGTTTATATAGGCACGTGCTGGGAGGAAACTTGGACAAGATTGAGAGAAGTGTCTAAACTTAGAGGAAGTAGAGTCCTGATAGAATCAACCACTTACCGTCCACCTACAATCTAAAAGGGTGGTGTCCAAATTGGAATTAACTGCATGTGACATTTTAGAAGTAGTTGGAGTCAAAGGGATGACTCAACAATATCCTCCTAATAATAATATCCAAAAGATATAATTCTTCCTAATTTATGAGTTCACCTAAGTAAACTTAATAGAAGAGTGAAATGGAAAAGAACTATTTACTCTAACAATCGTTAACTGTTCTAACCTACTGTGTACTCTGCAATTCTATTGTGTATTTGTCTTAGGGAAATGAATCTTATGTAATGTCCCCTTTTTAGCATTCATAGCATGATGTTGTCGTTAGCCTATTTCCCCACGGTCCCGTAGGCTAACCAGGACATTAAAGGGGCTTAGAGGCCATTTGGCCTAGATAGTTTCAGTTGCAGGTCTTTCTGAGGGGTTTTGAGGCAACTTTGGGCATACTTACTATTTATAGTAAGTCATCTTGGACATGGTCAGACATCCAGTGGCAACGGTATGTCGATGGTAATTGTTTAAAATCGACAAGAAGACTTGTTTATCATTGATAAGATTTGTTATGCATTGATAAAGCTATTTTATAAAGTTAAATTTAAATATTTAACTTTATTAATGCATAGACTATAGTTTGGGGGAAATATTTAAATTAAAAGAGTCCCTTTTATTTTATAACACATTGGAGACATAAGTTACATAAAGGGAGTTATGTTTTATCCCACATTGAGAAAACGAAGGATGGAGCTCTTGTGAGAACACTATAAAAGAAATGGAAGAGCTTCTTTTAAGTATGCTTGGAAATATCAAAAAAATTGGGTAATATTCTGGAGATTATATCTCAACAGTTTGAAAGACGAAATCTCTTCAAGCTGGAAATCTTGATGCCATTGAACGATATGGTCTTGAGATTCAACATGGTAATAGCAAGTTCTTGTCGCGCGGTACTATAGCAGCGAGTTATTGTAGCAATCGGAATCACTGTAGCAGCGAGTTACTGTAGTAGTCGGAATCACTGTAGCAGCGAGTTACTGTAGCAGTCTGAATCACTGTAGCGGCCCGAATCACTGTAGCGCGGTACTGTAGCAGCGAGTTACTGCAACAGCAAGTTACTGTCGCAGTCCGGATCACTGTAGCTGCAAGTTACTGTAGCAATTTCAGAACTATTAACACTGCTGCAACCGCAATGGGTATGGACTATCATTGAACTTTATAGTTGATATAATGTGTTGAGTTTAATGAGAAGATATGATTGTTATGGTAGTTGTAATTTCTTGATAAATCTGAAACAAGAAATAAATGAATGGTCATTGTTATTAGCTGCATATGGTTCTATGTTGCCTCCTATTTGCATCTCATATGAAACACAAACAATCTTGAGAAACCATTGATCAACATCAAGCTGAAAACTATAAGAAATTTAGTTGCAAGACAATTGTTTGACAAAATTACAAGAAGAAATAGACATTAAAATAACAGAACAAGGCAGGTTGTTACATCTTATGGCTGTCTTGTTGTTTAAAAGTCTTCAATAGTATGTCTTAAATGAGATGTTAGGCAACTTTACTAACATATATGATCCATTCTTGATAACCATGGACAGTTAGGATACAGAAGTTGATGACATCAGATTTCCACAATCCATAGTGAATTATTACGGTAGTTTCTGGATTACATTGTGTAGCAGTTTATTTCCATCAGCATTTCGGATCATGGAGTCCTTGAGCTCTCATTTATCATCCTGATGATGGCTCATGGAATGTGATCTACAACGTTGATGGAAAAAAATTGCTGCATAATCTAATCCAGAAATTAATGCAATAATAAGTTGATGGACAGTACTACTATGAATTATTAGGTATGCTAGACCTTGGGTAGTTTCTAGACTTGTGATGCAGGGGTAGGTCCATTTCAAGGTTTCCAAACCCAAATTAGTTGGTCTACTCAACAAAAGCTTCAAAACTCCAAGTTATTCCTCTTTACCAGACTTGCTCCAAACTTACAATCTCAAACACCAACCTTCAAGGCTTGAGCTAACACCTTCAAAGGGCTCTACATACCCTATCCAACATGATCTAACTGGTCAAGAATTCACATTCATTGATTAGACAACTTACCCTTACCTGGCTCAATCTAGGCACTCCTTGTAGCCCTTCCAAACCTGGTTTTTTAGACTTTTCTCCCGAACTTCCCAAAACACTTGAAAAGCCAAATACTGATCTAGATACCCTTTTCTGAGATACCCCGCATATGTCAAAATCACATATCACTCCTTTGGACCAACAGGGTGAACTATACCTTGCCAACCTTCAAAATAGGCCTAATTAGCCCACTTTTACAAAGCAAGTACTAACAAAACTTAGTGCTAACCTCCAAACTCTGAAACGGCCTTAGAAAATGTCTCAAATCAAAGGATTTCCATACTAGTTTGACCAGCAACGTCCAGCAATGTAGGTTAAGTGACAAAACCCTCATCAATGGGCCCTTAAATCTGGGTTTTCTGAAAAACATGTCTCCATACACTTCCAGACTTGAAATAAAGTTGTTTCACAGTGTATTGGTCATGTACAAACATATCCATCATAATATCATGCCCTCATTTGGACAGATTTTCAGATCCATTAACCTACCTTCAACTTTCATGCTCGTTCTCAAGCAAGCTTGCCCTCAAATTTGGTGATCCGCATCTTAGTATTCATTTCCTTGAATTTTTGTTAGTAGAACAAGTTATAATACATGTTAGGGCCTCATTCCTCAAGAAACAGCAAGCACATAAAGAGGAATGAGCCCTATGTCTCCATAAGTTCACAAAACGAAGGCAAAATGGTCACCTGCATCACTTTTGGGACAGTCAATATCAAATGCACAAAGTGGATCAAAGAGCCTCCAAACCCACACCAAATGAGAGTTAAGACATCACCCTAACACTTGCAAAAAGAATCAGATCAAAAGATATTATGAATGAAAAGTTACAGTAGTTCAAAGTTCAGATTTTTAGACCAAAATTGCAGAAAAAACCATTAAACTTGTGTTTCTTCAATCTCGGTCTGTACAGATTTGGAATACCAAACAACAACCCAAACTTGGGCATGAATCAGAATTTTTAAACATGATTCCAACCTTCCCAAACTGTTTCAATTAATAACCAAACATTAAACTAACCCAAACTATTTAAAATCTCCATTCATCTAAATCCACACCCTCATGGCCATAAATGCATTATTTTTCTAAAATTTAGGTCTCTTGACCCCTATTGTGCCAATTAGGACATATCACCCTATTGATCCAAACCATTGCATATTTTGGCTTTTCATGCCTTATTACATCATGTTAAGTCACAAATGACTTTGAGTAAACCTCATAGACGTGGTGGACCTTATAGGACCATTAGGTGCTCCTGGACCTTGGTGCTTATAAAATGTTAGAGCCTTCTAAATTGATCTTATGGAATTCAAATCAAAGAACCATATATTGCAGATTCTATGTAATATTGTAGGTACTGGCAACTGACTTGACAAAACCATGGTAGTTTGCAAGTTTGCAACTATAGTTTCTGAACCTGTCATACAAATTAATTAGGTAGTGTGGGAAGGAAGGAAAGATTCAACATTTTTCTTCTACTATTGGAGCTTGCTGATGCCGTAGGGGGTAGTGATTGGGGGGTCTACTGCTATAATACACTGAATCACATTTACATGTGTATTTAGTTATTCTGTTCCATCAAAAAAATTATATGATTTTTAACTTTTATTGGTTTCTCTGTATTGTTATGTTGGTTTCCCTTAAAAATATGTACTAAGTGGTTCAATTGTATTATAAAATCACGTCTTTGGTTGAGAAACTTTCAAACATCTAAGAGCATAAGATTTCAGTTTTGTTTATTCATTTTTGTTTTTTAATATTGACGCCGATGTTTCTGGTTATTTTTTGTGTTTAATTTATATCAATGTTTTCGATCACTCCCTGTGATCCATCATCAGGATGATAGAAAGCAAAAACAAAAAGCTCAAGAAGATAAAAATGTAGCAATGTGCATCTAATGTTTCAAAGAATGTAACATCTAATTGAAAATTGTTAAAAAAACATCTAATTGATAATTCTGTTGCTTATTTAATTTTGTTTAAGCAATGATTGCTGAGTTCTAATGTATGCTGTGTTTGTTCTTGCAGCCTTTTTCCTAACCAAGGTGTCCAAAAGATGCATGCCACAAGTGAGGAGCATCCTCCTATGGTAGGCCCAGTTCATCCATTCCACCCAAATATCAAAATTCGTCGAGGCGTGCTACAAAATGATTGTTCAGATATAATGCAGCAGTTCTTCAAATTGAGAAGGAAAAAAGAAAAGAAAACTCAATCCAACTCCTGTGTTTCTCTTACAAATGTTCCAACCAAGCTGTTTACCAAAATTCATGAAATATTCAGCGTGTTTTGTCTCTGATGTTCTCTTCATTGACTGAATAACAGTTATCTGTTGCTTTTAACCCATTAAATAATGTTTCACTGACTGATCAGTTTTGCACACACTTCATCTTAAACTAACCTCATACTAGAGCATATTTAGTCCCTGATGTATCACAAGCTGGTGTTTCAAGCCTCCTATCTGTTGTAATTTGCATTGCTGCAAGATGCATAGAAGAATGTAGTGCTGCCCATATTTTTATGTTTGATGACAAAAATGTGACATCTTGAATAAACTTAAATGGCATAAGAAACAAAAGAGAAACTAACAAAATGAAAGAACAAAGAAATCGAGGAAACCAATTCTCGGTTGAGTTATTGAGTAAAAAGCATGCAATTTTGTTATGATGAACTAACAATCTTCAGGCCTTTTAAGAATAATGATACTACGCTAAAACTGCTAAAACTAAGTTACTTAAAGACTGCAGAAAATAATGTTTTAAATCTTTCCTAAATCAAAGCCATGTGCCTAAACAAGAGAGATTACAGAACTAAAGATGTTCCTCTCAAAGTTTCTTTTATATGTGATATTTCATAAATACCAAATTCAATGTCAGCTTCCATACTCAGTTTTCACTATTTTAAATGAGGGTGGATCTTTGTGATGCCATCTTTTAGACTGGAGATCTTAGGGGTTAGCTTGTCATGGGCAACAAGCCAATGGATGAGGAAAATAGGGTTGCTTCAATCATCAATAATCTCCATTGTTTTTGGGGAATTTTGAGGACTTCTTGAACTTATTGGCAAAGGGCCAAACTTTGAACCTTGACAATAAGATATGGTTGTTTTGAGCACGGATAGTCCCACCCTTTTTGGAGGGTTTGTGGATTCCTTGAATTTATTGGCATAAGGCCAAACTTTTACCTTCGATAATAAGACAAGGGTGGTTAGATTTATCAATAATCTGTCCTTTTTGGATGGTTTTGTGGATTCCTTGAACTTATTGGGAAAAGGCCAAACTTGGGTCCCTATCAATATCTAGTTATATATGACGTATAAGGAATGTCAACTAGATGAGTGAAGTGATTTTTTATTAAAGCGTTGGGTTCAACACCGAACCTAGGGCATACTACCTTCCATGTAAACTTGAAATTTTTAGAATAATTGTATAGGATGCAAGTACGTAAAACACCTCGTAAGAAGGCTTGACATCTCATCTTCCTCTATTTAAATAAAAACATGCCAAAATTCGACTATACTTGCTGCTCCATGCCCCAAGATAATGAAACTTTGAACCAGACATTGCAACGAATGACGAAAGAAAGAGTCAAGTGGACTCTTGCTAGTAAAGTAGCATATAGGAACAAATTAATTAAAAATTGGAACGCTCGTCAGGGAAACTCTCTTCTGCATATACACAGATCTTGGATGGTGCGAGATATGTACAAATCAATGTAAACATCCACAATAGAGGAAATTTTTGTAAATAAGGCTGCCATGAATGTAGTAGCAAAGTATTAATATAAATAAATAAACTGGGTTAATTTATGTGTTTTATGAATTTGCAAACTCTTTTGGTTGTAGATACACTTTATATATATATATATATATATATATATATATATATATATATATATATATATATATATTCAATAAATTGATACAAATTTTGTAAATTCATAGGTTAAACCAGAAAACAAACAAAATGAATAGCAACGAGAATGTTGCAGATCATGATATGGTCCATGAAAACACTCAATCATTCACTGATTTGTTATTTCAGATTTGCAAAAAACGCAATTGAAGATGGATAACATGGAAAGGAGAATGGCAACCCAGATGGGGCATAACCATGAGGAAACTCAATCATCACCTCCTCTTAGAACAGAGACAGAAGTCTCCGGATATAATAAGAAAACCTCTTCACCCATATAAACTAAAAAATAAAAGAAACAAGAAATAGTGGCTGATCTATCAACAGATATTAAGAAAATCAAACAACCCAAATTTGTCAGTTTTGAATCTGGAGAGGATGCAAAGGCTTGGTTAACTAAAATGGAACAATATTTTGAAATTAGGAACTTTTCAGAAACTTCAAAAGGGGTTTGGGGGATATACCACTTTACAGGAGAAGCTACAACCTGGTGGGTAAACACCAAAGTTGAGCAAAACATTAAAACCATTGAGATTACTTGGGAGAAGTTTGTAACTATTTTTGTTGGTGTAAATACGTATTAACTATTTACACTTATTTAAGTTTACTTAGGTTAATGCATTATTTTATTATTTTATTTTGTCAGACACTAGGAGTTTGCACACCTTTTTGAATTGTCATGTTGACAACACAGAAGTACGAAACTCTATTTCAGCACATGGTGTCTACAACATTGGAGTTTGCATCATTCACTAAGTTGTCGTGTAGACAACACAGTTGTTTGCACTCCCTTTTTAGCACATATTGTCTGCAACACTGATTTGCGTGTTACACCCTTGTAGGCTTATCCTCTCATCATTGCACTTACTTTCGTGCTTAATGGAGGATAAACCATATCTGGTGGACATGTACCTAGTTGTGTGATTTATCATGTAGCTAATTCTGAGGCATTCTAGATGTATCTCAAAGGCCTTTATATACAAGCACTCCTACTGTACTCCCACAATGCATATTGAATGAATATATCATCATTCTGATCATAGTCTCTCTTTCTAGTCTATAGTGGTGCTTGTGTTTGAGTTCTTAGTTCCTAGGTAAATTTTGCCCTAAGACAAATTCTTACATGGTATCAGAGCTTGAAGATTTTCTCGTCACATAGTGGTTCCAGACCATTGTTGCTTCAGTACCTCGGTGCAAATCTAGAGTATTGCAGAAATTGAGAGTATCTACAGTCAGATCCGACCTCACCATTGTGTTCGAAATGCTGATTCGGTGAAAATTGACTATAAATTCGGCTACCTTAGCCCAAAGTCGATCATGAGGCAATTTTTTTTTGCAAATCGGCACTCGGAGGCCTCAATTTGCAGTTCGGGTATGGTCATTTGCAGATCTTATTAATTATTTTTTGGGTTTGTAATTTTTTAATCTCTGCAATTAATTTCAACAATATTATTTCAAAATTTTTTGCCCTACAAGCATTTAGCAGAGTTTTTTTTAGCAGAACCGAGCAATGACACCCCGGCTCTGCATTTTGGAGGTTGTTTCTTCGTAGAGAAATATTTTTTAATCGCAGGGCTTAAATCCGTGGGCACCATCAAATTTTTAGGCGACCACAAATTTCGGCCATAACCTGCGAAGACTGACGATAAGAACTCGACCACCAGCGGATCAAGCTCGGCCCACACCACCTCATCGGTCGATGCCCCTTTGTTATTGCTACCACGGGTTATTCTTTTAAAATTGCGCATGGTTTCTCTACACATCAAATGTGGGACAATTCCCAACAAATTTTGTTCACCAAAATTTGAAATCTCGGCCCGCGTGTTAAGTTTCAGCGACTTTTTGCCTCCTACCATCTTTCTCTCTCTCCAGGCCACTGTTTTGGGTTTCCAACCAGTTGTGAACAGACTTCTAGCGACGACATCTGCGACCCTATGTGACATCCTCACACACGACCACATGGAACGAAACAACAGACGTCACGTGACGTTCCCATCAACCAGTGTTGACTGACATGCGGTAGTAACCTGCCTGCCCCGCTTGCACACACGGATTGTTTTAATCCTGACACGTGGCCGAATAAACGACAGACGCGTGTACCTATTGACACGTCAACATTCCATGTTGGCAACCAGCTCAGACAACCACGTTAGCTAACAACTCAGCCCACCACGTTTACACAAATCCATACATCCGTACCATCTATACCGTACCCACATCAGCCTAGGTGAACTTTTTTCGCTGATGTCAGCAGAGCACGAGTTTAAAATTGACGATCGTCGAATCATCAAAATTAGGCATTTTTCAACTGCTGTGAGGGTCGTTTGATCGTCAAATTTAAGATAACAGTTTCCTACCTAGACCCCCTTCCAGATTGCTTTTTGATTTGGCAACTTGACTTTGCAAGCCCCTAACTTGGTCATCCGGACTCCAATTCAAGTGCGACTTTTTTTGAAATTGGAGAGAATTTCCCGAGCTTTTTAGTGGTGGCATTCTTTTCTAGTTTTGGGATAAGGATTTTTCAAAAATTGCATTTTTTGGCAACTGTACCCGCTTAATCGTGCATTTTGCAACTTCAAACGCTCTGTATGGGCTCATTCAGTCACCTTTTCAGGTTCTTTTTTTTTGGAAGTGTGTATTTTTTTGTCTACTTTCTAGATCTGCAATCAGATTTTAAGGTTGTGTGGACAATTCTCACTTTCATAACTAGGGCTTTTTCTGCATTGTAAAGCTTTGATTACTTTTCAGAATTGTTGTACATTTGAGCTATAGTGCTTAGTGACAGATTTGAGCCTCGAAAGGCAGTTGTAAAAGCAAAATCAGAAAGTCCACTTTGTTCATTTTGATAAGTGGTCCATTGTACATGCACTACTTATAAAGTGTCAAAAACATTTTTTTTGGGGGGGGTCTTTTGATTGAGTGAAAAGGGGGGTTGTGTACTGTGTTCTTGTGTCTCTCTTTTGTGCTCTTTTCATTTTCTGCATCATGGGTTCATTTAAATGTCCACCTCTAACTTCACACAATTATTCTACATGGAAAGATATTGCATGGAGTAGATTAATGGAAAAAGGTTACAGTCTTTATGTTGATGGTACAATTACCAAACCTACTGATACTAAAGAGCTCATTGAATAGAAAAAACAAGACCAATAGGCTTTAGAAATTATTAAGAGTTGTGTTCATAGAGATCTCTTCTTTCACATTGCCAATTTCACGAAATCCAAACAAGCTTGGAACAAACTTGAATCATTGTATGATAAGGTGGATGAAGAAAAGGGATTTTAGATTGAGGACGATCTACTTCTCTTGGATCCAAAGAAGTTTGACACAATTCAAGATTACATCAACAAAGCCAATGAGTATAGGGCACTACTTAAAGATTGGGGAAATCCCATGAAGGATGACAAGTTGATTCATCACATCCTAAAGAGACTACCTTCAGAGTATGCTTCATTTGTTTCGAGTTTTAATACTCAAAGGTTGACCATGAGAATTGCTTACCAGAAGCCTTCATTTGATGCATTTGTAGAGATGTTGATTGCTCAACAATCTCACTTTATGGATTTAGGACTGCTCAAGTCATCAAAGACCAAAGCCTTGGTGGTTAGTGATGAGCACCAATCAAGTTAAGGAGGGAAAAACAAGAAGAAGAAGAAGCAATGGAAGCAAAAAACACAATCTGAGACACAACAATCGTCACAACAAGGCAGTTCTTCTTCCAACAAGAAGGGAAGTAATGAAAAGGACAAACTTTTTTGTGCATATTGCAAAAAGCCAAATCATGATGAGCATCATTGCGAGACTTAAAGAATCGATGAGTTAAAAACCTACTCAGGAAGAACAAGATTCAAGTGCCAAGTACTTCCAAGGATTCAACTCCAACCTCTTCAAAGGGAAAAGGGCAAACACAAGTTCTTCTTTAGAATGGATATTTGACTCAGGTGCCTCCTACCATATGGGTTCTTCAAAGGAAGACTTTTTTTCATTGAAACAGTCAAAGGTACCACACATCTTTGTGGAAGATGATACCAAAATGGAAGTTGAAGGAAAAGGACATGTGGAAATGGAAAATGGAGAATTCAAAGATGTTCTCTACGTTCCAAACCTTAGCTCCAATCTCCTCCCAGTTTACCAAATCACTCACCTTGGAGATGGTCACAAAGGTGAGTTCTTTCCAGATTCAGTGATGGTGTGTAGTCTTAGAGATGATTCATTGGTTGCAGTGGGGAAAGTTAATGCCAACAAGAGGCTTTATTCCTTCTCCCACTTTGTGCCTAAGTCTCCTTCTCAAGCCTTGTTGACTCACTCTCATTCACAAATCACCTTATGACATGAGCGGTTTGGTCATCTTGCCTTTTGCTCTCTTCAACAACTATGCTTCAAACACATGGTCAAAGGTCTACCTAACATCAAATTTTCTAAGGGAGAGTGTTCATGTTCAGTGGATATGCATCTCGAGGAGAAGTATGATAAAAGGAAGTCTTATAGAGCACCAGTTGGTTCACATGGTTTGAGTAGGTCCCTTTGCAGTGATTTAGTTAGCCAAGGCCACTACATCCTTACTTTTGTTGATGACTTTTTACGATTCACTTGGGTCTACTTCCTTCATCACAATAATGAAGTGGTTCATAAGCTTCATGCCTTTAAGGCTCATGTTGAAAAGAAATCAAGGAAAGCCATCAAGGTTCTAGGGATGGATAATGTAAGCAGATATGTGAATAGAAGACTTAAGGAATTTTGCAAACTTGAGGGGATTGATCTTCAGATTCCACTAGCATTCAGTCCGCATAAGACAGATGTTGCAACTATGAGGATTAGAACTCTCAAGACCATGGCAAGTTTCATGATAAGAGCCAAGTCTCTTGATCCAACACTTGAAGTTGAAGCCATTAATAGTGCAACTCACATACTTAATGGGTCTCCTCATAATGCCTTAGAGGGGAAGACTCCTTTTGAGGCATGGTGCGGCAGAAAATTAATTATGAGTCACCATAAAGTCTTCGGTTGTCTAGCATAGGCAAACCTATCTTCCAGGGGTTGCAAGACACCGTCACCTAGGCCTTGTACTTTCATTAGTTATGAAGATGGTGTGAAGGCATATAGACTCATGGATCCTGAGACATGAGATTTTTGTGGAGAAGGATGTACACTTTGAGGGAAGTTCACCTAGCTTATCCTCTAATCCTTTCTGCACTTCATACACTATGGAAACTGATAGTGACACCAGCGATAATGCTTCAATAGATTCAGACATGTGGGGTTCTATCGACAGTTGCAATGAGAGGTCACATCATTAGTATAGTCCACATGCTTATATTGCCATAGTGAAAGGTCTAGCATAGGTACACATCGTCTTCTAGCTTTAGCAATAGAGGATGACTACATGATAGACATTGTAGGTTTGTTCGTGGAGTCACACATCACAAACTACAAATGTTGTGAGGGCTCACTCTGACCCTCATGTCCATTCTCTACACGATCAATCTTTACAGGTTGGCATGATTGTGGATCCTTATGAACAACACGTCTCTTTATCAGTTGAGGAGACAAATGGTTCATTGGAATAGGTTCAACGGACATCTTTGCTAGATTTGCATTTGTTCTTTTTAGCACGATTGGAAGGGGCGAACATCCACATCAGCACATGGATACTTGAGCAGGTTTTAGGGCCACCATACATCTTCAGGATTGCACCTTTTCCATTGTTTCTTCCAAAGGGGAGGAACATTAGCCAACATTCATGGACCAACTTCTTCCTTGGAGCAGTTTTCACTGGCAAGCATTCTTCATTTTTTGGGGGGTGAGGGGGGGTTACCTTGTCTCTCTTCCTCTTCTTTCTTATGGGGGGGACTTTTTCCTCTTATGAGGTTCTTTTTCTTCCCATTCTTCACTTATGTATATATTGGATGTATGTCATAATAGGGGGGTCTTGATTACTCCATCCATCCATGCATCCCTATTTATCTCTCTTTTTGGGGGAGGGTTTTTTCCATGAGGTTTTCCCTCTTTCTCCACTTTATGAGAGATTGCATTTTCATTATGTGCATGGGTACCTAACATGGCCTAGTAGCCGAGACCCATCATGCATTTCATTCTAGCATTCATAAGCTTAAGAGCATTCCCCTAAGTTGCACTTTAGGGGGGGTGTTGGTGTAAATATGTATTTACTATTTACACTTATTTAAGTTTACTTAAGTTAATGCATTATTTTATTATTTTATTTTGTGAGACACTTAGGAGTTTGCATACCCTTTTGAGTTGTTATGTTAACAACACAGAAGTACACAACTCTATTTCAACACATGGTGTCTACAACATTGGAGTTTGCATCATTCACTGAGTTGTCATGTAGACAACACAATTATTCACACTCTTTTTAGCACATGTTGTCTACAACATTGATTTGTGTGTTACATCCTTGTAGGCTTATCCTCTAATCATCGCACTTATTTCTATGCTTAATGGAGGATAACCCATATCTGGTGGACCTGTGCCTAGTTGTGTGACTTATCATGTAGCTAATTCTGAGGCATTCTAGATGTAACTCAGAGGCCTTTATATACAGGCACTCCTAGTGTACTCTCACAATGCATATTGAATGAATATATCATCATTCTTATCATACTCTCTCTTTTTGGTCTACAGTTGTGCTTGTGTTTGAGTTCTTAGTTTTTGGGTGAATTTTGCCCTAAGAAAAATTCTTACAATTTTTAGAAATCACTGGTTACCCCAGACCTTCTATGACAAAAAACTTTTGGATTTCCAAAACTTGAAGCAAAGAGACGTGACTATACATAAGTACTAAGAGAAATTCACCTAACTATTGAAGTATGTACCACGATATCAACAAGATAAAAATTTGAAGGTGAGAAAATTCATTATGGGTTTGAAGAACAGAATAGGAGCAGTTGATGTTCTCATTCCTCGAACTATGGAGGAAGCTCTAGAGAAGGTTGTTTGACAAGAATACAAAATCAAGAAGGATGACTCCATTAGGGATAATAAAAAGAAAACAAACTGGAATACAAAAGGCACTGGTACTGGATCTCAGAAAAAATAATTTAAGGATTTCAAGTACGACAAACCAGAATCGAAAGGAAAGGGAGTCAAGGATGTTAAAAGTAATTTTAGTACAAGTAAGAATAATAAAGGTAATGAAAGGAAGGGGCCACCTTCAGGATGTTTCACTTGTGGAGGAGATCATTATGCTAATAACTACCCCATCAAACCCAACACCAATCAGCTGCAACAACCACCTTTTCCACAGCAATGACAAGTTTATCAGAAAAGGATCCATGCAACCTTGGACAATAGACAAGCAGAACAACAAATTGGCCCAATTGAAACTCTAGGTAAGATCTACGGGAACCCTGTCTCCATTTTAATTGATACTGGAGCTTCTGAATGTTTTATATCGCCTAACCTATTAAGTAGATTTCTGAAGAGATCTAGTTTTATGGAAAAACCATGGACAATCGAATATACAAACCAATCAAAGGCCAAGGTAGAGTAGTGTTTGTTTGAGGCTTAGGTTGATTTTCCAAATTTCTCAATGGAATTGAACTTGTATGTAGCACCTCTTGGATCTTACGGCATTATCATAGGCATTAATTAGCTTAGTGAGCATAGGGCCAAGGTGGATTGTCTTGCCAAAATTGTAAATTGTCTGGATGATCAAGGTAGACCCGCCATCATTATAGGGATTAAACATGAAATTAAATCAAAACAAATATCTACCATGCAACTTATGAAATATGGAAGAAAAGACTGTGAGATCTTTGCAGTAAGAGTTGAGGACATGAGGGAACCTAAAAACACCACATATGAAGATGACTACATTTTTGAAGATGGAAAAATCAGAGAAAAGTTAAAGGAATCTTTCGAAGAAAAATATCTCTAACTAAAGAATTTTCAAGATGTGTTTCTAGAAGAATTCTCTGGTCTACCACCTTCTCAAGCCTTTGATTTTACTATAGATTTGTTACTAGGAGTAGAACCCATTTCTTAGGGTACCATATCAAATGACTACTACAGAATTAATGGAGTTGCAGGTACAAACTGTAGGATATGTTAAACAAGAAACTCATCCGGTCCAGTGTTTCACCATGGGGAGCCTAGTGTTTGTTAGGAAGGACAAAACCATGAGATTATGTATAGATTACAAAATGTTCAATAAGGTTACCATCAAGAACCAGTATCCACTTCCTAGAATAGATGACCTTTTCGATCAAATGAAGGGTGCAACAATGTTTTCAAAAAATGATTTGAGGTTAGGATATCACCAGCTTCCTATTAAGGATGAAGATATTCACAAAACTGCATTCAAAACTAGGTATGGGCATTACAAATTTACAGTGTTGCCATTCAAGTTAACCAATGCCCCAACAGCTTTTATGAACTTAATGAATAGTATATTCCAAGATTGCTTGGATAAGTTTGTGTTGGTCTTTATAGATGATATTCTAATCTATTCAAAGAATGAGGAGGAACATCAAAATCATTTGGAAAAAGTTTTGCAAAGGTTAAGAGAACATAAATTATATGGAAAATTGTCTAAATGCACTTTCTATCAAAAGGAAATTCAATATTTAGGGCACATTATATCAGCTCAGAGAATAGTTGTAGATCTATCAAAAATTAAAGCAATTAAGGAATGGCCTATACCTAAAAATGTGATAGAAGTTAAAGGTTTTATGGGATTGGCAGGATTTTATAGAAAATTTGTTAGGAACTTCTCCAAGATAGCTTACTCGATTACACCACTTCAAGAAAAGGAAAGACATTTGTATGGACAAAAAAATGTCAAACAACCTTTGAATACTTGAAAGAAAAACTAACTACAACACCCATACTAAAAGTACCTGACTCACAAAAGGAACTCGTACTTATAATAGATGCATTAGGAAAAGGTTTAGGAGGTGTGCTAATGCAGGATGAATAGGTAATTGCATATGAATCTAGAAAATTAAAAAATTGAGCAAAATTATGCACCTCATGATTTGGAATTAGTAGCTATTGTACATGCTCTTCAAATGTGGAGACATTATTTGATTGGAAAACCTTTTGAATTATGATTTGAGCACCACGACCTAAAATATATCCTCACTCAACCAAATCTAAATGCTAGACAAAGAAGATGGCTGAAATTTTTAGCAGACTATGAATTCGACATAAGTTATATTAAAGGCAAGGAAAACAAAGTAGCAGATACCCTAAGTAGGGGAAGACACATTTCTGCAATGGCTACTATAAACTTTAGATTAAAAGACCAAATTTTACAACATCTAGAACATGATCAGTTTTATGTAAAAATCAGCCTAGCTCTTATCAGGGGCCCATATGATTCTAAGTATTCAAAATTTAGTCTAGAAGAGGATGAATTGTTAAGTTATCATAACAGGATTTATGTACCCAACAACTTTGAACTCCGAAAAATTATTCTGGAAGAATCTCAGTCAACTCCATATTTAGAACACCCTGGGGTAACTAAAATGTTGTCTGATATTAAACCTCTATATATTTGGAAAGGAATGAAAAGAGAGATAACAGAATTTGTGGTAGGATGTTTAGAATGCCAAAGAGTAAAAGCAAAATATCGATACCCAGTCGGTCTTTTGCACCCTAATGAAGTACCAGAATGGAAGTGGCAAATAATTTCCATGGATTTTGTACAAGAATTACCTATGACACGAAATCGACACAATACCATTCTGGTAGTAGTTGATAGACTGAAAAAAGTTGCTCATTTTATACTAAGAAATCTAATTTATGGAGCACTAGAAATTGCTCATAAATTCATGAAAGAAAATTTTCAAATTGCATGGAATCCCACAGAAAATTATTTCAGACAAGGATGCTACAATAACTTCTAGATTTTGGCAAACATTATTTTCAACACTAGGCACTAAACAAAACATTAGTGCAACTTATCATCCCAAGACAGATGGTCAGATAGAAAGAGTAAGCTAGGTATTAGAATATCTTTTGAAAGTATACTATATGGATCGACAATACCAGTGAGAAACATATTTACCCTGGTGGAATTTGTGTATAACAATTCTTATCAATCCACCATTAAAATGACCCCTTTTGAGGCTCTATATGACCACAAATATAGAACTCATGTGAGTTGGAATCGCTTGGAAGACATAATTGTTGTTGGACCTGAAATGCTTAAGGAAATGGAGGAACAGATAGTCTAGATTCGTGAAAGATTGAAGGAAGCTAATGATAGACAAAAAAGCTATGTAGATGCAAAAAGAACACCTAGAGAATTCTTAGTGGAAGAAAAAGTATTGTTAAGGGTAAAACCTCAGAAGAGTACTATCAAGTTTGGTAAGAATCCGAAGTTAGCCCCAAGGTATGTGGGACCTTTTGAAATATTGGAAGTTGTGAACCTAGTAGCTTACAGAATTGCTTTACCACCAGCCTTTGCCAAGATGCATGACATCTTCCATGTGTCATACCTTAAGAAATACATTACTCATCATGATCATATAATTGATTGAAACCTATTATAGGTGCAAGAACTAGGCGTGGTAGAAATAGAACCACTCAAAATACTCGAGGTGCGTAAGCTATGCTTACGAAATCGAGAGGTGACACAATGCAAGGTCCACTAGGATCAGTATGCAGAGGATAATGCTACTTGGGAGGATTATCACAAAAAAATTCAAAGATACCCTCATCTTTTCTCTAGGATTGGAATTTGAACATTTCCTTTCTATTCTTAAATTAAATTGATTAAGTATTGTTTAAAGTTTTTTTGTGATATTCATTGGGGATGATGAAAATTTTAAGGGGGAGGGTATGTTACATCCCAAAATTTTGACCTAACTTTAAACTTGTTCATAACCATTCGATTTAATGGATTTTTCTTTCATGATCATGTGAAATAGGTAATTATTTATATGCATTGTATTAACTATTAATGAAGATATTCATTAACTAGTAACTGTTATTAGATGATTAGCATGCTTGATTTAAAATTATGGTTAATAATTTAAAGTCTCTTAAAATGTTTATGTGAAATTATTATAGAATTGTTATTATGGTGAAAGTGTTTTCATGGGTGATTGCAGGAGAATATGAAGAGGGTAGAAGCATTGCTAAAAGAGATCACTGGAATGGGATGCTTGCTTAGTTCAGTCATCAGGATCGATAGGCATGACCTTAAACTTCTTTGGGAAGGACGTAGGGACTTGAACACAGGATACATTTGTGGGACTTGCATGAGCTATTAAGAAAATAATCTAAGAAAACATAAAATAATTTAATTAAAATATAAAACATACCTTAAGCAATTTTAATTGATCTTTCATCATATCATTATAATATATATTTATATACGTACATACAAATATAAAATGCAATGGCACCATTATATTATAATAACTTAATAAAATGATGTCAACCCATTGATATACTTACTTGAATGTATGTAAATATAAATTATAATAATAGTTGAAATTATAATTTTTCCAACTCTTTCTTCCAACCTTTTACTTTTCCCTTTTCTTTTTAATCGATTTAACACTTGGCAATATCAATTTGCATATAATCTTTTTAACCGATGGAAGCCAAGAAGTCACGACTAGACTTTTAAAAATGGAAGCCGCGAGAGGAGTCAGACACCTTTTTCTACATTTCTGAATTCTTTATGTTGTTTTCAAATCTCCTTGCCTCCATAACACATAACTCCATCTCATTGCCAGTATTTACTCCTGTCAATACCCCTACAATTATTGATTTATAATTTTGATAAATCAGTACAATATCTACCCTTTGTCATGCAAGCACTTGGGCTAAGAATCAGAGGTTGTATGCACTGAAGGTGACGTCTCAAATAACTAGAGAGAACAAATCAGATTTCAAGTTCATCAAAGCAATATCGAATTCGTAATAGGTCATGAGTTACCATTCTAATATGTTAAATTTCTATAGCAGTCGGCTAGGCACATGAACCTCTTTTATTTTTGTCTATGATCATGTTATTTTAACTTGTTGAATAATTCTTGTGATTTATAATGAATTCTCTTCTTATTTTCATAGTTTTATGAATCATCATAAAAGGAGATGAATAGTATATCTTAAAGAAGAGTTTCTAAATGTGATAAGAACTTGGATGAATGTTATTGATCTCAAGAACAAATTTTATTGTATCAAAATTCCCAATAAAAAGTATCAAAAGTAGAATGCTCATAATCTTTCAAACACCTGGGAATCACTAACAATATAGCCATGAAATGGTAAGGTGCAAAGGGCATAATGCTCATAATCTTTCAAACACCTGGGAATCACCGATAGTGTAGCCATGAAATGGTGAAGAGTTGCAAAGGGCATAATGCTCATAATCTTTCAAACACTTGGGAATCACTGACTATGTAGCCAAGAAAGGTGAAGAGGTGGAATAAATCTATAAGGAAATAGAAGAGAAATCATACATGAATAACTTAAATGAAATACAATTAAAAGCTCATGCTCATCTTTGTAATGAAACTTGTTGTCAATTTGAGCGGTGGTGATCGGGTCATTGAGCCCATCGTAAATCCTTGACCAAGGTAGTTTATAGGCATGTTTTCCATCTAATGATCACTTGATCTCAGTAGCGCCAGTTATGTAAGCATGTCTGTTTCATAACTGAGCAGACATTCAAAACACTAGGATGCTCAGGTGGCTAGACTAAAGAACATCCCAAGCCCGATCCTGAGGTAAGGAGGGCCTTTCTAATTTAATAGAATGTGTGAGGATAAGTATGGTCCAAGGTTGGGAGGTTAAGCCTATGTCAATGCTTCTCCTCTCACCAAAGCTGAGGCTTGTACAACCAGCTAAAGATCCTTGGGATGATACTTGTATGTTCCATTCCTTCTTTTCTTGACAAGCATTTACTTTACTTGTATGAATACAGTTATGGTTAGTTAATTGTTAATCTAGTTATTTTAGTTGATCATGAACACAGTTATGATTTGTTAATCGTCAATCTAGTTATTTCGGTTGATCATGAATACAATTATGATTAGTTAATTGTTAATCTAGTTATTTCAATTGATCATGAATACAATAATGTTTAATTAATCATTATTCTAGTTATTTTAGATGATCATGAATACAATTATCTTCAGTTATTCGTTAAAATAGTTATTATCAGATGAACATTGATAAAGTTAGAGTTAATTCAGTTAATTGTTAAAGGTAGTTAATGTCATGTGAAAAGGATTAATTTGTATATTTATGAATGTTGGAAGTTCTTAGTTTAAACCATCTTTTTTTTTTATATGAAAATACATTTGTTACAGATTTACAAATTGCACTAGTTTCACAAACTATAGTTTTCGTTCTCCCAACTAACCACACAAAAAGCTAGTGTTTTCACTATCAAGAAAAGAGTTGCATACAAATTTGATCTATCCCACAAGCCATAAAATGCAGCTCCTATGATGGATGCTATTTTTGATGAAAATCATGGTGAGGAATTTGCATTGATGATTTTTTAAACCATAGTAAAAGAATTTGTTTCATTTGAACACATCTAAACACTTGACATATGCAAATGACTAGTAGGCATTATTATTGATGATTGCTATAGGGATCTTGTTTTTATTAGGTATGAAAAATCTCATATAGTTAAGGGGATAACTGATGTGAAAATTGTTCTCAATAGTGATATTAGACTCTTTTCTATGAAATGTTAGATATGCTTCAAGTTGAACAGTAACATGTTCTCTATTAGCTAGATTTTTTAAAATGCTCATGTTCTTATTCAATTATGTTGTTTGATGTGCTTTTTTTTGTTATATTAAATAAGTGTCCGAACTCTATTACAACGCAAGCCTACAAGTAGAGACAAATTCAATAATTTGAACTTAAAGGAGTATGACAGTTGCAACCAAGTGGCTAAAGCACAAACAAAAATAAAGTAAAGTACTCAAAGATCCAACCTGAATATTTTGAGAATCAACCCTATTCAATATCACAACCTTAACTCTTGGATTACATAAAGAGAGATATTTGGGAAGACATTCCTCCTTTGTACAATTGTTTGAGAAAAATTATCTTTGAAGTCCTCAAACCTAGGAGAAATAAGTTAGAATCCCTCAAAGAGGGTGCAATCATGTCTACATTAGAATTAGAGGAACATCAAGCAAGAGTAGCCAATTATCAAATAATTGTTAGGAACTTTAGACTAGTGCTCTATGAATTTGGGTAAATAGAATATTTTGAATAATTATTATCGTATAAATGTTACTATTTAGTAATTTTTTTTTCTTCGTGTTAATAGGGTTATAATTTTATTAAAGTATTTTGAGTATAAGTTTGGCCCGTACTAGTCGTAGGTAAAAAAGGAGAACTACCTCTCCATACAAGCAGGGCCACCAAATAGGACATATTAACAAGTCAATGTTTTAAGGTGTTTTAGTTTCCCACTTTTTGAGTGTGATCTTAAGACCATATCAAACCCACCCCCTTTCTTTACCTTCTCATCTCTTCTCCCTTTAACTACTTGCCAGCCTTTTTCCGACCTTTCCACTACCTCTTACCATATTAAGTGAACATCCTCCCTTGCGTGGCTCTAGGATCATCCCTTTGAAGTATTTTCTTCATATCCATGACTTCCATCAACAAAAGAGCATTCTTTTTCAAAGGCATCTTAAACAAATTTCTTTCTGAGACACTCCATTATAACAAAAGACTCAATTGTATCCCCCTTTCAAGGTATCATACAAACTATCATTAACACCACCACAAGATTTTACTTCTTTGAACCCATAACACAACTCATCTTCAATGGTGACCCTTGAGGCCTCATATCTCATTTCTTTTTGGCTCTTCTCTCTCAAACCACTATCCACCATAGGAATGCTTGAAGAATCCAAAGCTAAGATCTACTTTGGGATCTTAGAAATTTCATTTGGAGCCCCATGTGAGGCTACCTCCACCTCTTTCTCCATCGAATAAAATTTGAAAGATTTATCATTCCACCAAGTTGGCTTATGCATGCTCTCTTTTCGACAGCTAGAAGCCATATGATTTGTTTGGAAGGATTGTCTACATCGAAAGGGATGCCTTCATAATCCACTTGTTGTAACCACTTACCATTAGCTATTTACAACAATAAATTTATGAAGAGGACTTTGGTAACATCCACCTTAGCAAAAATGTGTGCAACTTTTTGAGAACTCTTGTAAACACTGACGACTTTACGCAAAGAATTCTCAATTGCTTCCAAGCAGGATTCAAACCAAAACTAAAATGAAAGGTTAGGCAACCTTACCCAAAGAGGAATTTTGTCAAAGCACTTTGTGACTGGATTAAAAGATTGATAAAATGTCTTCAATGGAAATGGATATTTGTTTTTCAACTCCAAATGGACTCACATAAGATCTTTTTCCTATCATAATCATCATTAAAGCCAACAACAAAGAAACCTCGAGCACCATGATAAATTAGAACATTTCCTTCCAAAATAGTCACTCACCTATTTGTAAAGGATCTCACCACTATCAAATTTCCCTTCCATCCCTTTGGTGTATGTAACTTGTTACTAATGGGGATACTTATGTCTTGCCTTCCTCAAATCCCTAAAAATCCTTGTTGGCCATTTGTTGAAGTAGAAACTCATTAGTACCATTGAAGTAGGGGTCCTCCCCTACACCAAATGAGAGTTGTAGAACCCAATGTTTTCCCGTCCTCAAATCCTTGAAAATCTATGTCCATTTTTTGAAGCAAAAACTCATCCCTACCATTGAAGCATGGGTCCCCACTTGCACTAGATGAGATTTGTAACGTAACGCCCCGCCAAGGAACCCAAAAGAAATTAACCTAAAGTTTCACTAAGTTTGTCAAACATTTATTTTTGAAAGATAATAAACAACAAGATAAAATATAGCAGAAGCATAATCACATACCATAAAATAGATTTCATCTCTTTGGGTTCTATAACGTTGAATCACATTTAAGTGTAATAAATACTAAAACCAAAATATAAAATGTCCATACTAAAGAATAACAACATGTACGAATTCCATTTAAATAATATACAATTATAGGATGCCACTTGGCAATAAATAGAGTGCACAATCGTCCACTGTACAAGTCACATGGTATGAAAGATTGAAATAATATACATCATGAAATAGATTACATCATCTTATAAGATCTATAAAATCAAATACAGTACAACCATCTATCATAGTACATAAGAAATAGAATGAAAGAGAGTACAAAATAGGGAACTCCAGCCATGACATCAAACTATCGGATCTCAATGGTATAAGTAAAAGGCACTACCACCCAACCTCATGGAACCCAAAAAGGTCCACTCCCACCGCGTTGCAGAGATAAACTCAAGTCCCAAACAGGATAACAAACTCAAAAGTGAATACCACATCTAGGTTCAAGGAATCACTTGAAAGAAAACTGTCTCAAAGGGTACCAAGACACAAGTATCAACTAATCCCAGAGGAAACACAAACACGTAAAAAATCTACTATGCAAGTGGGCAAGTGTCATCGCATGAGCCAACTCTAAGGTTACCACGGTAGTCTTTTAATATTCCAGACCCCCTAGTGCCTCTATGCAGCATTAGTATCCTTTTGTACAAACAAGGCATATAAACAAGTCAGCTCTAAGATTGCCATGACAGTCTTTTAATACTCCGACCCCCTAGTGACTTTCTGTGGTACCAATATCTTATTAATTCATTTTAAGCCCATTTAATGAAATGTTATCACTTATTAAAATAACCTACAATGGGTTACCTGTCAGCCTCTTTAGGGCCTTGACTTCCATTGCAAGCCACTTCCCTACATGACATACATAAAACCTACCCTAAGATCAACAAAAGACCATAAACCACACATTAGTTCTTAAACAAGCAACTAGTACATACTATAAACATCACTGATCATAATCACAAATTCCACCAGTACAATCATCCTAACAAGATTGATCCAAAAAAAAGTACACATAAACCAAATCCATGTCATAACATGACATCACCAAGAATAAATCACATAATCACCTCAGTCCTATACAAGAAACTAGGAAGCAATCCAAAGCTAATTGATCGAAGACTTAAAGGTTATATCAAGAAAGACACATCATCCACCTCAGTTTCACACAAGAACACTAGAAAGCAATAACAAAGATATGGACAAATTCTTCATAGAATACACATGACACATCACCATGGTCGGGTGTAAAAGATCGTAATCAAAACATCATTATGACATCACAACACAAACCCCCAAGCCTTTCGTAAACATCCTGACTGGCAAAGCTAAGTCAACCTTGAAACCCAGAATCAAAAACCTACATGTCATAAAGAGTACACACAGAAGTCATTTCCATAATTCATAAGGTTTTGAAAACACTAGGGTTTAATTTTCACTTATAAGTTTTCATGTTCTCATTTTCATTTTCAAGTATTGCAGTTCATAATGATTTTGATCTCAATCAGAGTTTCTGTTTTTGTTTCTCTAGTTGCTAGAATCACTATGGTTTCTGAGTTCACTATGTTAGAATCTGAAAAGATTAATAACCTAAAAAACTATTGCAAAGAATAAATATCTAAACTATGAATGCAAATGATACAAAATCAAAATAGCAACACAGAGTTAGTCTCCAAGAGAGTAATGCAAATGCTAGAAGCAAAATAGCATTAAGAGGATGCAAAAACAAGAGATGCAAATACAAGCCAAGTAACATGCTTATATAGGCTAGGAAGAGGGAGGAGGTGGCAACACCGATCAATGAGGAGCAACCATCTATCAGACTAAAGATAGAAAAGTATCTTCCCAAGATAGCTAATGGATGCTCAAATGTAGGAAGGTGACACCTCGCAACCATTCACTTAATAAGACATGCTTTATTAACCTAAGCGAGATTATTAAAAGTATAGGAAAAACTTAGCAATATAGGGAAAAATAAATAACCTACTAGGAAATAAAAAAATACACTAACACCCCCCCATAAGCAAAGCTTAGGTGGATGTAGAAATGGGTCCCGACAAGTCAAGCCTGATGAGGTACCCATGTACATAAAATTCCCCCAAAAGAGAGAGAAAAGAGACCCCCCAAAAAAATGTCAATACTCTGAGTGAGAGGAAGAGGCCCCCGAAAAGATGAAGCATCCTGCACCCTTAGCAAAGCTCGCAAATGAAGGAACTTGCTCTCAGTGAAGGGTTTGTTGAAGATATCATCAACCTGCTTGGAAGTCAGACAATAGCGAAGGTTAATGACGTGACCATGGATGAGCTACCAGATGTAGTGCATGTGGACCTCTATGTGTTTGGTCTGCTGATGATGAACTAGATTCTATGAGATCTGAATGGCACTCTGGTTGTCACAAAATATGACCGATGGTTGTCTAATCTGGATACCAAAATCAATAAGAAGATGTTGAAGCGAAATGGCCTCAGTGGTGGCATTTATAGCCCCCCAATACTCAGCCTTAGTAGAAGATAGAGCAATAGAAAACTACTTTTTTCTCGACCAATAAACAAGACCTAAACCAAGTGAGAAATTGTAACTTGAAGTAGACTTACGATCTTGAGAATCACCCGCCCAATTTGAATCTATATAGCCCACAAAATCAAGCTCAATACCTACTGTTTAGTGAATCCCACAATTGTGAGAACCCTGAATGTAGTGAAGGATTTGCTTGGCTTCTTTCTAATGCAACTCATGAGGTACCTGCATGAATCGAGAGACTATGCCTATAGCATATGAGATGTTGGGTCTCACACGAGTTAGATAAATGAGACTCCCAATAAGTTGGTGGTACAAAGTTCCCTCAACAAGTGGAGAAGAACACTGATCCTCAAGTTTGACTCTAGAAAGGAAGGGAGTCAGAGAAAGCTTACAATCAACCATATGAAACCTTGAGAGTAAATCTAGAGCATACTTGGACTGTGTGATGGTGATCTTGGAAGGAGACTAAAAGATCCCAATCCCAAGAAAGTAATGCAATAAGCCCAAGTTAGTCATCAAAAAATTGTTCAGAAGGGCCACTTTGACAGCCTTAATGGTGGGTGAAGAACTTCCTATGATTAGCAAGTCATCAACATACAAAACAAAAAATAGAAGTGAATCACCCTGTTGTAGACATTAGGATCAAAATGGCATCGAGTGAACCCAAATAATAGAAAGAAGGAGTCCATCTTGGCATACCAGGCCTAAAGAGCCTATTTGAGGCCATAGAGAGACTTCTGAAGATGACACACAAGTGAAGAATCTTAAAGGAAGCCCTGTGGTTACTCCATGTATATCTCCTCATGAAGGTCACCATGAAGAAAAACACTCTTCACATCCATTTAATGTACTTCCCAATGATTAGCTATAGAAATGGAAAGAACAAGTTGAATGGAATTCATTTGAGAAACTGGCACAAAAATATCAGAGTAGTTAATCGCAGGAACCTAGGAGAATCCTTTGGTGACCAAACAAGCCTTGTGTTTGTCAATTGAACCATCTGCTACAAATTTTGTCCAATAGATCCACTTACATTGAACAAGTTTTCTTCCCTTAGGAAGAGGGACAAGATCCCAAGTGTGGTTTCTCATCACACAACTATACTATTCCTACATAGTTGTATCCCACTCAAGAATACCAGAAGCCTCATGAAAGGACTGTGGATCTGAGGCAATAGCAATGAAGTCATGTGGAGCATCTTGGAATTGTGAACAAGTCTACCTAGTGTTTGATAGATCCCCAACCCAATCACCTGTAGACTGCAAGGTCTGTCTAGCCCAAAGTGGACTGAAAGATGGAGAATCTAGAGGAGAATCATTAACCTTTGAATGATGACTAGGAGAGGAAGGAGGTGAGTTCTTTGAATCACTCTCTGCATCGAAAGTGGAGGTAGAAGATTGTTCAGGTGAATCTAACTCATTAGAAGATCTATCATGTATTCCAAGTGACTCCAATGTCAAATTAGGAGGAGTTAGAGAAGTGATAGAAAGTGAGATTGAAGATCCCTCCTCAAACTAAACACTCCTCTCAATGAACAACTCATGTGTAGTAGGGTGGAGCAATCAATAACCCTTCACACCATCAGGATAACCTACAAATATGCAAGATCTGCTCTACGGATCCAAGGCCTTGCATTTCTTTGCAAGAATGTGGGCCCATGCAGGAGAGCCAAAAACTTGAAATTGCTTAATTGATAGTTTCTGACTGCTCCAAGCTTCAAAAGGAGTAACTCCCTTCAAGGCTCAGTGAGGAACATGGTTCTAGATATAACAAGCACAATTAACAACCTCTGCCCAATACTGTGGTGCAAGAGATCTAGAGTGAATCATACAATTTTCCATTTCCTTCAAGGATCTATTCTTCCATTTTGCAACACCGTTCTGCTGAGGATTGTATGGAACTGAATGTTGTAAATCAATCCCCTTTGAAGTGCAAAATCTTTCAAACCGATGGTTGACATACTCACCACCATTGTCTGTGTGCAAAAATTTGATGACTTTCCCAAATTACTTTTCTACAAAAAAATTGAAGTCCTTAAAATGATCAAATACCTTTGACTTCTATTTGAGAAAGTACACCCAAGTATATCAAGAAAAGTCATCAATGAATGTGAGGACATATTGGGCCTTGCTAAAAGAAGGATGCTGAAATAGACTAGCCAAATCACTATGAACTAACTCTAGTATCTCCATGCCTTACTTTTGTCAAAATTTTCCTTAAGATGCTTACCAAGAATGCGACCTTGGCAAACACCCCTGAGAACTAAACCGAAGGCAACCCTATGACCATGCTCTGCTGGTTGAGTTGATGTAAATAGTGAAAGTTAAGATGGCCAAACCGCTCATCCCATAATTTACTCACATCATTAGAGTGAGTGAGAAAAATAGTCAAAGGAGGATCAGGAACAAAGTGAGAAAATAGATAGAGTCATGACTGATGATCTACTCTCCCAGCTATAACTATAGAATCACTGTGTAATTCACGTATCTCCATTGAATTAGGAGTGAACTTAACCTGCTTGCATGAACCTATGTGAGTGATCTAGTATACTGATAGGAGATTAGTTGATAATGAGGGTACACAAAGAACATCATGGAATGTGCCATCCCCCACATCAACAAACCCTCTCCCACACACCTCAACAGGAGTTTCATCACCCATCAAAATAGAAGGCATAGTACACAGCTCTAAGGATGCAAGTTCTTCCTTAGATGAAGCTATGTGGTGCAAAGCACCTAAATCAAGAACCCAAGTGGATGGTGAGGAAGAAACTGCAACAAGAGCCTTGCCCTTTCCTTTCCCCTTGCTATTTTATTTTGCCTTGTTAGACCCTTCATTAGAACTTTGTTTTATAGGCTCAGGAACACTAATATTATTCTTCACAAGAATGTATGTCAAGTGATCAATATGTTTCTTCAAACATTTATGTTCATCATGACTGGGTCTTTTACAATAGGTACATTTGACCTTTTCTTTCTTAGGCTTATCGCCTTTGGAAGATGGGGTATCAATAGTTACTTTTGAAGCAACCAGTATCTGATCCTTCTTTTTCTCACTATTATTTTGTTTCTCATCCTTACTATTGTTATTACTGCTTTGTCCTTTTTGTTCTTTTGTGCCTTGGCTGGCAACCAAGGCATGTGACTTAGAGGACTTAAGAGTGCCCATTTGGATTAGCTTGTCCTATTCTTGAGTGAGATTCATAGCAAAACCATCTAAAGATGGCATGGTGAATTGGGTACCAAGTACACCCTTAATAGCATAGAAGGTAGAGACAAACACATAATATTCTACACTTAGCTTAGAGAGAATACTAAGAATCAGTTGTTCATTTTTCTTTTCAATTCCACATTGTTTTAACTACAACCTTAGTGATTTCAATTTGGTGAAGAAATCTTGGATCGTGTTGAAATTGCTTGGACTTAAACTAATTAGTTCATTTTCCAACATATGACCCCTCATTGAATCTTGTGTGCCAAATAGTGTTTCTAGCTCTATCCATATTTCATTTGGTGTATCCAAAGACTCAATGTGAAATAACAAGTCAAGAGAAACAAACAAACACAATGTTTCATTTGCCTCATCACATTTGTTAAACCACTTAGGCTTATCTTCAACTTTATCAGGTTCAGTTTCAAGTCCCATAGTTATCTTATTTAATCCAGCTTTCCTTAAGTGAATTGTCATGTGTGATTTTCACTCAAAGTAATTGTATGGAGTTAGGATGGGCATATTTGTTTGATCCATGATGAAGAAATATAGAGAAGAAATGCTAAAAAGAAGAGAACCCGACCACGACAATGCCCCCCCCTTTTTACTCAATTAAAGAACACCCCCCCCCCTGCCCCCCCAAAAATAAAATAAAATAAAATAAAATGATTTTGCACTTTATTTTAGTGTGTTTATAACTACCACTAGCAAGAAATACTAAGTTGTCTTGATTTCAATGCATTACAAAAACTCTCACGAAGAGCATATTCTAAAAGTAAAACTTGGGCACAATATTGAAGGAAAAAAATAGCACCACTGTGATCTACTCAAAAAATTGTGCACTTTCAAAAAAAGAATCACCTTGATATGAGGTCGTATGAGAAAGTTATGATCCTTCGAAGTTTTTAAAAGGAGAACTATGCAAAGTCACTGCCGAGAATCTACAATTTTTGAAAAAATTATGGATGAAAATCAAATAGTGACTGCACTAGTGAATAGAGCATAAATAAATAGCCAAGATCATAACAAGAATAATTGAAATTAGAGTCTGTATGAGCAAGAACGAGGCATTTGAAAACTGCATTCAAAACTATGACTGCCAATGGAGAGGGGTATGGCTATAGCTTTCCACGCTCGATTATTTAAAATATATAGATTGCATGCAAAAACTAAAAGATATCCAAATGGTTTTTTGGGGCTGCAAACAAAACCCAGAAAGCATTTTTCTTGTTGATGTATAGAAGATGTAGCTGTAGTGTAAATTAGATGCCTTTAACAACAAAAAATAGCCCCAACAACCAAAAGACATCATGAAAAGATTGAATCAACTACCTAAGTCAATAAATGACATGCTGGAACTTGTAATATTGATTGAAAACACCAACTATGCAAGTTGGTTGTCAAATTTGAGATTGAAACCTTAGTTTTGCAACTTGTATGACGATCTCTAATCTCGGTGAAATGAAAGCCAAATCTAACTTTCTCAAGCCTCCTGGACGCATTGGAACAACAAGAAATGTTGCCAGTATAACCAGAAATGTTGCAATCACTAAGAGATCCAAAATGTTTGTGTCAAACTTTTTTCGATTCTCAAAATCATCCGAAGATGTGAGAGAAGAGCATACTGGGTTTTTCAAAAACTTATAATAAGATTTATTAGCCCCCCTTGAATCTCTCCAATAAAGAAACTAAAATCTACTCTTGCACATAGAAAAACTCTGATACCATGTTAGAATCTAAAAAGATTAATAACCCAAAAAATTAGTGCAAAGAATAAATATCTAAACTATGAATGCAAATGATACAAAATCAAAATAGCAACACAGAGTTAGTCTCCAAGAGAGTAATGCAAATGCTAGAAGAAAATTAGCATTAAGAGGATGCAAAAATAAGATACGCAAATACAAGCCAGGTAGCATGCTTATATAGGCTAGGAAGAGAGAGGAGGCGTGTAGTGTCTGCCCTATTTGCATTTTTGATGTCATTGTTGAACTCTTTTAGGTCAGTTTTATGTTTGATGATTAGTACTATTGTTTTGAGATTATCAAATATTGTTTTACATTTAGTTTATTATATAATGAGATTACTTGGTACTCTATATTTCATGTATGCATGATGATTATTTAGTGTTTTCAGTTATTGATGATGATTAGTTAGATGGTTTATTATCATATGTATTTTCTTATGGATACTTACCTCATATTGCATGTGTATGGTGTGTGTGTTTGTTTTCTTTATGTATGACATTTCTAATGTGGTTAAGGAAGGGAGTTGTAGTCACCTACTAGTTGGGATCTACACGATGCACCACTTCCTGCCATTGCCTATTTAGCTTAGAATATTCTATTTGTACATGCGTGAATTTTATGTAGGTTGCAGGTATTGGGTATCAACTTCTTTAAATTTCCAGGATGAGCGTACCCTATTGCATTATCTCAATGGTAAGAGAGGGGAGATAAATTCTTAAGTCCAAATCCTAAACCTTTAAGCCATTTGTCATAATTGAAAATTAGGACAAGTATCTGAGTCGAGTACCCTTCAAATGCGTCGAATGATGTTAATTTGTGATTATAACCCTTTAGTTTGATTTTGTATGTGTTTTTCTATGATGGGTTTTTGTATTTTACTTTATGAGTCTTTGGTGGATTTTCTATTAATTAAGTCAATTACAAGATTAAATTAATTATTTAATTTAATGAAAAATTATTATGACATTTTAATATTTAATTATATTTAATTAATTGAGAAATTAATTAAATAAAAAGACTTAAATTTGGAGATAAAAGCTATAAGAATAAATTTAGAACGTGATAATATTTATTTAATTTAATAATAATATATTTAAAGTTCATTTTTAAATAAATGTTAAATATTATTGTTATTTAAGATAATAAATATTTATTAAATTAAATGTTCAAAATTAAATTAAGAGTGAAAAAAGTTATTAAATTATGAAAAAGTTTTAAGTTTGCATGATTTGAGTATGAGATCAAAATAGAAGAAATTAATTAAAAAGATTAAACATGTGAATTTAATAATGTTATTTTAATTGCATAAAGTGTGCATGAGATTAAAGTTAATAAATTATTTGAAAATGAAGTCAAGTGGAAAATTAAATAAAGTTATTTAATAATGCAATTAACGTGCATGGAAAAGATAAATAAAAGATTTTTTAAAAAAAGATTAATAAAAGTTAATTTGGAATTGAGTCTAGTGAGCATTTTCAGCAAAGGAGGAATTTGGATGTGAATTTTGGGGAGAAAATTCTAGAAAGGAAACTTTGAAAAAATTGTTAGAGAGAAGTTCTTGGATAGAAGCGAATTCTCTCACAAATCTTCTGGGCGTTGCGATTTTAGCATCAGAATCCAGGTAGATTCTTATGTTTTAAAATTGCATAGTTAATTACGTTATTTAAAACAAATTATGTCTTCTTTGTGACTGTGGATTATAGATCCGAATTTCTCTATAGTGAACTTGTGAATATTTTAATATTGTAGGTTACTGAATGTATGCTAATATCCCTTTGTGTTCGTGGAGATTCAAAATATAGTAAAGGAAACCTCATTTTGTAGATTTTGGAGAATCAAAATTAAGCCAGGAAGGGTTGAAAGTTGAAGAGAAAATTAATCAGGTAGGGTTTTGAAAATTAAAAAGAAATTAAAAAAAGAAAATTCAGTTGGTTAATGATATTTTCTCTATCAAATTATATAAGTAAGTTTATTTTTTTAAAATTAATTAATTAAAATAAATTAAAAATTATTTGTTTATTTAAATATTATCATTGGCGAAAATTTAAAATAAAATAAAATATGTTTTTATTTTAAAAAGGAAATTGGTTTTATTTAAATTTTAAATTTATTTTTTTTTTATGAAATAAATTGGTTATTAAATGAAAGCGATTTTTTAAAAAAAATTATAATGAAATTGTTAATGGGGTGGGGGGAACTCCACACACCCCACCCCCTCCTATTTTCTTCTTTCACATGCATGCGGGCAGCAAACTCTGTCGCTGACGTAGCATACTCTGCTATGACAACAATAGAGATGCCGCACATGCGTAGGCCGATGGGCCTATAAAAATATATAAGTTTTGGTTTTAATTTTTTATATTAAAGTTACAAATATATGTTGTAAGATTTAATTTATGATATATTTCTTGTAGTTAATATTAATATATGTAATTTAATATATATTAAATGAAATTTAGCATATATTAAATATTAATAAGTATTAATTCATAAAATGTTAATGAGTTATCATTTTATTAATAAATTAGTAATTGTTTAGTAAGAATTTAAATTATGTTTAAATAAACTATTATTATTAATAATTTAATTAAGTAATTTAAAATATGATAATATTTAATTAAGTCTTAATTAAGTCATTATTAAATGATTTGAGATCGTAACTGGTGAATTATATAATTTATCAATTAATTTAATTTAATTTGGTGATTGGAAGTGGACGATGGGGAGAATGTGGAGAAGCGTTGGCTGTCGGCTGGGCTAGGGTTTTTCCCCTAGCCTGTTCTTGGTGTTTGATCTTTACTATTTTTCTGTTCTGTTTGGATTGCTAGCTACTGGACATAATTTGCGTCGGTGTTTTTGGAAATCTTCTGCAGTCTTGAGGTTTTATTGTTTGCATGGCAGGGCCTGGGATTTCTTCTCCGTTGGTGAGAACAGATGGTTCTTCTCCAACTATGCATGCAATGCGATCTGAATCGTTTTATTCAAGGGAGAGCTCTAAGCTAAAAAAAGTTAATGGTTGTTTTCCGCGTAGCCATGATCGTCCTGTTTTGGTTATTCCTCCAATGGTTGTAATGGAGGACATTGATTATTGGACCAAGCATGCTTTGATATACAAATTTCTTGGAATCCGAATTTCCCTATCCGCTCTTGAGGCATGGATCCGCCACTCATGGCAGGTTTAAGGCGATATGGAGATCATGTTGTCGGGGAATAGTTATTTTTTTGTTGTATTCTCTTGCATGTCTGATCGGGATCATGTTTTTGAAGGAGGCCCTTATTTCTACAACCATGTGGGGTTATTTGTCAAACCTTGGCATTCAGGTTTTAATTCTGCTGAGGATCTCCCTTCAACAGTGCCAGTTTGGGTTCGCTTGCCTCATCTTCCCTTGGTTTTTTGGCGTGAAGACATCCTTCGACAAATTGCTACTTTGTTGGGGAAGCCGGCTGCGATCGCACATCAATCCCTCGATAAAAAGGTTATTTCTTATGCTAGAATTTGTGTTGAAATTAATTTGAATAACCCATTACCAGATTCTTTGGAAATTTGTATGGGGGATTTTTCTTGGGTGCAGCAGTTAGATTATGAATCTCTCCCTTTTCGTTGCCGGATTTTTCATGAGTATGGTCATTTACTGCATCAGTGCCCCCATAACTCAAGTTTCAAAGGAGTGGATGGTTCTACAGCTGGCAATACTGGTGGTTTGGCAGATACTACAGGGAAAGGACAATCTCAAATGGCTAATACTACCAAGGGGATGAATCCGCAAGATGCTACAGGTAAGGGTAAGGCTCAAATGCAGGATAAGGATGGATTTACCCCTGTTCGCCCTCATGCTAAGGGTCGTGGTCAAAAGAGGCCTTTGAAAGAAAGATTATCTGATTCAGGTTTTAACCGCTTTGAGGTGCTGGATAGAATGGTTCTAGAGGAGGGTATTCCTCCTCCTATCTCTTCTGATCCAGTTTGCCCAGATGAGAGATCTGTTCCTAATGATGCTTGTGGGGCATCCCAAGTTGTAGTATATCAAAATTGTGAGGTCCCTGTAGCTCCTGTGACAGAGGCTCTGGTGACTCCTGCAGTGTTGGAGGATAATGATGTTATTTTAGCTGATTTGGTTAAGGATGTGCTACCATCAGGTAAGGGCAAGGGTTCTCCTCTCCCCTTGGGGTTGATGTCTCGACCCTTTAAGTGGGCTTCTTCTACTCCTCTAAGGAGTGGGTGCAAAATAGACCAAGAGAAGATTAAACTCACAGGAGATATATTGATTGAGTCTGGTTCAGTGAAACCTTTGGATTCTCATTTTCCCAATTCTACCCAATGATGATTATTCTCTCATGGAATGTAAGGGGGTTGAATAGCATCCCTAGACAAAAGGCTATTCATAACTTGGTGGTTGATCATAGCCCTAATGTTTTTTGTATCCAAGAGACTAAGCTCTCTATGGAGTCTATGGTCCAATATGCCCCCAGTATTTGGTCTCGTGGCCAATGCCAGTGTGTTGGGGCAACAGGCAGTGCGAGTGGTTTAGCTATATTTTGGGATCCTCAAAAAATTTCTCCTCTTGGCTGGATGTCTTCTCGCTCAGCTCTCTCTATGGTAGCTTCTGCTCTAGACTTAGGAGAGGTAATCATGGTTACTAATGTGTATGCACCTGTTGATCTTGTGGGAAAGGAGGAACTTTGGGAACATATTCAATATGTTAGAAATTTTCATCCTTATCATCCTTGGGTGTTAGCAGGGGACTTCAATTCAGTTTTAAGTCTAGAGGAAAAGCATGGTGGTTTGGCTAGATTGGGGCCTTCTCTGCTCTTTTTCGGCAACATATATCTCTTTTGCATCTCTCTGATGTTAAGCCTTCTAATGGTCTCTATACCTGGAATAATTGCAGGACTGGTGTTGCTGCTATCTCAGAACGTCTGGATAAATTTCTTGTTTCTTGCTTCTGGGTTAGTGGCACCCTTACTATCTCTTTAGAAATCCTTGATTGGAGGGGTTCAGATCATTGGCCAATCAAATTTTCTGCTATAGGGGCTTATGTTCCGAAGCATCCTCCTTTTAAGTTCTAGTTGATGTGGCTTCGGGACTCCTCTCTTCATGATTGTGTTTTCTGTTGGAGGAAAGATGGTGCTCCTGCATATGGTACTGCAATGTTCTCATTTTCTAAAAGGCTTCAATATGTTAAAAGGCAGCTCAAGATATGGAATAGGGAATGCTTTGGGAACCTTCACTTTATGAAGAGGCTTGCTCAAGAAGATCTTGATGTCATCACAAGGGAGATTAGAGATCGAGGTTTCTCAGAGGATCTTGGCAAGGTTGAATCCCTTGCTTCTAGAGCTCTAGAAGAATGGGAACTTCGAGAGGAAATTTTTTGGAAGCAAAAGGCTAGAGTTGATTGGCTCCAGGAAGGTGATCGTAACACTGCCTTTTTCCATAAAATAGTGCAATCTCACCGGAATCAGAGCACTATCTCTTCTTTGGTTAATTCTCAAGGTATCCAACTGAACTCCTTGCCAGCTTTGTTCTAGGAGGCTATTTGGTACTTGTCTACCCTCTTCTCTGAGGACTCTCCTCCTGCTGATAATGAAGAAGATCTTATTTTGTCCTGTATTCCTTCCCTTATCACTCAGGAAATGAATGATTATCTCATGCATCCTATTTCTTTGGAAGAGCTGGAGGAGGTGGTCTTTGGCATGCCTAAAGGGAAGGCTCCTGGTCCTGATGGCTTTCCAGTTGAATTCTTTCAGGAATTTTGGGACATCATTAATCATGATTTTTTGGAGGTGGTTAAAGAATCCTATGCTAGCAAGCAGATGCTTCGAGCTTTGAACTGTACATTCTTGACTCTTATTCCTAAGAGAGAGGGTGCTAATCAATTGGAGTTTTTTAGACCAATTGCCTTATGTAATGTGGTTTACAAAGTTATTACTAAGTTGATTGCTGAGAGATTGAAAAGGTGGCTTCCCATTATTATATCAGAAGAACAAGGTGGTTTTGTTGCTGGCAGACAAATTTTGGATGGGGTGGTTATTGCTACTAAGGCTATTCACTCTATGACTACTTCAAGGGAGAGAGCCATGTTTGTTAAGATGGATATGGCTAAGGCCTACGATAGAGTTAAATGGAGTTTCCTAAGGAGTATTCTTCTTTCTTTTGGATTTAGCTCTGACTGGGTGAGTTGGATTATGAGTTGTGTTACTTCTTCCTCTTTTTTTTTTTTATTAATGATCAACCTTCTCAACTATTTGGTGCTTCTAGAGGCCTCTGCCAGGGTGACCCTCTCTCCCCATATCTATTCATCATCATGGCTAAAGGCTTGGGCAGATTCATTAAGCATCAGGTGTCCCAGAATTCTATTCAAGGCTGGCGGTGGGGTAATGGCTTACCTTCTCTTTCCCATCTTCAATTTGTTGATGATTCTGCTCTTGTTGGTCTTGCTAGGATCAAGGAAGCTAAAGCCTTTCGACATGCTTTGGACATTTATTTGGAAGCTTCAGGCCAAAAAGTTAATGAGCACAAATCTTCCATTTACTTTTTTAACACTCCTGATTCTATTAAGCATAGGATTGTTGGTATACTACGGTTTCAGATAGGATCACTTCCTTTGACTTATCTTGGCATCCTTATTGCTGTTTCCAGGCAGCCACGTCTCTTCTGGCAAAATTTGATTACCAAGCTTCAGGATAAGGTAAATCATTGGACTCATAGATGGCTTTCTACTGCTGCTCGGGTTACTCTTCTTCAAGTTGTTATCCAAGCTCTTCCTACTTATCGAAGCATGGTTCATGCTGCACCTATTTACTTTCTCAAGGAGTTTGATGCTCTTTCTCGACAATTCCTTTGGAGTGGTAATTTGCGTAGTACTAAATGGAGCTTGGTTAATTGGGCAACTGTTTGTAGGCCTAAAAAGGAGGGTGGTCTTGGTCTTCGATCTGCTCTATTGAGTAGTCAAGCTTTGGCTGCTAAACTTTATTGGCGATGGTGCTATAGACAACATCAACTTTGGGCTCGTATTATAACTCATAAATATTTTCATGGTGCTGATCCTTGCTCTATTTCTGCACTTCCTCTTGAAGGTCGTGGCTCAATGGTTTGGCATACTTTGAAGACAAGTACGATGTTGGTAAAGAGGGGTCTATTTTGGATATGTAAAGGAGGTTCTCAGGATTTTTTTTGGTCTGATGCTTGGGATGGATTCCCTAACATTTTATCCATATACCCTCATCTTCAGCCTCTTTGTGACTCTTTCCTTGCCGCTGGATGGGATAAAGTGGCTCATTACAAGACTCCTTATCAATTGGGACCTGTTGTTGGTTACAGATGGAAGCATTCTTCTGATTGGCCTCCTGGAGGTACAAACATGGATCGTCAGGAGCTTTCTCAAATTCTGGTCTCTAGAGAGTGTTCTTCTTTGCTTGGTCCAGATGTTTTGGCTTGGGGCGGTACCTTGTCTGGTAAATATCATGTTTCTGTTGGGTATCAGGAGATAACTAGACAATTATTTGGGGATGCTGAGGTCCCTTGGTGGAAGCAAGTTTGGAATAAAGTTTCTTGGTCCAAGTGCAATTTTTTCATGTGGCTAGTGGCTCACAACCGTTGTCTTACCTGGGATAATCTTTGTAAACGTGGATTTCAGGGCCCCTCTTATTGTGTTTTGTGTGGTAATGGAGAGGAGTCTGTCTCCCATCTATTCTTCCATTGCTCCTATTCTACTCAGATATGGCACCTTTGGTGGCGCGCTTGGGGTTGCTCTTGTCGGCATGCTTCCTCTTTGCCTGAGTTCTTGGCCCGCTTGGGTACTGCTCCCTCCAAGTCTTCTTTTCTCCATGCTGCTTGGATTGCTGGCCCATCTTTCATGCTTTGGCATATCTGGTTGGAGAGGAATCGTCACATATTCCAAGATGTTCGGCTTGGTGTTTTTCATCTTTGGTGGAAAATATCACATTCTCTTCAGGAAACTATTCTTGTGAAGTGTGAGCTTGATGGGGGTATGGATCCGATTGCTCTTGCTATCTGTAATCGCCTCAATTTTCATCTGCAGGATGGGGCTACAGCTCATAGGTTTCCTTCTATGTCCAGGCAGCTTCAGCATCAGAGGAAGGGTCGGGTTATCCGGGATGGGCACTGGACTCCTCCTCCCTATGGAGTTCTGAAAATTAACATTGATGGTTCTTCCCGTGGGAATCCTAGTCCGGCTGGTATTGGCGGAGTGGCTCGTTGTAGTTATGGGGATGTTAAATTTTTCTTCTCAGTTCATAAGGGTGATTATACTAACAATCTCATGGAAGCTCAGGCTATTTTATATGTTGTGGAATAGTGTTGCTTGCGGGGATGGAGTAAGATTATCTGTGAGTCTGATTCCCAAGTAGTGGTGAACATGCTTTCTTTGCAAGAGCTTGAGGATGTTAGTTGGGAGCTGGCTACTGTTGTTAAGAAGATTGTTTTCTTCTCTTCCTCTTTTCAGTTCATTAGGTTCACGTATATTCCTCGTGAATGGAATAGAACTGCTGATTGTTTAGCCAAATGGGCATCTAGTCATGATCTGGGTTGGAATATTAGGGATAGAAGGCAACTGTCCTTTGAGATGGTGCAAGAATTTGATGATCTTGTTGCTCAGGATTGAGCTCCTTGTTGAGCTCTCCTTGTTGTATTCCTTTCTGTCTTAATAAATTTTTACCCCTCTTTTTGCAAAAATTAAATTTGGTTTAATTAAGATTAATTAATAATGAGATGTAATTAATGATGTTGTAAATTTAATTATGGTTGGTAAAAAAATTAATAATATCGATTTTAATAAAATTGTAATTATTTTATTTAAAATCAATAATGGTTACCTTTATAATTTAGATAAATAAATGATTACCCTCAGATTATTCTTTTAGGAGATTGACTTTAATAATGAGAGTAACTTTATATAATTGAGTCGAATAAATGAATGGGTTATTGGGTGTATTAAACTGAGAATCTTATACACTTGAATATACTCCAAAATGAGAAAACTGAAACCTTTATCTTTAACCCAACCATGTGATTTAAAACAAGCCAAAATATGAACTTACACCTTGTCTTCTGTGTGATGTTTATGTTTGGGGTTTTGGGGTTTTGGGGTTGATTTGATGTTAACCTGTTTAGGTTGTTACCAGAGGCTTGGGAGTTATGAGTTTGTGATGTCATGCTAATGTTTTGATCTCGATCTTTTAAAACCCAACCATGGTAATGCAATGGCATGCTCTATGATGCATGTGGATTATTGATTGTTATTGCTTTCCAGTCTTCTTGTGTGAAACTGAGGTGTATCTATATGAGATACGTGACTTAACCATTTTTTAGTCCTCGATCAATTATATTTGCTTTGCCTTTCAGTCACTTTGAGAGGACTAAGGTGTTTTGAATGATTTATTCTTGATGATGTTATGTTGTGACATATTTGACTTGACCATTTTGGAGTCTTTGATCAGTAATATTATTTGGGATACTTTTCAATTGCTCGTTGAGAACCGATGGATCTTGTGATTTATCTTTGATGCTTTTCAGTTGTTCGTAGAGAACTATTGTGATTATTATGATTATCTTTTGGTGCTTTCCAGTTGCTCATGGAGAATTGATGTGAATATTATGGATTATCTTTTGACGCTTTTCAGTCGCTTGTATAGGGTTGAGGTGATTTTTATATGATTATTGATTTGTGCTTTTATTGAGCCTAGGGTAGGTTATCTATATGTAGTTTTGGGAAGTGGCTTGCAATAGGGGACGGGGGCCCTAAGTGGCTCTAGGGATAACCCATTGTAAGTTGTTTTAATAAGTGAAAAAATTACACTAAATGAGAGTAAAATGAGTCTGTATATGTTCTCGCCCATGCCTTGAGTGCTAGTACAAACTAGGATTAGAGTAGAGAGAACGCTTGGTTACGACCTTGCATTCCTTAGTATGTCGTGTCAGTACAAGAGGATACTAGTGTCCGCAGTGGGATCACTATGGACCCGGGAGTCCTAAGGGACTACTTAGGTGACTTTGAGTGTGATTTGTGCGATGACACTTGCCCGCTTACATAGTAGGTTTCCTACGTGTCTTCTGTGCCTCTGGGTCTAGATGTCGATCTATGTTAGAACCTTTGAGTTAGTATACTTTTAGGATTTTTTGGACTTAGAGAGTATTTGTGTTATGTGATTTGATATCCTATTTGAGACTTGAGACTATCTCCTCAACACGGTGGGAGTGGTCCATTTAGGTTCCACGCGGTCGGGTGGTAGTGCTTTTTTACTCTTACCATTGAGATCCGCCTGTAGTGACTGTGGCTAGAGCTTCTTGGGATGCTTGTTTATCAGGTTTAGATGATGTTGTTTACTAACGCATTTCCTTATATTGATGATTAGCATGTGATAGATGATGTTATCTACTTTGCAGGATCATCTTATGCTTTATTCTAGCATGTTAGATTTCTTTATGTGTATATTGTGGTATGTTTTAGTTGTGGCATCCCTATTATGATAGTACTGATGATCTAATCAGTGGCTTGGGATGTTATGTGTAGGGGATGGTTAGGGCCCACGATGGTCTAATGATGCTATTGACAGTTGGGAGGAACTGCGCACTTAGTTGTGTTTTATGATGGATGGATGTATCATGTGTGGTGGATGGTTTCATTTATTTTACTATACTTTGTATCATGGATCCGAAGGGGATGATGTATTCTATTTTCACATATTATATTCTTTTAGCCTTTCATACCCTATGACATGTACAATGGATGATTGAGCATTCTGAATTTCATTTGCCAAGAGGTATTTGGAACAAATGTATATTATGGACATTGGACTTTTTAATTATTCTTTCATGTGAATGTGGTAGTTGTTAGACTTAGTATTAATTAAATTTAAATGTGACTCAACATTTTGGAATCCTTAAGGAATGTAACCTGTTATGTATGCTTTGAGTTGGTTGTATGTTATTGCTTCTACTACTATGTGTTTGATGTGAATGATTTATCTTTCTTGTTTTAAAAAAAAAATTGTATGACAAACTTAGTAAAACTTTAGATTAATTCTTTTGGATCCCTTGGCGGGGTGTTACAAGGTGGCAATACTGACCAATGAGGAGCAACCATCTATCGAACTAAAGATAGCAAAGTATCTTCCCGAAATAGCTAATGGATGCTCACATGTAGGAAGGTGACACCTTGCAACCATTCACCTAATAAGACATGCTTTATTAACCTAAGTGAGATTATTAAAAGTGTAGGAAAAACCTAGCAATATAGGAAAAAATAAATAACCTACTAGGAAATTAAAAAACTACACTAACACACTAGAATCTTGGACAATTCAACAATTTGTATAAAGTCGTTTAAACATTGTTCATAGTTTAATTTGTTATAAAAAAACATAAGAGTTCAGATTTTCATTTCTAAGTTTTTGACTTTATAAAATTTTCAATTTCAATTAGGGTTCATGTTTTTTCTTTCTCAAAGTATGATAACTACTAAGGTTTTCGAATCATAAAATTACCCTGGTGATAAAAATCATTTACATTTAAAACTTACTCGTCTAGAGAAAAATCTGAGTTCCTCAAAATTATAGGTCTTTTCCAAATCACAAATCACAATTTCACATCTCTCCTAAGATTATAAAACAAATTTAAAAAAATATTTATTTATATATTTAAATAATGATTAACAAGTTATTAATAGCATAATAGAAGTAGTACTAGGATGGGTGACCTCCCAGGTAGTCCCGGTGTTTCACCCCTATGAGCATCACCTAGATCCAATGAGTGCTAAGTGTTCCATTTATTCTCATGAGAGATGGATTCATGTTGAATAACTACTCATGAAATGTGGGTCAATGAGTTTGACTCAAAACTACACAGTTAAATCCTGATAGCAATATCATAGCATAATAGAAGTTTAATAATACTCATTCACAATTTATAGTCCTAATTCATCTTAATAATAATTTAATTAAATATTATTAAGATTTAATTCAAAAATCATCAATTTATTAATGATAATAATTATCATTTTAACATATATATTAATAAAACTAGCAATTAATATTAGTTATTAATATAAAAACTTCAACTATTAATAAATAATTTAGATTTATTAATAATCATAATTAATATTAATAATATAATATTAACTAAACTATATAATAATAACTTAAATAATTTTAAATTTTTAAAAAAAAAAAATTAAATTAAATTATTATTTTTAAACATAGTTTAAAAGTTCTTTAGGCCCGCATGACTGGCCTTTAAATTGATGTTGTTGCAACGGTCTACGACTGTGTACTGTTGCAGTTGCTACAACACCTGTTGCATGTAGCCGAGACTAGTACCATCGCCGGGAGGGGAGATGGGGTCTAGGACCTCCCTCCCTCCCTTTTTAAAATTTTATTTTTCAATATAAATTGTTTTAAAAAAGAATTTAAAACAAGATGCCCAACCACCACCCCGCCCCCTCCCCCCCCACCCCCAAAAAAAAAAAAAAAACTTTTTTTTAATATATATATATATATATATATATATATATATATATATATATAATAAATATTGTGAATTTAATCTAGTAGGGAAACCTAAATAAAGCAATCGAATTCACATTCTAAATTTTGATTTTAAACAAAAACCCAACTGATTAAAATTTACAAGCACAAGGGTTTTCCAAAATTCCATTCCTCAAACACAGATAACTTTGAAATGAAATCAAACTCAGATTCACAACAGGGTTTCATTAAAGAAATCAAACAAATCAACAATTATCCGAGAACAGATCTATCCAGACAGGAAGCAGATAGAAGATTGGAAAACTAAATCTATTGTGAAATTAAACACTAAGTTCTACCTGAATCTAATGCTAACCCGTAAACACATAATTGCACGAAGAACAAGAGAAAATCTATTTCCTCTAAAAACTTCCTTCCCTGAAATCACTTCTCCAAAATCCTGGTTATTGAAAATGAACTCCCGATCTCTGATAAAGAGTTCTCCCCTAAATTTGGAGCTTTGATTGTGCAATCACGAGAGGGAACTCGTTGATCAATTTCTTTTAATATTTTATTATCTTTTTACATTTTCATGCACAAACTTTTTGGTAATTTGAAATATCTTTATTAAATTAATTTTCTTTCTCTCTTTAATTAATTTATTATATTTTAATTTCATGCATAAGCTTTATGCACTTTAATTAAAATAAACTTAAATTTTTATTTTCTCTCTTTAGGTTAATTACGAGATGTTTTAATAATATATTTATTAATTTAACTTATAATATTATTTAGAGTTTATTATTAAAATAAAACTCCTAAATAAATTATTATTAAATTAAATAAATATAAAATGCCTAAATTAGAACTTTAATAAAATCTTTTATTTAATTAATTTTTCAATTAATTAAATATAATTAAATATCAAATTTCTTTATAAAATTTTCATTAAATTCTCTTTTGATTTGATTTGATTATAACAAAAAATCACAATAGACCCACAAAATCAAATCTGACAACTCAACTAAAAGTCAAAGAATATAGTCAAACTCTAGGGTCAAAGTCACGAATTCATGTCATTTGACAAGTTTGGAAAGGTGAAACTAACTCAAATACTTGTCCTATTTTCTAAGACAATAGGCTTAGTTTAGGATTTGGACTCAAGAGTTATCTCCTCACTTATACCATTGAAATACTGCGATAGGGTACACTCATCCTGGCAATTTAGAGAGTCGATACCTAGTACGTGCAATCTGCATAAAATCCATGCATGTACATACACATATATCCTAAACTAAACATGCAATGGTAGGAAGTGGTAAATTGTGTAAATTTTGACTAGTAGGTGACTACGACTCCCTCCCTCAACAACATCAAGAAGGTCAAACATAGAGAAAACATGCACGTATACCATACACATGCAAGTATGTGGTAAGTAACTATAGAAACTGTATATAATAAATCCATCTATCTAACCTCATGAAATAACTAAAATCCATTAAATGAACATACGTATATTGTCATTAAAACAATCATAAACACCTAAAATAACTAAATAACTCATCACATATATAAACTAAGTATGAAATTAACATTTAATGAAATTTGATAACCAAGCACCGATAATCATAAAACATAATCAGAAAATTGACCTAAAAGAATCTGACACTACAACATAAAAGTCAAGTAGGGGTAGGCATTACATGTAGAACACGCAAACCATTCATACGAATTGAGCCATTCCAACCAATCTCACTATCTTTACATCCATCCCCTATAAGTTGTGAGAAACACCAAGAGATGCTTGTCATGCTATGGTTTTGAGGAGAGATCAAAACCCTAGCCATGGTAGCGGACATTAGGAGCCATTTCTAGCCTAAAATTCTTGCATATTACTAAATAGTAATACTATTCTTATATTAACAATAATTTATATTATGGTTTGATTTGTTTTTAAAAAATTAGGTGTTATGAGTTGTGTAGTGATTTTGAAATTAGAAGTAGTGATTTTTAAATTAGAAGTATATAAAAACAAGGGAGTTGACCCTTTATAGAAGAAAAGTCCAACAATAAGTTATCATGTCATCAACAATGCATAGGCAATCCAAAAGGTACTAAATAGAACTATAAAAAAATATCAATACAAAGCATAAAGGCTTTTGGTTGAACAAAGTGGGCAAAAATCATATCGAAAGAGAGGAAGGGTGAGTGTTCTTTATACACTGACATACAACTATCCAAGCTATACTATCCTTATGCTTCCTAACAAAATAGATTTGCTAGGGAAGTTATCAATAGCAAAGGGAGGGGGTTGTAGAAGTTTAGCATTGTCAGCAAAAACCTAGTGTAAAGTAGTGGGAAAAGTAAAGGGAGCAGGTATATCTTGGATCGAGGGAAAAGTACCATCATGATTTGGGGCAACAACACAAGTTGCAACAAAAGCTAGACTTGGAACAATCACATAAGCCTAGTCTCAATTGATTGTAGATGTGCTATCAAGATTTTTTGTAGGGGTTTCTTCTTCATCAACAATATTATGTGAATCCTTAGAGTAGGACTCAGGGAGAGTCAACACTATGAACAATCAAAGAAGCATTACTTACAACCTTCCACCAAGTAGAATCACCAAAAGTTGTACATCCACCTTCAGAACACAACCAAGGAAATCCTCGACAACTTCAAAGAAAGACATCTCCCAAAAAAGGAGTAGGATATTAGGAAGAAAAACCCACACTGAATGCACATTGAGTGGTTAAGAGAGAATGTTGAATGAGATTGCCGAAGGTTTGGAAAAAAGGGAATAATTTACCTAAATCCATTGCTTCTTCTTAATCAAATCACGATACTTCATCGAAGAAAAATAAGCAATAAAAGAATCCATCAACACAAGGGTAGAGCTCAATATCATATGAGACAAGAGGTTTCCAAGAGTTGGTAACCCAATAGTGCAAGTCTTTGAGAGGCAACCAAAGGCCTACAAATCTATCAACCAACCCATGGCTCTAGTGTAAATCTATATTTTCTTCCACTTTAGGGCAATAGATAACCACAAGTGGCATCTTAGCACAAGAAATGGGATGAACATTCACCTTTGAAGGTGTTAGTGTGCTTCTAGCACCTGCATTTTAAACTTCCAAATCAGACCCATCAAGTAAATCTTCTGTTAGTTTGTTTTGCTAATTATGATGTTCTAGGATTTGACTTGTAAGAATACAGTGTTTGGAGAATGTACTGAACCTGAACCTTGATTTGCAAAGCTTAGAAGGTCAAGTTCAAATGTTCAAAGCTTGAGATACAGTTCAGATATACATGGCACTTGGTTTGAAATCAAATTCAAAGTTTAAATTCTGACCTACAGTTTCAAAGATCACCCTCCAAGCCCAAGTTCATGAGCACAGGTTGTTGGTTCAAATTATGAGATCATCAGTATGGAAGTTCAGGTTCAAAGTTTGGAATTTTCCATTTTCGAGGTTCATGCAGAATTAATGGTTCAAAGAACGCCTATAGTTCAAGTTCAGATTTACGAAGTTTCGACATAATTCCATGTTTCGAATTCTGTAATATAGGTTTGGAGTGCAGATTTCAAAATACAGTCTCAGTTCAAGTTCAAACGCACATTCAGAGATTACAATTGAAATCATTAAAATGCACATGAAGACATCCAACAAATGTCTGATCAAACGTTCACTCAGCCTGATGAGGGTTTCTTCCATAATAATTGCATGAGGTAAATTCTCCAACATACACACTTTTCAATATCCATCTTTGAAGAAGATTTGGCCTGCATAATCCCAATGCTCAATGATATCCATAGATGTAACAACCTGATTCCTCATAAACTCTTGTTACCAAATGAGTTAAAGAGAAACGATCTATACATCCACCTCATAGCAGTTGGTGTTAGTTTTTTTAGCTTTGGACAACTGTTTGTCCATTTGCTATTATTTAGCAAGTAATTGTTTTGCTAACTAATTGGTTAGATTAGAAACAAATATTTGTTAATTAATTAACCACTTTTGGAAACAACTAGAAATCGACTTGGTTAGGGTTGTTAAGTTGTTTTAATCTCAACCTTCGATTGTAAATCAATCTTGACCATTGGTTTACCAACAGGAGTAGTATAAAAGGAGGTCAGGGGGGCATTTGGAGAACATGAAGTTTGGAGAAACGTTTGCAGTGTTAGCAAATAGTCTTGCAGTGTTAGCAAGGGCGTAGTGTTAGCATGAGAATAGCAGTGGGGAATATCAGCGGGAGAAATTAGGAGGTTGTCAGAATTCTGCCAGTAAGAGGCAAGGAATTTTGTATCTCTTGATTTGCTGAAGTTTAATATAATTTCTCATTTGTAGAACTAGTTTTCCCTTAGGGGTTTTTCTAGGGACAATTTGTCCAAAAATATTGTGTTCATTGTGTTGCGCATTTCTTTCCGTATTTTATAAGTGAAGTTGCAGTTGTGTTATTTTTCGATATTAGCTGAGAATTTATTTTCAGTAGTTTAATAATTGTTTATGATAGGAGATTAATAATCAGTGACTGCAATAGTTAAATTTTTCACATGCTATTAGAGCATTGTTAAGGGTAGAAGAGTTTTTCCCTAGCAAAGAAATTTTGATCTCTTTAGACCTATTATTGCTTTAAACCCTTGAGATGGCTTTAGCTGGTTTAAGAGATCAAGATAGATTGGATGGTGCCTCAAATTTTGGTGTTTGGAAGGCCAAAATTTCTTTATTGTTGGAAGAGAATGGTATCAAGGATTATGCTACCAGTGTTGTACCTGCACCAATGGATGCAACACAGCTTGCAGCATATAGGAAGGATGATGCCAAAGCGAGGAGGATTATCCTTGATGGTGTCAAGGATCATATTGTTCCACATATCGTAGAGCTAGATACGACGAAGAAGATGTGGGACGCCATTCTGAATCTATACCAGAATGCTACCACCAACAGGGAGTTGATTCTCAGAGAGAAGCTAAAGAATACTCGGATGAATCAGGGAGAAGACGTCACAAGTTACCTCACTAGGCTCAGACTTGTCAAGGATGAGTTAGCAGCTGTTGGAGATAGCCCTAGTGATGATGAGCTAATGATAATAGCCCTAAATGGGTTTACTAAATAATGGAGTGTCTTTGTTCAAGTTGTTAGTGGACGAGATACTTTACCGAGTTGGGATCGACTATGGACTGATTTCATTCAAGAGGAGTTTAGACTAAGTCTTGTCAATGGGGCCAACAAGAGTTAGAAAAATGAGGTGGAACAAGAGAACGTTGCCCTAGCGGGTAAAGGGAAAGCAAAGAAGAGATCTAGCAAAGGATCAAATTCACAAAGTGAAAAGAAGAAGAAGGACCTTTCTAAGGTCAAGTTCTTTGGATGTCATGATTTTGGCCACTATGTCAGTGATTGCCCAGAGAGGAAGAAGGGTAAGAAGCAGGTGGCAGCTTCAGCAAGTGCAGAAGAACTCTCCAGTAGAATGGAAGATGAGTTTGCACTCATAGCTTGTATGGTTAGCTCAACCTCACAGTGTGTTTGGTATATAGATAGTGGGGCGTCATTTCATATGACAGGAGTTAGAGAGTACTTCTCCAGTTACAAGGAGGAGGACACCAACATCCAGATTTCTATGGGAAACTTGTCCAAACTCAACCCTATTGGGAAAGGGACTGTTTAGTTTTAGAGGGAGAATGGAAAGATAATCCCACTTCATGATGTGTTATATGTGCCAGGCTTAGGTATGAATTTGATTTCTATATTTGTTCTTCAGGATAGGGGGTATAATGTACTCTTTAGAGGTACAAATGTGTTGATTAAGCACAAAGATTGGAAATCACCCATAACTATTGGAGTTAGGAGTGGTCACCTTTATAGATTGCAGTTTGATACTCCTAAGGCACTCATGAGCAATAGTAATCCTAGAGATCTTGGAGAACTATGGAATAGGACGATGGGCCATATTCATCATGGAGCACTTAGATTGCTTCGTGAGACAGTGGCAGGTGTTCCAAAGGTGAGCACAGAGCATGACGATGTATGTAAGGGATGTGTGTTGGGAAAGTTTACGAAAGCATCTTTTCCAAGGAGTGACACCAAATCTAAGGGTGTTCTTGATCTAGTACATTCAGATGTTTGTGGACCGATGTCAACGAAATCTCTTAGAGGATATGAGTACTATGTTACTTTTATTGATGATTTCTCTAGAAAGACCTGGATATACTTCTTGAAGACTAAGGATGAGATTTTCAGTCGATTCCAAGAGTTCAAGGCTCTTGTGGAGAACTCAACAGGAAAGAAGATAAAGGTTCTTCGGTCAGACAATGGAGGCAAGTACAAAGGAAATGTCTTCCAGGAGTTCTGTACCAGAAAAAGAATCAAGAGAGAATGGACTATTCCTTACAATCCACAGTAGAATGGAGTTGATGAGAGGAAGAACTATTCTATATCGAAGGCAGCAAGACCTATGCTACATGACTAGGACATGCCCTATTACTTATGGGCAGAGGCATGTAATACAACAGTCTACATCTAGAATAGAGTTCCACACAAGGTGCTAGGAAAGATGACACCAAAGGAGGCTTTCACAGGGAAGAAGCCAGATGTTAGTCACTTCAAGATATTCGAGAGTTTGGCATATTGCCATATTCCTGGAGATACACATACAAAGTTAGATCAGACTGCAGAGAGGGGGTACTTTGGTGGGTACAATGAGACCTCAAAGGCATACAGGATTTTCATTCTGAGGACTAAAAGAATTATTGTCAGACAGGATGTCAAGTTCATGGAGGACAAGGCATTTAGGAGATCCAGAGATTTTCCAGTAGATGATCAGAGTGAGTAGCCAACAGAAGCTCCAAGACCAAGTCAAGAGCAACAAAGCTCAATCACAGTTACCAGTAGGAGTGTAGACTCAGTTAGTGAAGATTCACAGAATATGGAGCAACAGGAAAAGCATCTAGAAGACTTAGAGGTTGACATTTCATCCTCTACAATTGGCAGCGGGAACCATGTGGTTCCAGATACACAAAGGGATACTCAGGAGTTTGTGGGAGCTCCTAGGAAGAGTACTAGATAGCGAAGACAACCAGCCAAGTTCAATGACTATGTGGCATTAGTTACTCAGTTGGTAAATAGTGAGCCTTCTAGCTATCAGGAAGCTACAGAACATCAGGTATGGTGAGATGCTATGATTGAGGAATATTCTTCAATAATGCAAAATGATGTGTGGGAGGTAGTACCTAGACCAACAGATAGGGTTGTAGTTGGATCATGCTGGATCTATAAGATAAAGCATGTTGCAGATGGTAGCATCGAGAAATACAAGGTGAGGTTCGTGGTAAAGGGGTTCTCTTAGAAGGAGGTAATAGACTATGAGGAGACATTTTCTCTTGTTTCCAGGTATACTTCTTTACGAGCTGTAATCTCACTTGCAGCACAGATGGGATGGAAAATCCATCAAATGGATGTCAAGACAGCATTCCTTAATGGTGAGTTGAAGGAGGAGGTATACATAGAACAACCAGAAGGCTTTGTAGCACATAGCAAAGAGACCCACATGTGCAGATTGAAGAAAGCATTGTACGGACTCAAGCAGGATCCTAGAGCGTGGTATGAGCGCATTGATACATACTTGCAGAAAATGGGCTTTGTGAAGAGTGAAGCAGATGCTAATCTCTACTACTTGGTGGTTGGGGGTGAGATTCTCATTCTTGTTCTTTATGTGGATGACCTATTTCTTACAGGTTCTCTAGGGCTCATAGTGGATTGTAAGAGGAACCTTGCAGAAGAGTTCGAGATGAAGGATTTAGGACTTATGCACTACTTTCTAGGCATGAAAGTGTGGCAAAAAAATGGGTAGATTTTCCTTGGTCAAGGGAAATATTGCATTGAAATCTTGAAAAAATTTGGGATGGAGGATTGCAAAGCCATGTCTACACCCATGATCACAAATTGGAGGAAGGTAGATACAACTAAGGAGAAAGATGTAGATCCCACTTTATATAGACAGTTGATTGGTTCGCTTATGTATTTGGTCAACACTAGACCAAATATAGCATTTGCAGTAAACTCTCTTAGTTAGTTCATGGTTGAACCAAAGAGAATGCATTGGATAGCGGCTAAGCATGTGCTACGTTACTTGTGTGGTACAGTCGAGTATGGGATCAGATATGTTCGAGGTGAAGGTATCAGGTTGATAGGCTATACTGACGCAGATTGGGCAGGAAGTACAATAGACAAAAGGAGCACTTCAGGGTGTTGTTTCAGCTTGGGATCAGGAGTTGTATCTTGGTTCAGCAGGAAGCAAAAGTTTGTGGATCTAAGTTCAGTAGAAGCAGAATACATAGCAGCTAGCATGGCGACATGTGAAGCTATATGGATTCGAAAGTTGTTAGTAGCCTTGTTTGGTCAGAAGGTTGAGACTACTGTGATACATTGTGACAATCAGAGTTGCATCAAGTTGTCTGAGAATCCAGTGTTTCATGATAGGTCTAAACATATAGATATCAGATATCACTTCATCAGAGATTGTGTACAAAGGAGAGTTGTTCAGCTACAGTACATACCTACAAAGGAGCAGGTAGCAGACATTTTGACTAAGGCATTGGGGAAGGCAAAATTTATCTTCTTCAGAGATAAGTTAGGTGTCCTGCAGCATAGCTTCCTCGCTAAGAGGGAGTGTTAGTTTTGTTAGCTTTGGACAGCTGTTTGTCCATTTGCTATTATTTAGCAAGTAATTATTTTGCTAACTAATTGGTTAGATTAGAAACAAATATTTGTTAATTAATTGACCACTTTTGGAAACAACTAGAAATCGACTTGGTTAGGGTTGTTAAGTTGTTTTAATCTCAACCGTCGATTGTAAATCAATCTCGGCCATTGGTTTACCAACAGGAGTAGTATAAAAGGAGGTCAAGGGGGCATTTGGAGAACATGAAGTTTGGAGAAACGTTTGCAGTGTTAGCAAACAATCTTGCAGTGTTAGCAAGGGCATAGTGTTAGTGTGGAATAGCAGTGGAGAATATCAGCGAGAGAAATTAGAAGGTTGTCAAAATTCTGCCAATAAAAGGCAAGGAATTTTGTATCTCTTGATTTGCTAAAGTTTAATATAATTTCTCATCTGTAGAACTGGTTTTCCCTTAGGGGTTTTTCCAGGGACAATTTGTCCAAAAATATTATGTTCATTGTGTTGCGCATTTCTTTCCATATTTTATAAGTGAATTTGCAGTTGTGTTATTTTTCGATATTAGCTGGAAATTTATTTTCAGCAGTTTAATAATCGTTTATGATAGGAGATTAATAATCAGTGACTGTAATAGTTAAATTTTTCACAGTTGGTAATTACAATGATGGAAACTTCAATCGTGTCCCATCAAATCAATAAGAATAGCTTTATTTGAAACATGTGGGTCGAAAGAAAAAAGAGCAGATTTGGTTAATAAAAATTTCGAGCCCCCTATTTGGAAGTAACATGGTGAACGGGAACTCGAAGGTGTAGTTCATGCCAAGTATCCTCCTCAACATTGTCACTCACCAAGGAAGACGTCGTGATCATATAAGAACAATATAACTACTTTTCGAGTTATGTGGATGCAGGTATGATTACAGAGGCTCGAACTCTATGGAAGTAATTGCGAGTTGTATGAGGAAATGAATCCATACTCAGCTTTGGTTCAGGTTCGCACCATAACTGCAACTCCAAGGAATATGCATATGCTTAAAATTTAAAATCCCAAATAGAACGACTCGAGCATGAAGGAGTTACTTTGGCTGAAAATACCATCCCATGTTCATTTTCTACCAGGAGAAGCTATTTTCTAAGGGTGCAGTCCCATGAGGGGGGCTTAAGCTCTATTTTATTGGAAGTGGGTGGTCTCATGAGTAAAATATAATTTTGCTTACGGGGATATTTAGAATTTTCTCCTGAAAAATAGAAGCCCTAGATTTTTAGGAACCAGGTGAAAAAAGGGTGGGGCTGTCCCACCAGCTTAGGAATGCTTTTTGCCATTTGTCAATAATCTAAATTTTAGATTTTAATTAAAATGTAGTTTTAGAGGGAATTTAAATTTTCAGCTTATTTTAAATGCATATCTTCTTTAAATTTTGGAGCTATAATTTTGAGTAGCATAAATCATGGAACTGCTAGCTTTAAAATATTCTCTAAAAAATAGCAATCGGCTTCCACTCTATTTTATAAAAAGCCCCCTTCCATAAAACCCCAGCCTAATTCTCCGCCAAAGAGAAGGCCATAGTCAAAACTCCACCAAAGTGAAGTCAGACACGGACACTCCAACTCGAGATCACTGCTAGTCACAGAGAAGCGAATATCCATCATCAAGACATCTGGACAACACATGATGTAATTACAGGGACATTCCTGGAAGGATGCGCGTGTTGTGACTGCTGGACGGAAAGGCCGATTGTTGCTGGTAAAACCGACAAGGAGGAGAAGACATAGTCTCCATTCAAGCCGAAGACCAATCGGGGAGATTGGTAAATTATGTGTGAACTGCCCGTGCCTAATGAGTATTAAGAAAGAACACTCTGTGCATTGGTCTTTATGACTATTTGTTAAATGCAAATTGTTAGAATTTGATAGCAAAGACGAGACCTTGCTTCCCATCCTTTGGACATAATTTCAGTTGAATAAGAAACACTTTGGGCAGGTTTTCCATTCAATGTCTAATGATAGAGAGATATCGAATGACGTTGATGCCAAGGAAAAGCCGATACAAGTCACAATTTCAAAAGAATGACAAACTATTGGCAATCTCAATACCATGGGCTGACTTGAGTTACATAATGGTGAGATGCGTCTAGAGAATGGACTTTTGGTTATATCGTGGTCTCACATGGAATATGGAGATGAAAGAAGATGTTTTGGTTTTTGTCAACTGAGGCAAAATACAAGTTTAAATGAGCTAATGCATAGAGATGTCCACTAAGAAAGAGTATCAGATAGTAAAATGTGTATCCATGATTGAGCCTTCCGGAAAACATCCACACAGTGAACACACACACTTTTGCAAGGTTGCCTGATCCTCCCCATATTGTAATCACAGAGACGTTGAAGTCTTACAGAATTGTAGGCTATCCTACACGGTGAGAATCATCTTGAACCAAATCAAGAATCTCAATTATGAGACACTCTCTGTCGCACGGAACTCTAAAGGATTTCAAATGATACATATGAGTTCGGAAGTATCTTATTATGCAACTGTGCCTCTCCACGTTGAAGCTTAAGTTGTAGAAATGGAGCTCCCGCCAGGACAGTGGCATCGAACTGTTGGAGAGACTACGCATCATGTAACCATCTGGAATGCTGAGGTTCTCAGGTTATCAAGAAGTCAAGCCCAGTGGTGAGCTCACGGTTTGGGCGACTCACACAAATTAATAAACGTACCCAATGCTACCAATGCCTCAACATACGACACCGATCGATGGGCAAGTTCCCTGTACTTCCTCATATAAACTCAATGGTCTCGGTTGGCATGAGCACAGCCTAGAAGAGATAAATAACATTATGATTTAATCTTCCATTAAATTCAATACAGATTACACAGTTCTCAACTCACATGGGGAATTTTGGGTTCCTAAGATGTTAATGGCAGTGAAGGGAACGCGGGCTATATGCACCACTCATAATACAAAGGATTCATGTCATAGTTGCTAGATGTCAAGATGTTAGCTCGCCATCAGATGCAAATGAGTCAAATATAAGTCATCACTGAGTGTCTCCTGGTATGCCACCGTATTCCGTTCATCAATGCAGGTAATAAAGAGAAGATGTTTGAATATAATCGTTACTAGAACAAATGGCAGAGCATTCTAGGCCAATCTTATTTTGGAAATGAAGTGTCAAAGAATCCCAAGAGTGCCAATATTCAGCAGACTGTTGCAAACTTTGGGGAATCCTTTGCGTTGAACCCATAAAGAACGATACCATTAAAATGATTAAGGTATTAAAAGTTAAAAGAATGGTATCCGAAGAGAGTGAAAATAGACTATCATTAACAAATGATTAAAGACTTTGATTCCGAATAATCAGTGATATTAGCAACTGAAGGGTCACGGAGATGGAAAGGTGTTAAATAAAGAATTTGATGATGTAAGAAGGGTTCTTTTCTTCTGCAAGAGACAGAGAGCTGGAGTAGGGGGAAGGAACTTAGTTTTGTTTTTCTACATTTTGATTGTGCATGTTAAGAGTTTCAGTTTTTGTAATTGATTTAACAGAAGTTGTGAATAAATAAAATCTGAGCATTCTTATTTGTGATGTTCGAGGCAGCAAGAGTTTATTTCTGAATCAGAGCATTTAGATTATTTCTCTTATGATTATAATCAATTAGAGTATTGTTGTATTCAGTTTTGGGCATCATCTCGCATCTTGTGTTGAATAATGAATGGGTTGTAGATTAGAGTATTTGCAGGGGTTCCTATTACAAAAATTAGGATTATTTAGCTTTCTCTTTCATTTTATTTTGCATTGCATTTGAATATGTAGCATTCACATTGCATTACCAATGTCGAGGAATTGAAATCCTAGGGTTGGCTAGGTTTAGAACTGAATTCACTGCCTAAGTTAGTTCTGTCTAGGGCTGGCTTGGTTTTCCTCTTCCGTTCTCAGGTTAAGAACGTACCCATTTAGTTTAGAAATAAAACAAGATTCATTGAATATCATTGCTAAGGGAGATGCGCCTTTTAATTAAGAGAAAATGTATCAACCTAATGATAGATTATCCAACTGTTGGTATCAAATTGTTTCTCACAAATTCATGCATTTAAGAGTTAAATTGAAAAGAGCAATTTGTTTACCAACAAAAGGAATGGTAGTAGCATATTTGGTCACATGAACATAGCTCCTTCAACAAACAACAATAGAATTTTAGGGGTGAATCCTTCCCTCATCATATTAATTGCAAAGATCGCCATTACAAGGAGCCAAAGTAGTAGACTCCAAACCAAGGAAAGGGACAACCAAATGTTGCCCACAAAATAGAGGAGCCTTGAGACCATGACCAACACTCATACAAACAATGGCATCATCTACAAGTTAAGGATGAGCTCATGCATAAGCTAGCACCAACACCCATAAGGCCAAGGATTTTGTGGTGCCAAAGATTGAAGTCAGCATCAACACTAAGGCCAAGCAAGTAATGCAGTGTTACGTGAGTGACAATCACCACTAAATAGGGAGGTTGTTCCCTATAAGTTAGGGTATGAAAATCCTACATATATGTAATATCTCTTGAATGAAAATGAGACTAAAGCGTCGTATTATTTGTTTTTAGTTATTTTAGGTTCTTCTCATCTCTTACCATATATTCCAATACAGTATTACAACTTAGGATTTTTTTGGCTATTATTTTTCAGTTCCTTCATAATTTTTTAATTAATTATTGAGATTTGAAGAAAATTTAGCAATGCTAGGGATATGTGTAGGCACAACTTAAACATCAGACACTAAGTTTCATTCCAAGACTAAAAGTGTTAAATAGTAAAAGTTGACGTATTTTTTCCAAGCTTAATTCTCTCTTTAGTGTGTGATGTTTAAAGGTGGCCATATTTGCATCTTCTGAGTTTTTTTATTGTGATAGTGGGATATGTCTATGAGTTATTATTTTTCTAGTCCACACATTTGGTTTTGCATTTGTATCTAGTTTGATCTCCATTAGCTGAGATCTTTGATTGGTTGGAGTATTGGTTCATTATCTTGCAACTATATGATTAGATATGTGTAGTGTCTATAAGAATGAATTTATGTAGTGTCTATGCCATTAGTATGATTGAATATAGTGGTTGGCAATTCTTTTATTAGCAGATCCTTGTCTTATCATCTTCTCTCGCTCATTAGCCAAAGATGAGTGGAAACGAATGTCGACATAACAATCTTTTTTTGTGATTGAGCCTAACTATTTCTAGATTGACAACTTTGTGTTAGAGTGGTCCTATTGCTCCTTTGCATGTGGTCTATGAGATTCTTTCTATCCTTGTCAAGACCTTTGGGTAGGCTTTATTTTGGTACTATGCAATTTCATTATTAATAAGGGGCTTAAACTTTTATGAAGATTCTTTTTTACTATTAGCGAGAAGTGTTGAGTAAAAATGTGATTTGGATTTAGGATAATTATTCTAAGTTAAACTTTAGAATGTCAATCCAAGTTTCATAAACTATTGAGAGATATACTAGTTGTTTGCACAAGGGGTGAAGACACCAAATCAAGTTGATATGAACACACTCATATATTTAATACACTTTCTAAAGATGTTCATTTTTGTTTTTTGTTTAGCATAACCACTATTAAAGACTGAGCATGTAATGAAATTATCCTAATAAAATTAGATACAATATCCACTTATGAAATTAATTACAATCTTCAGTTAAATAAATTAAATACAATCTTCATTTGAAATACAATCCCTTCTTATAATAAAAGTAAATCCATACTTACATAAACAAAATTGAATGATTTAATGAAATATCCCCAACCGAAAATAAATCCCACAATTAAAGTCTAAATACTTCTTATGGTATTATAATAAATACAATCTATACCTATTATGTCATTGGAGTTAACACCCACACAACTTAATAAATATAATTTATACTCACCACGCTTATTAAGGTTTACACTAGAATCTCTAATTCACGCAACTACTATACATCCTTATTGTATCTTACATTAATGACATGCTTATTTCAATTAAACTTTAGAAGTATTTTGACTAAGCTTGTAATTCAACATCTTTAATTTATTGGATGACATGATAGAAATAATACTGGCAACAGGATAAAGACTTGTTTGACAGACTACTTAATCTTTCAATCCAATTTTCATCGAATATCTCCAGTAGTTCAATTAGTCTATTCCTACGTAGTGCAAGATCAAGTTGGTATACACAAAATGGAAACAACCAAAAACACATGAATCTAGAAAATGTACTACAATATTTACTTACAGGATTAAATGTATATGCAATCCACACTTAGGGACTAACACCATGTACACATCAATTGTTGATAGAGGGAGCGAGGCCTTTCTCCAACCACCAATCAATCAACAAGAAAACTTAATCATAATGTAAGCAATTGAGCAACGTTTCATTAACAATCCCATAAAATGAATATATATTTTGCATAATATGGTATGCATATATAGGCCAAACCCAATTAGAATTAATAGTAATTGTCTAAGTTTTGTTCCTCGTGGTTAGAAACCGTGAGGAACAACAATATTCACAAGCACCATCAAAAATTAGCTATATGCTCAAAACACATCATGATACTAGTTAGATAAAAAAATCGGTCTTCTAAGGATATGCCAAGTCATCCATTGCTATTCAACTTTTTCGCTAATAGATTCTTGCTTTGAAACAAACACCCAAACTAGTATTCATTATTAGGTTTAATGCCAAGGATTTACATGTCTTTTTCACATGTTTAATATCAATCATTTTACAATAACTATGGTGATGTAGAGGACTATGGCAAAGATTTTAGGCAAAGTAAATGACCAAACAGGCAAAACTTAGAATAAAGGATGTGAAAATATAAGGCATATTCAGAACCCATCAAGAAGTTTGGCAGGTCTTTAACTATTGTTTAGCTATGGTATTTCAAAATAATTTTTTTTGGTCTTTAACAGGATTATTTTTGGAAAGTCAATTTTCTCGAGTGTTATAGTAAGGTGCATTGTAGGTTGACCCCACAACATTTGATTAAAGAGTAAACATGGGAAAGACTCAGGTGATGGTCATTAATTACCTAAAGACCCTCCATCTTCACTTCTATTTTTAGGGTCATCAGATTGAGATTGTGTCGTCATATACTTATCTTAGGGTTAAGTTCTCTGGTCCCTGCTTTAGCTTGAAACCCGCCATTCAACCCAGAGTCAACAAAGGGCCCAGATCCCTTGCTATGCTTGAGAGATAGTGCTTCATACATCACTTCTAGGACACTACATCCAAGTTGCCCCTCATGGAATCCTTGGTCAAGCCAACTCTTCTCTATGTAGGGCCCCTCTCTTCTTGACACTAACTAAACTTCTTTGAGAGGGCTTAGATCCTTCTCCTTCGACACACCATTGAATATCATTGATCCAATCCTCATACTATTATTTTTGTTGAGTTTGGGGCTCATCCCTTCAGAATCAAAGCCATCTTTGACCTAGTCTAGTTTCTTTTCCATCTTTGGAGCTTTACGGACTCTGGCGATGGGTGTCACAAATACTCCTACTTATCTTATTTCTTGTTTGTGCCCATTCTCAAATCTAACCATGTCAACAAATCATGTTGTTGGTATGTGCAAGCTTTTACTTTTCTAGGTTCAATTGGGATTGGGATTAATCGCCCTTCCCTTTTAATATTCTTTGGATGCCCTACCCACTTTCTTTCCTCCCAATAGGAGTTGAATGGCCATATTTAGCTTGACATCTATAGGTAATACATTACCATGATCTGGTGTAGCCCCACGGGTGCTCTTCGGTGAAGATGACCTTTTATGTTGAGCAATTTTTGGACATTTAGGGTGGTGTCATTGTGCACCCCCTTACCTGTCTCGACGCTAGAACTATGTCCTCCACATCTTGTTAGGTTCTTTCCATGTTGATTCTCATCGGCTCCGCATCCAAAGTCACCACCAGATTGATAGAGCTAATCAGATTTACTACCTTTGTACCTTGACTAAGATTGAGATTGAGATCCACTTTATCTTTCGATGTCCCAGCTACTATGAGATCAGAAGGAGGTATCATTGCTTGTTCAAAGTGTGTAGTTCATTTTCATCCTTCTTCATCTACATTGACCAATGGTCTCTTTCTCATTACCTTCAAGAGGCCATGCGTCTCTATGATCACACTTTGTTGACTCTTTTCCCTTCAAGGCAAGTTTCTAATCACCTAATCACTTCCTTTTTTCATTGACCTCTTTTGCCTAGGGATCAAAATGATGACTTGACCCTCCTAATTCTAGTCACTCTAGGTGTGTGAGGCCTCACAACGAGTATTTTAGATGACAACACTCCACTTCTAGCATTAATCTATGATAGTCTAGGGTTCTTCCCATCCCTTGACCTTATCCTTTAGTGTTGGCCAACTTTTTCTCACTCAAAAAGGTTCCTTAGTCTTTTTGCTTGGGTTGTTATGTTTTCCTTTTTGTTTCTTCCCTCATACCATTTGGTGCTCCTATTGTTAGTTGTGGCCCTTGTTGTATGATTTGAGTCCCTTAGACCCTTTGTGATCTCTCTTTGGAAATTAAGAAATTTATCATCTTATCTTATGGAAAAATTAGCTTTCATTGAGAAATTTAATAGAAGATACTTTTATACTTGGTGAATACAAATGGGGTTACATTTGATTGAAAAAAAATTTGGAATGTTCATGTCAAACCAAACTTAGTAATACCAACCGATGTAAATGAACTTGCGAAATGAAATATCAAAGATCACAAAGTCTTGGGGGCTATTTGCCTTGAATTATCAAAATCATATTTACACCATGTGGATTTTGTGAATTCAACAAAAGAAATTTGGGAGTTATTAAACAAGCTCTCGAAATCTTCAACAGAAAGTGCAAAGACAACATTGGAGCAAATATTGTATGAATTGAAGATAGAAAAAGTTACTAAAATGACAAATCATATCAATAAGTTTCATTCTCTTCTAAATCAGCTAGATGAGATTAATGAGAAATAAAAAGATGATGATGCCAAAGAAATACTTCTGAATAGTTTTGCTAAACATATGTTTGTTATAGTGTTCACTTTAAGGGAGATAACAATTACTCTTGAAGGAGTAATATCTACACTACTTGATCATAATGAAGACTCAAAATCTAAAGAGGACTTATATGTATATAAAAATCAAGAAAAGGTAATAACAAATCCAAGAACATTCTTTTAAAAAGGAAAAATAAATGCTTCTATTGTAATAAAATAGGTCATGTGATTCTTAATTGTAAGAAGATGGCACAAGATCTACTAGATGATAAATTGGATCATCAAGCCTTCTTAGTTGAAGAAACTGATTGGGAAATATATGTTAATGATGAAGAGCTATCATGTCATAGTGAGGAAGATTGTGTTCCTTAGATAAGTTTTAGAGTGGAGTTTGGAGGAATAGGAGGTTGGAGGATAATTAATGTCCTCTCATTAGTCGTCAATGAAAATACTGCTTATTAGCTTTGGTAGCATTTTATGCAACTTGATATGTATTGTTTTTTAGTGTTGTGGGTGATATGAATAAATTAAAATTTAATATTGTGGGGGGGAGGGGGGATATAACCAAATTTTCATTCCCATTTGCAATATGTATGTTAGTTTATATCTTTCATGATGTACAAGCATAGTAGAAGTCAACAACACCATAATAATGTGGTTCATGGATTTTGGAAGGGTTTGTGAGAGGATCAAGAAAACTACATGAGGTGGACATATGACTAGGTTCTTTTTCATGTATAGTTTTGTTGTAAGCCTATGTGAAAACTATGAAACATTGATGGGGTGTAAGAAAACTTGCAACTAAAAATATAACCATTTCCACATAACCCGTAATAGATCTAAAATAAGTATGCAATTAAAATCCACATGCAAGAGACTAGACAACATATGTACCCACAAAAATGTGACACAAGATATACCCTAAGAACCCCTCATTGAGGGGAAAACCCAGCCTCCAATAATATCTATCACCATGTATTGTTTAGTAAAAATGCCATTGCAATACAACCATGGAAGCCTTCAAAGAAATAGCTACAACCAAGAAATCCATGTGAACAAGAATGAATCCACACATCCCATGCCATGCTTACAACCTTCACAAATGCTCCTTTGGCTAACTTGTCAAGCCTTTTTTTCTCAACTCTTGTCTTTTTGTCTTTTTTTCCCTTTTTGTCTTGTCTCTACAACTACCCTTGTAGCTGCTTATATAGTAGCAAGTCCCACAAAAGCACCAAGTGGTATTCCATAAACCATGTGCTACCTAACCCATTGAGCCCACATTTAATATTTTTCCCAATATTAAATAATTACATCACATATTATCAAAATGTTACAATACAACTCATCAAGTATATCCCATGGGAATCTTTACATGTGCACACCCATCTAGGTGCTCCTAGGTGCAACATTACATAATAAAATAAAATAATACAATATAACAATATTATGCAATGTATGCAACATCAATTATCTCAAAAATCTCCCACTTCTTGTATACATTGCATAGGGTCAATTTGTAGCCACATAAATGAATAAGGAAACAATCCCTCCTAGCACATCCACCATCATGGATCAAAGTACACCAATTAACAACAAAATCAAAGTATCTAGCCCCTTGAACATGAATGATGCCACCTCCTATTATGCCATTGTCACTTGGCATACATAGAATCCATCCAAAGAGAAAGCCACCCAACTTGTCACATAAGAAGATCATTAAATCCTATACTAACTGAAAATATCAAGCACAAACATCTGATCCATAAGTAATCACATGTATCCATAGTTGTCAAATATCCATAGATGAAATAACACACACAAGAAGTGTTAACCCATCCAACAACCCATACCTTCAAAGGTACATACCAAGTGAATCTCACATCATCAACATATCCAATTTGTAACCTACAATCACAAGCCTCAAGAGCAATACCTATCACATATATACTAAAAAGCTCCCACTACAAAAGATAATGTCAAATCTATAACTAATCCACTCACAACATCTCAAAGAAGTGAATCCATGTAGTATCAAGGATATCCACAATACATAAACCAATAACCTGCAAGAATAACTCTCATAACTAGTCTCCAACACTCTTCCATGTTCTCCATAACCAACAAAAGAAAGAGATAAAGGAATAACCATTTCATCTCTTACATGACATACATGAACACAAACCATTGATCATAATATCTAACCAATCTCAAATCCAATGTAATTGAAATTGAACATCCAGAAAGATAACCAAGACCAAATAGAAGTCATACAAATCATAACCTGTATCATGTCCTTCTACACACACCTCTAGATGTAAATTTTGCAAGTATGATCTCCTCCATAAAATTTCAAAAAAAAGCCACAACAACACCCAAACCATACCGTATAACTAATCATGGATGTAAGTCTCTCACAAGAAGATCAAACTCATAAACCATTCCTAAACCAAGAAATAACCATTCCTAATCCAATATGCCCAATATAAAGTTATCTCCCAAACTCAAGTAGCATATCAAAAGACATATGCACATGGAGATAATGAATGCTAAGCCATCTCTCAAATGAACCTTCTAAAACTAACTCATGTACCATAGCTCAAGATTCATATCCATGAAAGAAAAACATAAACATAATGCACCTAAGAGAAACAATGGGTTGTACCTCTCAAGTAGCAAATCGTCAAGTAGACCAAGAGTGGGGAATGAGAATGTTCATCAAGATATCTAAGTATCCAACCAAGACCCATCTAAGAACAATCTCCTCTCAAGTCCATATTAGGTGAATGCCCCTCAAACTTCCTGCTAAAACCATTAATCGTCTCAACAAATACTTCTCTAATCCAAGAGAAATCAACATCACCACCATCTCTAAGTATCCATGAGCACTTGTGACCAATCAATCCATGCCAACTCCAAATACCACTTAGCAATATCATGAAGTATCCAAGAAATGATCAATGTACTCAATACAAAGAAACTAAACCAAGATCAATGTCAAAGTTCCAACCATGGCCTTAGGAACATAAACATGACAACATCCAAACCATCTCAACCAAAGAGATAGCATGCTCCATATGAACATACCATAACATGTCAAAAATATAAGCGTGCATCAAGAGTATACCATGGCATAATAATGAAACCATCCTAACACCAAGGATAACATGTCAAATGAAAGCATAAACCGCATCTTTACCAAGAACCCCATGAGTCTTGTAGATGCAACCATCTCCACAAACCATGAAGAAAACCATCTCCGCATACCATGAATAACCATCTCCATACACCATGAAGATAACAAGTGTACCATACAAATGTCAAAGATGCTTCTACAACAACAAGATCTAAGAAAAACCTCCAATATCTACAAAAACTTAATAAATATATTGATGCTAGAAAACTCCCACTCAACCGTGGTACCAAGTCACCCATGACATCAAAAAATCCATCTCCTATATAAAGATCCTTTAGGTCTCATCATTGTCACAAGTTCTCACTAAACCATGTATCTAAGCCATCCATGACATTATGATGAAAAAGCCATCCTCTAACCATGAGAATCAACCAAGGCATCAAACCATCAAAGAAGTCAAAGTGCACATCATGAGCTCCACAAAAGAAACCAAATAACCATGATCCTCAATCAAGAAGATATATACCACATATATACCACCATAGCTAAATCAGGAATCTAAATCGATGAGCATCAATTATGTACCTATCTATCCAATCATGTCATGCCAAAATCCATAACACCATGATCACATTCATATGCTAAGCATTTAAATCTCAAAGTGTCCAATTTGTAAGCATAAAATAATCAACCATAATCCTCCATGATGATTGTACCTCATAACAACATCTCATCCCTTCTATATCAAGAAAAATCAGCAAATCATGTGACTTAGGGCATAGAAAACTCAAATCCAAGCCACCAATATGGATATGCATCAATAATTAAAGATCACTAGGAAAAAACAACCCATAACCAAGCCATAAATGTAACTTGTAAGTATAGACCGCTTATAACACTACACAACTTGTAGACCTAACAAGTCATCATACATATCCAAATCAAACACTGATAAAAATGTCATGATGAGACCAATCTGAAATATGAATTGAGTATACAATGACATTAAATCCAAATCTCCAAAATATACAATGTCATAAACTCACAGTGTTACCATAGTCAATATATATCATAAACCATTTTGATCAATATATCACTAAATAAACCATGTCAAACATACACCAAATCTAAACCAATGTGTAGAGCTCTCCAAGAGCTTTTTGTTGACTACTTGAAGTCCAAAATCTAACTCCATATGCCCAAGTTATGCCCTAATCTATATTCAAAATAAATAACATCTGACTTTCGGGCTCTTCAAACTTGACAATATGTCAAAATCACATAATCAAACCTACACCAAGTTGTAGTGTTTTGAATTAGCTTTCCGGTGACTATAAGAAGTCTAAAATCCAATTTTCTGAGAGAAAGTTATGACCATTTTACTAAGACAACATTTTTACCATTTTCACTTTTTAATTTTTTATGAGGAAAATTTTGATGAGATTAAATTTGATGGCCATCACGGGCTGAAAATAAAAGCCTTTTGCAATTTTCTATCATCATGGTCAAACTAGGGCATATTATATATCAAAATTTATGGAAAAGCCAACGTGGATCCAATGGTGAGGCATGTTTTTATCCAAGAGGTTTTTTCTACAAGATTCCCCCTAAAAATCTCATTTAAATGAAACATCCAAAAAAAACTTTTGTCCAATAATTTCACATGCCCAAAATCTACCAACATCGCACCATAACGACAAACCCAAAACCCTCAGATCTGTAATAAACAACCTACAAAACTTATATATCTTGCCCTTTCTTTTATCCTCTCACAGCATTCCCATGGATTCAATCTAGGGTTACAACAACAAAATCATAGCTCTCATACCACTTGTAAGGAAACTTGCAACTAAAAAATAACCATTTCCACATAACCCATAATAGATCTAAAATAAATATGCAATCAAAATCCACATGCAAGAGAATAGGCAACATACCCACAAAAATGTGATACAAGATATACCCTGGGAAACCCTCATTGAGGGGAAAACTCAGCCTTCAAAAACATCCATCACCATATATTATTCAGCAAAAACACCATTGCAATACAACCATGGAAGCCTTCAAAGCCATAGTCACAACCAAGAAATCCATGTGAACACGCATGAATCCACACATCCCATTTCATGCTTACAACCTTCACAAATGCTCCCTTGGCTAATTTGTCAAACCTTCTTGCTCAACTCATTTTTTTGTCTTTTTTTACTTTTTGTCTTATCTCTACAACTACCTTTGTGGCTGGTTATATAGTGCAAGTCCCACAAAACCACCAAGTGGTATTACATAAACCATGTGCTACCTAACCCATTGACCCTACATTTATTATTGGAATTCAATATTTTTTCCAATATTAAATAATTACATCAAATATTATCACAATGTTACAATACAAATCATCAAGTATATCTCATGGAAATCTTTACATGTTTCATGCCCATCTAGTTGCTCCTAGGTGCAACATTACATAATAAAATAAAATAATACAATATAACAATATTATGCAATGTGTGCAACACCCATTATCTCAACAAGGGGTTCCTTTTTCGATTTGAATCAAGATCATGAACCACGAGAGTGGGCATGCCATAGGGTTGAGCATATTGTAGAAGAGTGTAATGTTATTCTACCATATTCACATTGGGGTTATGTTAGGAAATTTAAGATAGTGCTTCGTAAGTTTTAGTAAATAGTAATTATGTGAATAACTATTATCTCAATGCTATTATATATTAATATTATTATCATATTAACCATAATATATATTATGGATTGATTTGTTTAAAACAACTCATATGGTGTGAGTTGTGTATTGTTACGTGAGTGACAATCATAGCTAAATAGGGAAGTTGGTCATTATAAACTAGGTCATGCAAATCCGATATGTGTGTAATATGTTGAGTGAAAATGAGATTGAAGCACTATATTATTATATTTTATTTATTTAATCTTTTCCTCATCTCTTGTCATATATTCTAATAACAACTACGATAGGAGTAAGTCAAATCTAAGCTAAAGTTGGTGGATATGTAAAATGAGCAATACAAATAAAAGATGTGTGATTCACTAAAAAGCGTCAAAGGATCAACATGAGTGGGAACAAATACTAGAGAAATATCATCAAGTAAATTGTATAGTGAAGGGTACACCACGACAACAATGGTTTGAGGCAAAACTCATGGCATGTCACCTTGAAGAAAAACTCCCATTCTTGTGATGTTTATGAGGACTATGAAATTCAAGATGCCCAAAAGCGAAGCATCACCTATAATGGAGGGGAAGACCTTGATAGTCAATAACATGAGTCCATGGCATATTGTCCACATTCAAAACAACCTCGCCAAGTACCTTGGAGTTGTTAATATCAAACAAAATATAGGCCTAGATAGTGTATCCAATGTTTAAAGCAATTGAGTTAGCTATGAAAGATTGTCTAATGGAATAGTTAAAGCTTCATAATAGGATTCTTCCTAGAGATAGAGTGGGAGATCAAATAATTCAACCTAGATGTAAACATATGAAGGTTCTCAATAAGGGCATTAAAAAGAAGGAAATCTTAGCTTGAGTTAAAGAGAGTGCTCTCTTCATGACCACAACCCTACAATCCTATATCAGATCATCATCAATGTGAGGGCCAAAGCCAATTATTAAAAGTCATTTAGAAAAGGGCAAAGCTCATTTTTTTCATTTGAGGTGCCTCCAAGATGCTAATACCTACTCATGTAGGATGAGTAAAGAGAACCAAAAGAAATTAAATTTGTAAAGTAAGGAACATTGAGCATAATGAAAAATGTTCTCTTTAATCTATGGACCACAACAAACAATAGGATTTGGGGTATAGGTCAAAGTTATAGATTGAAGAGGACATGAGCAATAAGCATAAATGATGAATAAACCACCTCAATAAGTGGCATAGTATTCCCAAAAATAGAAGTGGGAAAGTTATTGGACATTATAGTCATCATCCATCTAGCAAGACTCCGATACCTACAACTTATTACCATCATTGACAAAGAACTAGACTAAAGCAAAGGAATACCACTACACACTAATCAATAGAGTGTGTGCATCCTCACCACTAGCCACATTGAAAAGCAATGTGAAGTCAATTTTGAAAGTGAGGGTTCTTATAATATGGAGCATATTAAGTGTCAACAATCCATTGTTCCTAATATGTAAATAAGGTAAAATAATTAATTTAAGCATTGGGCTAAGAGATGCATACAAAAGCATGTGCATTATTTATCAATCTTTCTTTTCATGTTGCACCAAAGGAAACTTTTTCTTGTCAAAAATTTAAGTCAATACAAGAGCTAATATCATAATGTCTCTAAGAAATATACCTTCCAATTCATGAGTATTATACCGTATTATGGAAATTGAAGTTTTCTTAATTTTAGTTGAGGTTAAACTCATATAGAGTTCTCTAAGTGAGATTGTCTTAACAAATTTTCATTAGTGTATTGGACGGCCAAGTAAATTCACCACTTTGGAAGATAAACAAGATAAGTCATAATTTTGTAGTAGAGCATGTTTGTTTTGTATGTATTTATGAAGTTCCTATTATCATGATGATTTTTTTGGTGTGAATATTTCCTCTTGTTTTTTCATATTTTAAATGTCATATTATTAAGTATATTCATTAAAGGGGATAAACATATTAGTCTAATGTTATAATAAAATGTGTTCACACATGTAATTGGTAAAAAATAATTATATGTTGTTATGTGGAGCCTAATTAGACTCAAAGGTTAATTTTTGTTTGTTCTCATCAATGCCATTTCTTCTCAAATTTCTCAATAGGGGTTTGGGAGGCAACATACCAATGGTGGGGGAAAGGAGAAACACCCCTTGTAGAGTCCTGGAGCACTATTATATTACTGTAAAAGTGATCTTGGAGCACTTTTGCATTATTGTAAAAGTGGTCTTGGAATACTATTATGTTATTGTAGAAGTGATCCTAAAACATATAATAATAGTAACTACCAGTTGCATACTTTTGTGCTTGCAATGATGAGTCGATAACTGTTTGATAATAAATGTCATACAAATATATTAGATTATAAACTAGTATAGATATCGTAAATATATGTATCTAAAGAAATGCAGACATATATTCATTGTAAAATGATTTATTTATTTTTTAGTCGGTAACATAAAATGATTAAAATTTAATTTACTATACCTAAAAAATTGTTATATTTCCTTGTATCTCTATTTGTTTGTTTTACTAACTTAAGTTGTTTATTTTTGTTTATTTTTTTAATTCTCAAAAAAAATATTATTTTAGAAAATAAATTGTGTGGCATTTATTAAATCATTTTTAAAAGTATATTCTATTTATGATAAATACTAAAATTATGACATGTAGATGGTTGTCAAATTTAACCTACAAAGATAAATGTTAACATTAACACACTCATTATGTAACTAAAGTAACCAATGTTGGCCGAAAGTCTAGGGTTTTAAGCAACATTGGAATTTGGATTACAACGACAATGGTGGGCGCAGGTTGTCATTCAATAGGCAAAATCTAAATAGTTGTGGATCTAATGGGTTGAGTCAAGTTTGGAAGAGGGTGGAGAATTTTCAGCAAAACCATGAGGGTTTCATTGATAGGGCATTGGGGCTAGCCGATTCCATCAGAACGAGAGTTACTAGCGAAATGGGGATGGAAGACTAAGACAGAATGCGGGAGGAAGGTGGTATCCCTAAGGGAACAACAAGCGAAGTGATTATACATGATTTAGAGTGGACAATGAGTTTGTGTTCAAATTTATAGAACAAAAATCTTGGCGACCAAAGAATCTTGCTCTTCCTGTTAATAATCCCCAATTGGTAAGTAAGAATTTTGAGCATGACCTAATTTCCTTTATTTCCATCTAAAATGTTGAATGGAAGGAGGAAATCAATTATATGAAGGAACATGCCTTCTTTGTGAAATGGAAAGGCTCTTGGCCCTCTTACCCTAATGTTAAATCTTAGTTCCCCAAAACCCTAGGACAGAGTTGTTAGGTCAAACTAGTTTCAAAAGGCTTCTTCTTGATTATCGTAGTGGCTCCAATGGATAAGGAGTGGTTCATGAATAGTGGACCCTTTTTTTATAAACAACATAGGGATGTTTGTGGTTAATTGGAATCCAAATGTGAACCCAAAAATGACCCAAGTAGACATGATTCCAGTTTGGATTCATCTTTCTAACATTCCTATGGAGTATGCGAATCCAACTTCCATGAAAATGATTGGAGATGAGATAGGATCGTATGTGGGACATGAAGAGTGTGTGGATAAGCTAGAGTTAAAAGTGGGGATAGAATGTTCATAAAATGTCAAGAGGCCCACCCTATTTCAAGTCTCTTGGATATTAACATTTGAGAATAGATATGGAGGCAGAAGGTTGTTGTTGATCACAACCTATATACAGAAACATAGTTTCCATCAGCAAGTGTGGTGGGTATCAAAGGGAAAGGGCTAGAGCAAGATGTCCTAGAAGATTTGGTGATGGAGCTTAGTTCCAATCTTATAAAGGAAAGATTGAGGTATGCTTCAATGGACCTTATTTTCCCTAGGAAGGGAGACATGGTTGCAAACATAGTGAACCATGGATCTAGGGTGTGTGGAGGACCCGATGTGGGTTTCCCATGTGGAGCAACAAAACATGCTTCCAAGAAGCTACAAAGTATATGGGGAGAGGGATGGAGCCAATATCTAATCAACATAGGGAAAAGAAGGTTGAAGGGAATGTTTTCATATTGGGATAGATCATGCATGGGAGGATAGAGAGGAAAGTCAAGCTAAGGATACTAATTTCATGGATGAGCACATTTTGGAAGGTAGGGATGACTAGTAATAAGTCATTTTCAAGGATAATGTGATTTCCCCTATTCGTAATATGGAATCATCATTCAAAGTGGTAAAAGACAGATTGTATGATGGAGGAACATGAGCTAGAATATACTTTAGGGTTGTCATAAATACCAAACATTTTGGAGAAAAGAATGGTGTCCCAAATGCAGCCAATTATTAATAAATCTAACAAAGGAGGAAAAAAGAAAAGGGGACCCAAACCTCCATAGGTTAAACTAGTTATGGATGAGAGTGCTTCTAATCAAACCAAACTTTTGAGATTGGAAAAGGGCTACACCATGTCCTAGAAGAAATGAAGGTCCTTTTGTGGAATGTCGGGGGTTGCAACTCCCTTAAAAAAATCTGCCCGATCAAATGTTGTTTGGATCAAGTGAGACTGGATATAGTGTTTGTGCAAGAAACTAAGTTGAACGTAAATGATTGGGAAACTTTTAGAAGAAAGCTTCCAAGATGGAAGTGTGAATTTTTAGAAGCTCTGGGTGTTTTAGGAGGTTTAGGGGTTCTTTGGAACTCTAGAACTTTGGAGGTCTCTATGAATGGTAACGATACTTCATGGTGTGGATGAAGGTTCTCTCTAAATAGTTGATGACTAGTTTAAATCTTGTTAATATATGGCTCAATCAACACATAAAACAAAAGGGAAGTTTGGAGGTGTCTCACTCATATCATCTTTGCATGTGATTCCGAATTGAATTTATTGGGAGGTGTCTTCAACTCCATCCTCAAGCCAAAAGAGAAACGTGGTGGTAAATGTTGGACATGCCACACATACACAAATTTTTCAAGTTTCTACACCAATAATGCATTAGTGGATGTGGCTCTTCAAAATGGATAGTTCACATGGACAAATAGAAGATATGGCTTCTCCAATAGTATAGAGAAGCTAGATCAATTCATGTTGGATGGTGTTTGGGAAGTTTCAGATTGGGTGTGTTCTATGAATATCCTCCCTGTAACAATTGTTAGACTATGGTGACTGATTAGGGATGTATTGTACACTCCATTTTATGGTCGACGTGTTGTAACTAATTTTAACCGTAAAGAGGAAAAAATACTCGTATAAAAGGGCTTAGGGTTAGGGATTGTTTCATAAGGTGTGATGTGAAAATTGATTCTTGTGGCTACGTTGAGCTATAAGGGATTACATATTGTAATCAGGTTGTAATCAATAGATTGTAATAATATTAGACTTTTTGTTTGGTGCATGTAGCCCATGGATTAGGTGAACCATGTTAAATTTTGGTGTCTTGTGTTCTCTACTGTGCGATTATTATTTTATGTTATTGGTTATATTTGCATGTAATATTATTTATGTATGTGGTTTAATCATAACAAGTGGTATTAGAGCGAGGTTATTTTTTTAGTTATCCTCTGTAGGAAATTCTCACGGTTGAGTGAGAGTGATGGCAGATGAGGGTAAGTTGAGGGTCGACAAGTTTAATGGGTAGAATTTTTAGTTAGAGAAGATGCAAATGGAGGACTATCTTTATCATAAGGATTTATTGAAGCCATTGGAAGGAAAAACTGAGAACCACGGAACTATGACAAATGAAGACTGAGAGATTTTAGATAGAAAGGCACTTGGAACCATTCGATTATGCTTGGCACCATTAGTGACATTTAACATTACGAAAGCGAAGACGATGAAAGAGTTGATGGAAACCTTAGCAAAATTGTATGAAAAGCCCTCCACTTCAAATAAGGTATTTCTCATGAGGTGTTTATTTAATATGAAAATGACAGAAGATGGATCTATTGCAAATCATTTAAATGAGTTTAATACTACTACTAGTCAGTTATCTTCTATGGGTATAATTTTGATGAAGAAATTAGGGTTTCTTGGTAATGGTTGTGAGTAATTTTGTTTCTGCATCTAATACCCTAAAATATGATGATGTGATTGGTTTTATTTAGAGTGAGGAAACTTGTAGGAAAACCTCAGGTAGATCTACATCAGAAAGTGCTTTGAACACACAAAGCAGAGGCATAACGACTGAGAGAGAAAATAATTCCAAAAATTGTGGGAAATCAAGAGGAAAGTGAAAGGAGAAGAGGTCTCAATCGAGAGGACCAAATGACTGCTGGTACTGTGGGAAACTAGGGCATAAAAAAAAAGATTACTTGACTCAAAAGAAAAATGAAGGAGATAAAACCGGAAGGGAACAAAGAGGCAAATGTGGTAAGTAACAAATCTAAAGAGGATGATTTGCTTTTGTCTTTAGAAAGTGTTGATGATTCATGGATCTTAGATTCTAGTGCTTCATTTCATGCTACACCTCGTAGAGGTTATTTCATTGATTATGTCCAAGGAGATTTTGGGCTTGCTTATTTGGGGAATAATGAACCCTGTCAAATTGTTGGAAAGGGAAAAGTTAATATTAAGTTGCAAAATAGGAATCATTGGCTACTACATGAGGTAAGAAATGTTCTAAGGCTAAGTATGAGTTTAATTTCAGCAGGGAAACTTGGTGATGAAGGTTGTGTCGTTACTTTTAATGCTAAAAATTGGAAGGTTTCAAAAGGTTCCTTTGTAGTAGCAAAAGGTGTGAAAGTATGAACCTTGTATCTTTGTGCAAGTCATATTGTTTCTTCTACTCTGATTGTTTCAGAGAAAATGAATGTTTAGGAACAATTGTTGCAGTTGAGCAGGGAGAATAAATTGTTGTTGTAGATTCTAATACAACACTGTGGCACAACAAACTTGGGCACATGAGTGAGAAAGGTATGAAAGTATTTCATTCAAAGAAAGTTTTACAAGGTCTAAAATGTGTTAATATGGATTTTTGTGAAAGTTGTGTGTATGGAAAATAAAAGAGTGTGAGTTTTGTGAAGACTGGGAAGGAAAATAAAAGTGAAAAATTAGAACTTGTGCACATAGATGTATGGGGACTAGCTCATGTATCTTCCCTTGGTGGCTCTCATTATTATGTTACATTTATAGATGATGCAACTAGAAAAGTATGGATTTATTTCCTTAAACAAAAATCTGATGTATTTCAAACTTTTAAGAAATAAAAATGCTTGGTTGAAAATGAGACTGGTAAGAAATTAAAATGTCTCAGATCTGATAATGGTGGTGAGTATTGCAGTCATGAATTTAAAGATTGTTGCTTCATTAACGGTATTCGTAGACAAAAAATTGTTCTAAGGACTCCACGGGAAAATGGAGTGGCTAAACGCATAAACAGGACTATAATGGAGCGTACAAGGAGCATGAGGTTGCATGTTGGGTTTCTTTTAAACATGTGGGTGGAGGTTGTCAATACTATTGTATATTTGATTAGTAGAGGTCCATCCACTCCTTTAGGCTATGGTATTCCAGAGGAAGCATTGACTAGTAAGAAGGTGAATTATTCTTTTCTCAAAACCTTCAATTGTGGAGCATTTGCTCCTATAGATTCTGAAAATAGAACCAAGCTGGAAGTTTAAGTTAAAGAAATGTGTATTTTTTGGATATGGCATTGATGAATTTGGTTATAGGCTTTGGGATTTTGAAAATCGTAAAATTGTAAGAAGCAGGGATGTCATATTCAATGAGTAAGTGTTTTACAAAGATCTGTTGCAGCAACATGAGAAGAAAGAAGATGATTTTGTAGTGCTTGACGATATTCCAAAAAATGATGTTCCAACAATTCCTCATGATATGCAACAACAAATACCACACACCCCAATGAATGTTAGATGGTCAACAAGGCTAAGTAGACCTCCAAAAAGATTTTCTCCCTCTTTGTATTCTATTTTACGTACTGATGTTGGTGAATCAGAATTTTATGATGAAGTTCTGCAGGTGGACACTAAGATTCAGTGGGAGTCTATAATGGCAGATGAAATGGACTCCTTGCTAAAAAATAAGACTTGGGATTTATTCAAGTTGCCAGTAGGTAAACAGGCTTTACAAAATAAATAGATTTACAAGTTGAAAAAAGAGGATGGAGGTAAGAAAAGATTTAAATCCAAATTAGTTGTAAAAAGATTTGCATAGAGAAAGGGAATTGATTTTGATGAGATATTATCTCTAATTGTTAAAATGACTTCTATTTGCACTGTTTTAAGTATTGTGGCTATTGAAAATTTGCATTTGGAGTAGCTTGATGTTAAAACTACCTTCCTTCATGGTGATTTGGATGAAGAGATATTTATGACTTAGCCTCGGGGATTTGAGGTCAAAGGTAAGGAGCACCTAGTGTGCATATTGAAGAAAAGTTTATATGGCTTGAAGCAAGCACCTCGGCAATGGTATCTGAAATTTGACAGTTTTATGCATGAGCATGGATATAGTAGGTGCCATTTAGATAGTTGTGTTTACTTTAAGAGGTTGGATGATGGTAGCTATATTATTTTATGTTTATATGTTGTCGATATGCTTGTAGTTGGGTCTAACATGGATCACATTAAGGGGTTGAAATGCCAGTTAGCACATGCATTTGCTATTAAGGATTTGGAGGCAGTAAAACAAATCCTTGGTATGAAGATTTGCAGAGATAGAAAGAACAGGAATTTGACATTATCTCAAGCTAATTATATTGCGAAGGTGTTGCAATGTTTCTCTATGGAGAATGCTAAAGTTGTCAGCACACCTTTGCCTAGTCATTCAAAGTTGACTAAGGAGATGTGTCCAAAGAAACAAGAAGAGGAGGATAAGATGTCCAAGGTACCTTATGCTTTAGTTGTAGGAAGCTTGATGTATGCTATGCTATGTACAAGACCATATATTGCACATGTAGTGGGAGTCGTTAACAGGTATATGATTCATCTAGGAAATGAGCATTGAAATGTAGTCAAATGGATTCTCAGATATTTGAGAGCAACATCTAGTAAGTGTTTACACTTTGGGGGCTCTATTACTGATTTACAAGGCTATGTTGACTCAGAATTGGCAAGGGATATTGATATCAAGCGAAGTACTACAAGTTATGTATTTATTGTTGGTGGGGCGACCATGAGCTGAGTTTCTCGATTGCAAAAGGTTAATGATTTATCCACTACAAAGGCAGATTATGTTGCTGCTACAGAGGCAACCAAGGAGATGATATGGCTTCAGTTCTTCTTGGAAGAATTGGGACACCCTCAAAGGGATCATTATTTGTTTATAGATAGTCAGAGTACCATTCATCTTGCGAAGAACTCTGCTCTGCATTCAAAGACAAACCGCATATAGTTGCAGTACCATTTCATTCGGTCAGTTTTAGATGATGGACAGTTAAAGCTGGACAAGATACATAAAGATGACAATCCAATAGATATGTTTACGAAGGTAGTAACAAGAGAGAAGCCGAACTCCTCTTCAACTTTGGTTGGTCTTCTAGACTAAACAAGAATAAAAGAACAATAGAGTCTAGGATGGTTTGAACTAGTAGGAGCCTCATGGAGTAGCAGCATAGCTACATGATCAGTCTCCAAGTGGGAGATTGTTGTTGTGTGGAGCTTGATCAGTCCCCAAGTGAGAGATTGTTAGATTATGGTGACTAATCAGATAAGTATTGTACATACTCCATAATTCTTCGGCAAGGTTCGGGACTATTTTATCGACATTTTATGGTCGACATGTTGTAACTAATTTTAACCCTAAAGCAACAAAAATACTTGTATAAAAGGGCTTAGGGTTAAAGATTGTTTCATAAGGTGTGACGTGAAAATTGCTTCTTGCAACGGTATTGAGTTTTAAGGAATTACGGATTGTAATCAGGTTGTAATCACTGGATCATAATAATATTGGACTTGTTTGGTGGACGTAGCCTAGGGATTGGGTGAACTACATTAAATCTTGGTGTCTTGTGTTCTCTTCTATGCAATCTATTATTTTTTGTTATTGGTTATATTTGCATGTAATTGTTATTTCTGTCTATGGTTTAATCCTAACAACATTGTCTAACCACTACCCGATTAGCTTGAAGATCCATGAAGAGGCAACACTTGAGAGAGCCCCCTTCAAGTTTGAGTCCATTTGGTTATGGCATGACAATCTACCTTCTCTTATAGAGATTGGTGGTTGAATGCTCATGTCAAAAAGAGTAACTAATCTTTTATTTTGTTCAAGAAACTTTGGTTTATCAAGGAGCAATTAAAAATATGGAACAAAGAGATGTTCCAGAACATTTTAGAGGAAAAATAAGGGTGGAAATAGAATCGGTTGAGTTGCATCAAAAAGTGATAGATTCAGGTCCGAGGGAAGAGGAATAGTAGAAGGAAAAAAGTCTCAATAAACAATACTATGAAATTCTAGCGAGAGAAGAGATATATTGATGCCAAAAGTCAAGAGACGCTTGGCTAGCTGCGAGGGATAGAAACACAAAGTACTTACATCACTCAATAAAGATCAAAAGGGTCTACAATATAATTTTCTCCATCTTAGATAATGGGTTGCAACTATCTAAAATGGAAGATATAAACAGAAGTGTGGTGAAGTTCTTTCAAGATCTCCTTTTAGCCCCCCCTTTGGGTCCTACTTTCGAGGATTTTGAGGATCTCATTCCAAAGTGATCATGGAGGATCTAAATTTGGCCCTTTATGTGCCTATTTCCATGGAGGAGGTGAAGAAAGCAATTTTTAGCATTGTCAATGAATAGGCCCTCGATCTAGATGGATTTCTTGCAATTTTCTCTCAATCTTTTTGGGACATTCTAGGTAAGGACATTTCAGAGGTAGTAGAAGAGTCCAGAGCTAGGAGCTTTTGGTTAAAGGGTCTTAATAATATATTTATTGCTCTAATTTAAAAGAGAGGATAGAACTTCCTTTCATGATTATAAACCTATTACCTTATGCAACACCATCTACAAGATTATAGCAAAGGTTATTGTGAATAGACTCAAGTGTATTCTACCCTTGATAATATCCAAAGAGTGGAGTGGGTTTTCTTCTAATAGATCCATTTACAAAGGAGTGATCATGGATCACGATGTTATCCACACAGTAAGGATTGGTAAGCTCCCTAAAATGATGGTTAAATTGATCATTAAAAAAGCTTATGATGTGTTTAATAGAGAACTCCTTTGGGTCCTTGGATAAATTTGGCTTTAGTAGGAATTGGGTGCAGTGGATATACAACTACATATCCACACCTAAATTTTCAATCTTGGTAAATGGCAACCCTAAAGGCTTCTTTGAGGCATTAAGAGACCTACGCCAAGGAAACAAATTGTTCCCCTTTCTCTTCATCATCATGCCAGAAGTTCTGGGCAAATTTATAACCAAAGCTAGAGAGGACCACAAATCGGAAGGCATAAAGATTCTTGATGGGTTGGACCCTTTAACTCACATACAATTTGCAAATGACACTAATTTATTTGGGGATGCTTCAGTGAGAGAGGCTAGCGTAATGAGAGCTCTCTTAGATGATTACAATAGGATTTCAAGTCAGACTATCAACTGGAACAAGTCCAGAGATACACTTTTTCAATATTATTCTCAGGATGCAATAGGAAATTAGTCAAATATTGGAAGCGCAAATTGGTAAACTTCCAAGAAAATATTTGGACAACCCGTTGTTTGAAAGTTAAGAACCTCTTTGGCTAAGAGCCAAGGACTCAAGGGTATGGTATCTATTTTGCCAAAATCCACCTTGACCTCAATCCTAACCTCATACCTTATAATGTCCAAGTCTTAGTAATCAAGACTTGATCCTTGGTGGTGCAAACAAGTTATTCTTTAAAAAAATCCTTAAATCATCGATAGAAAAGAATATTTAAACACAAGTTATAAGAGTAGATAAACAACCATTTAAAGTGAAGTTACTGGTAACAAGATAAAATGAAATTAATAATGAAAAAAAGAAAATGTTGAAATTAAATAAAGTTAGAAGTAAATATAAGAAAAACATTGAAATTAATTTTGAAACAAAGATACTTAGATTTCCACCTGTTATAAAGTTTTATGTTTGGATATGTTCTTACCATGATTGCTATTTTTATTAAAGTAGATGTCTACATTATATTAGTGATATTAATTATTTTAAACCCCGCCTAGATTACAATCCACATCAATTTTCCATTCAAATTCACTTATCATATGTTCTTATCATTTAAAATAACTCAACTCACATTCAAAACAACTAATTTACAACACAATATATCATAACATTTAATATTCTAATATAAATGATCCTATGATCCTACAATACTTAAAGTTAGCCTTAACGTCGAACCACAACCATTCAAATTAACTCCTACTTACAACAACCCATTATATTATAAAAAATCTCTCTATGCAACATATGTTGAAATCAAAATCCTTCTCTAGCTATTCAAATGTCTGAAACCCTATATTGAAAAAATCATGTACTAATCAAAATCCTTCCTCAACTATTCATATATGTCTAAAACACCAAGTATAAAATTGCGTTCAATAGATACAACATTGCTAGCAAAATTAATTACTTCTCTTCATCGTAATGATGTATCGGGTTACCATGTGCGATCATAAGCATTGATACTTAAATATTATACCCAAGTGTATCCAAAAACTGCGTTCTCCTTGGTGTGAATGTTTCTTACATTAAATCTTATACCCAAGTGTATCCAAAAACTGCATTCTCCTTAGTGTGAATGTTTCTTACATTAAATATTCCTAGGCACTAAGCACATAAAAGGGAGCAACGGATAATCATGACCAAAACATTAATCCCCAGACAACATTTAGCACTTTCCGGAAAGACAACAAAATCAAACTTTTTTTTTTTCAGATTCACGAAAACACTGTGTAATTTTTTTTCTAAATTTTTTTGTTGCTTTTGACTACAAACTATGCTAATCATGAAGATCAAATGCTGAAATTTTCGGAAAAATCCATCATGTTTCGATTTTTTGAAAATTGGTTAACTATATACAATTTGTAGGGAGGATAGCCACGTCCATGACATATAGCAAAATAATTTGCATGAGAATTTATTATTTGAAATTCTATATAAAGTAGCATTTCTAAAATAAGTATATCAATTGATTATATTATTTTCTATTTTTGAAAGATAAAACAAGAAGCATTCATTCTAGTGTTACTCGAGTGCGCACATCCGGGTCAAAACCCCGACGCACCCGGTGTGGGTGCGTCATGCACCCGAGTACCCCGTCGAGAGATTTTCAGCCACCGCACCCGTTGAGCACATGGGTGGGACGCAGTGCTCGAGTGCTTCCCAGGTGCTTGGGTGTGCGGGTGCTTCCCAAGTGCTCACGGGGTGCTTCTCGGGTGCTCCGAGAAGACCGAAAAAAGTCAAAAATAAAAAGTGTTTTTGCATTTTTTTTTGTTTTTTGTTTTTTAGGCATGCTAGCCCTAATTGGGTGTGGGTCCCATGTGGTCTATTTGAAGGTTTAATAAGAGCAATAGACAATGATTCCATTCTCATTATTGAAATTTTGTCATTTTGTTGATTGTACTCACTTTGATATGGCTATGATACATTATTATTATTTCACTATTTCAGGCTATTCGGCTCATTGCCATCATGAGCATCTTTATGATATATGATTTTCATAGAATCATATTTGAACAATGAACTTTTAATCTTGCATCTTGAAATAAGTTAATTTGTTAAATGGTCATCAATAATGGTTATTAAGTTTCAAGTTTGAAGTTTGAACTTATTAAATATTTATGGTTTGTGAATTGCATTTCAATTTTCTCTATTCATTGTATTCAACTATATTTGGTATGTTAATGTTATATAATATATTGAAGTATCATTTCATAATTAGCATTTTCAGTCATATTACACACACACACACACACACACACACATATATATACCCCCTCCCGCCGCACCCCCGCCGTCCCCAAATTGAGGCCATTTTTTTCCCACACCCGAAACTCGTCCCAACATCCCCCCGCACTGCCGCACCAGGGTAACGCTGATTCATTCCCACCATCTTCATCATAAGGACACTAGTGAGGTGTGGATTTTCATCCTTCCCAACTGCGCTTGTACATTTTCTCTGTAGAATCCATGAAAAAATTGAGCTCTTTTCTTCGCAACAATCTAGGCAAAAATAAATAAATCTCATAACATTTGCAATTAAATACATTTTAAATAAACGTCTTTGCAGTTTGAAATTTTTCTGATGGCAAGAGCAACATTTAAATTATTGTAATCTTGAAATGAATTCCCTCAATTGATCCCATTATTGTAATCTTGAAATGAATTCCCTCAGTTGATTCCATTACCAATGATAATTTATATATTTGAAAGACAAATTGTTGCATCATCCCAACCCATGTAACAATCAAAAGATATAGCTATTTCTAGAAAAATGAGGTGGTTAGCTCGCTGAAACAACTACAGAAAAATGGCTCTACCAGCCTCGTCTTGATACCCACATTTGCCTAATGCACTAATGGAGCTACAAAACCATACATTGGACCACACATAGGCAACGCATTTCACAGACCATACCAGCACCATTACTTCCAAGGCAATTCAATAAAGGGGCACTTTAGCAAGTCAAGTCCAGCTAAACATTTCAAGCAGTTGGAGAAAGGAAACAAAAAATCATGTGAATGGATTTGTCAGCATTCGAACCAGAGAATGGAAACATTGAATACAAAAAGGCATGTGTCAACCTTAGAACCAGAGAATGGAACCATATACACAAGAAGGAATGTGTCAGCCTCAGAACCAGAGAACAGAAACAAGAACACAAGGGATTTATCATTCCAACTGATACACTAACCTGCAGGTCTAGTTATTCATAGACTGAAGCGTACCCAATAAAGATGCCCCATAACCAAGTGATTCAGCAGCCATCAACCTGGCTGTAGTTGTTTATCATGCTCATCTAGGGTACGTACACTATGTTGCACAGTTAAAAGAACCATATTATTCTCCAGTTGTAGACAAAAGAAGTTGCTCCACTGACGAGTCATCGCTCATGCCCCACTAGCACCCAGGCATGCTATGGATGGGTTCTACTTATCGTCATCCTCTGAATTTATTAGTCATGTTAGTTACTAGTGACTTTGGTGCCTCTCAATACCCATGGTACTTAGACATGTTTAGGGTACTTTGTTATCTATATTTTAATATTTCTGATCTCTTCTAAGTTCATGATTTTAACTTGTATCTATCTTTGTTTAGTATCAAAAAAATTGTTAAGATTGAAGAATGAAGATCTGGTATCCAAAAAAATTGTATTTATATCGTCTTATTTTGACTTCGATTAAAACTTTTTTCCTTTCAGACGAAAATCCTAGATAGCACAAAGATAGCAAAAAGAATTCTAGACAATCCATGCACACAGAAAAAACCATCCTGAAGATTGCTCTCACAGCTAGCACAATTAAATCTTTCCAATTATCCTCCCTCCTTTCTTAGTTCTCACCTACAGAACTTGTACAAGATACAGCTCCCAAGTTCCTATACATCAAATAAAAAAACTGGTTGAGCAAGAATGTGGTCCATCCACCAGACACAAACCAAACTTAAAATAGGATGATAATGAGACATCATAGTGGATCTACAATCTGGATAATTAATTTCCATATGCCAGAATTCCACTTCTTTTTCCACAAGGAAACTCTAAAAAAAACTAATGATATCATTTACTTCGTATCCACTAAGGACATTTCAAAAATTCGCACTAAAAAAAGCTTGGGCTGTTTGGCCATTGGTCCTACAAAGAGTGCTCAAACAACAACTTTTAGAGCAGTGGGTTAATGGTCTTGGGATCAGGAATGTTGCTCCATATACAAGTGGGTCTAAATGTAGCTATTTCTAAAACTCAAGCAGGATTTGCTCTCCCAAAACAATGAGTAGAGTTCAATAACCATTCCAGAATTGCTTGAGCCTTCAAAAATGCTGAAAGGAAAGTAAAAGTGGACATGAACAAGTCAAAAACGGGCAATACACACAAGTCCATAAAAAGGGTTATAGCAAAGCATACATTTACTTCAAAGCAGAACCAAACAGCAACCGATAAAATCTAATCACTAATTAGGAAAAGTGTTCATCAGTTTATGTCTAATTCAAATTCTAAAATCCCTAATGATCAAGGTTGATCTAAGAAAGCCAAGAGAAAAATAATCAGTGAATAGTATCTTGTATCGCACAATTGCAAAATCTAAAGGAGCCTGGAATTTTGAATGAGAAACAACTTTGAATCCTGTATACATCAAAAACTTATGAATTTATTAAAAAACTAACCCAAGAGTAATGCATTCTTCCATATTCTTCCCTCTTCCCTCCCATGTTCCTGAAAACTGTGTATCAATATGACAAGCCACTAGGAATTGTTAGCACTACCTGTAGAATAAATGATGAATTCACATTTCAATCATAAAAGTTGGAACATTAAAAACCAAGGACTAAGCCCAATTGAGCATAATCTCCTCTCTAGTGACTTTCCTCCTCTTGATGAAAACAAGGGACAGGCAATGAATTATATTTTTCGATCTGCTTTTGGCATATTGAAATTGCAGGGTTACATGTAATTCATGCCATGAAAGAAATAAGCTTAGTAAAACCCCAGAAATCATAAGCTGATGCTAGCATCCCCAATGAAAGCTAGAAATCTTCGACTTCGGCAGAATAGCATTTTATAAGATTGCCTGGGAGAATCATCTGATTAAATGTATTAATGTCAGAAATCCTCTTTCTATGTTCTTCTCTCTAAATCCTCTTCTGAATACAAACTCGACGGAGCATGATCTTGTGGTCCATTTCCCTCAGTCAAAAAATGAGGAATTTTAGCATCATCCTTCCTATTCTTAAATTTGATTTTCACTGGTCCAACCCTATTCTGGCTATCAACAGTTTTCACATCATATTCAGGTCTCACTGGTTGGTGGGACATTAAGAAATCTGTCGATTCACCTTTTCCCTGGTCCCTTTTTCTTTTATTCTTTTTTGAATTTTGTGTGCCTTCAAAGGCCATTGGTTCTTCAAAGTTCCTTTCTAAATCAAGACTGGGATCACCTATTTGACCTTTTTTCCTTCTTTTTTGCTCACTCATAAATCTGCTTTGATCAGACCATTTTGCATCATCCAATAACCCACCAGCATCTAATGGCTGTCTTCTGTTCCCTACAAAATTTGACTGCTCCCTTAGATAGTCGTGTTTATCCCTATGGTCTTCAGCAAAGTTCTGTTCATTAGAGAGTCTGAACGAATCTTCAAAAGATTGTTTTACCTCCTTACGCTTTTTCTTAGATCTTTCCATACCTTTTGGGTCTCCATGAAAATTTCCTGGACCTTCAAGATCTAGCTCTCTATTGGTATAATTCATTTGCCGCTCAAATGGAAAGGACTGATGATAATTTGGCGTCTTCCAATCTCCTATATCAGCAAAGCGTCCTGCTGGGCTTCTCTGATACTCCCTATTTTGCTTATCCAGATGTCTCCATCGTTGTTCTGCATATGGAACATCTTCATTTAACATGCTCCCCTCCTGCATGTATCTCCGATTGTCTGCCAAATCTTTCATGAATCTTTTTCCACCTGCCAGACTGTCATCTCCTTCAAAATTCCGGGCTTCATGCCCAAACCAAGGAGGCACTTGTGCACTGATATTATTATGCACAGGTTGTTCCTTAACTTTCTTCATCTTTTTGTCATATCCTGATACAATTTTCCCTGTCCCTGCATTGCTGTAGTAATCAAAAGGTTGTTGCCCTGCTGCAGAGTCTGATTCAAAATCATTCTTTCTTTTCCTCTCTTTACTCTTAGGTAGACCAAAAGAAGTCTCTCCAACAAAATCAGCATCCCATCCAGGCAAAGCTTGAGAGTGAAGTGATGGTCTAATTTGTGCTTCATAGCCTTGTGTGTCCTGGAAAGGAATAATTTCATTCTTTAACTGGGCCTGTTCATGCCTTACTGGAGCCTTTGGTACTATTTTTAGAACGCCCTTCGGTGTTCGCTTTTCTAATTTTAGAGAATCCTTGGGTTCCACCTTTATAGTGTTGCTTTCAGATTGAAACACACTCTTACTCGGTGCTTTGACTTTCAGAACTCCTTTGCCATCTGCTTTTGTGGTGGTTAGAATATTTGGTTGATTAGGAGGGTAGACAGTGTCAGTTAGTCCTTGAGATTGAGAAGGTTTAGCCTTTTTGTTTGTTTGTGCAGGTGGTCTAGATTTTCCCTTTCTTGAGGCCTCACCTTGCTTTGTATATGCAATAAGGGGCTGAGGATCTCCTTGTGGAGTTTTCTTTTGATTTTTCAAAGAATTCCATAACCGAATCCTATCTTCCACCCCTGCACCTGCAGAACAATTTTTCCAAACCTTGCACATTTCCAGGCAAGTGCCTACCATATTATTGTGATACTTCCTCAATGAATGATAATGCTCTTTCCTCTGCAAATACAGCAATCCTTCTCTGTACTGAGCCACTTTGGGCGAGCATAACCCACCTTTCAATCTATTGAACAGTTCAGTCATGGGACTATTAAAATGCAATGCTTCTCCTCCAAGAAGTTGATTTAATGTTAAATTGAATGATTGCTGATCCATATCAGGAAGATAGGCTGCAAGATTGTACCTTTCCTCCTCCGTCAAGACATCATTCCATGTATCCAAAGATAATATCTGCTTTAGGTCTGGCAAGTCAAACAGTTCATAGGGTACTGAACATGTCTGATCTCCAACCATACATAACTCGGCACCTACTTCAGCAACATCTGATTCATCTGTAGTATCTGAGTCTGCACCAGAATCATCTTGATACGGATGGTTCTCTTTCAAATGAAGTTCATCATCAGTGGATGAGCTGGACTGTGTTTGAGAATGGCTGCTATTCCTGGAAACTTTCACACCACTCCTAATAAGGCCCATTTGAAACTGACAGCTTTTGTAAAAATGACCAAACTCGTGAGAGATTGGGGACAACCACTGCTTTCAAGTAGTGCAAGTAATAATTCTCTAAAGCAACTATATTAAAGCAGGAAACACATTTGTACTGTCTTTTCTGCCTGCCAAAACAAAACAAAAGAATCAGAAATAATTAACTTTGAATAACAATTTGCACCTAAGAAAGATTTCTACACCAAAATAGAGGTCCCTACAAAAGCAAACCACATATCAAAAAACCAAAATCACAATCAATGAGCTTAAACTCGTAATTTGCAACAAAGGATGATTTCACATCCAAGTATGGTCTGAATCAGTAAAGTTCAAAAAATAATGTCACGTGACCACTACAAGAATAACACAAATTAAACCAACGTAATTCCTCACCCAAATACAAATCATAAGAATAAAAGAGTTCTTTTTCTTGAATGCTCATTGCCTTTATTCATTTTTTCCGAGCAACACAATCAGTATTATGCCTGGTCAGCTAAGTTACCGATTTGGATGCGGATGCATATATATACACACACACAAACACACATACACACACAAAAACACACAAACACAATTTATTCTTAATATTATAAAACACAAATTAATAATATATAGATAATTTTAATATATTTATTTATTTAAATTAATAATAAATTACTATTTTAAAGCTTATTTTAATACAGTTATACTATTTCATTATTTATACTATGAATTAGATCATATTATAAAATAAAATAAACCAATAGAAAATATTAATAACAAGATACGGTATAGTAAGCAAAGAGCACCGACAATTTGGAGACAATATAGTATGGAAAGAGCACGAAATTAAATCCATACAAAGACTGCTACACTGAGAAACATTAATTCCACGGTGATCAATCAATCAGGCTATTGTTACTTCAGAAGAGTAAAAGAGAATCCCTAATAAAATCGGTCATTATCAATTGGAGAAGAGGAACACAAAGGAAAGTCAGGAATCTGCTAATAACAGATACACATCACAGCAAATTAAGACAGGTCAGGAAATTAGGAGACATCAGACGGAAGCTTGAGCTGGCCCTGACCGAGAAATGGAGAAGGCAGACAGGAGCTGCAACACAGACAGCGACACATCCAGATGGCACCCACAGGGCACCCGTCCGCCTCAAGTACCCACACGTATCTGCTTCAGCATCCACTGTGCAAGCACAAGTATCGGTCTCTTAGCCGGCCAGCATGCATTATACAGAATCACCCAATGGAACTCATTGCACAACAAAAAGGAAAAGAAAGAAGAAAGATAACTACAGTGGAAACACCCCAATATTAATTGTAAGCCATTCTATTAAAGAATTTAAAAGGAAAACAGCCAGGACAGAATTAAAAGCATGTCATTGAAAATATTGATACTTTTTTCAGGAACACAGGCTACCAAAATTAAAATGAATGGATCACAATGCAGAATATGCACAACGAGTGCATTCTTGCTGTTATTCTTATAAACCCAATTATTGGGGCATTAAAATCTTCATGTCCAAACTGGTAAAAAATTATACAACATAAAATCCTATTCGTTGAGCAAATACAAAACGCTGACAAAGGCCCAATTATTTTTACTAAACAAAACCTACAAGGCAACTAAAGAAATGTCAACTACCATGCAACTTATAACTTACAAGTATTGCATTAAAATAGAATGAAATTAAAAACAAAAAATTCTAAATAGAAGTTTAGATTGGAAGTTGTGGGGCATTTAAAACATTTCTTTATTGCAGAAAAAAACCATCCCCAAAATGTTCAAGCATTCAAATCTAACTGATGGGAGACACAAAGAAACTAACCACCAACTGTATTGTCAATGCAACAGCTAAGAATTTAATGCAGAAAACAGGATCTTTTATGTAATGCTAAGAGAATTTTGTCATATCTACTTTCTCCACATTGCCAGCAATTTAGTATAATTGATTAAAGATGAATAAACAACGTAGTCCCTCATCCTTCATTTTGACAAACCAACCCACAAATCGGTAAGAACTAAGATCTGAGATTCTGAAAGTCTTTGAGAAACAAGCAAACAAACAACTAAAGCAGGAAATAAGCCAAAGGAATTTTGTTAAAACAAGGTGTAGGAAACAATTTTCTTCCTGAAAACCTGAAAAGGAAACTACAAATTGCAGAAATTGATGCTTAGTAAGTCATAAGGAAACTCTTATGTATCATAGATCTATCCCTCCTCACCTGATGAAGGAAGATATAGAGAAAAATCCTCACTGTGACTGTACACTATAATTCAATTAAATTACCACAGGTAAGGAGAGCGTGCAAATAAGTCATTCATTGGCAAATCTAAAAGAATTTCCTTCACTTTCTAGAAAAACTAAAGAAAATTTGTTTGATATTACCAATCTCCTTGGCCATCATTGTGAGGAAGTACAGCATCTGTGATTAAGAACTAGCATTTAACTGTTCTTACTGGTTGAGCACAGACTAGTGGGAACCAAAATATAAAAATATTTACCATATTGTTTGGGGTAAGATCTTAGATATTTAAATGCTGAAAGACAGATGCGAAAAGGTCAAAAACCACTAAGTAAACAAGGCGGAAATTGAAAACATTTTGAATCCCTGGTCATTCCTTCTACCATGGGAAATTATTCATTCATCTAAACAGAAATTAAGAAATGCAGCCAAGGAATTTAAGGTAAGTGGATTGCAGTGGATAAGGATCAGGCTGAGGACCCACTGATTGATAGTTCACCTGATTATATGTTTTGAACAACCTCGGAAATGCTAAAAGTATGGCTGTGACACACATTCTCATTACCCTGTGATAGACCAGGGAACAACAACTAAATGTAAACGTCCTTGCAGCATAACAAGTTGCTCAGATCATAAGAAAACAAAGCACAAATTGATAATATTTGAAATCTGGATTGAATACCTTCTAGAATGAGATCTACAATAAGCTAAAACTACAAGTCTTTTTAAAGTCATAGAATTTGGGAGAGTGAAGTAAAAATTTGAGGTCCATCTACAGAAAATTTAAACTGTTTTCAACTTTCATACACACCTCAAGCAATAAAAAAGCCATCCTGTGCCTTAATGATGGAACGGGTCACCTTATTGAGGGAATTGTTCTTGTATAGCACCTACACCAGTAAAATCCAAATTGTAAGAAAAGACAAAAAAATCAGAGCAACCCAAGCAATAGTTACTTCAACGCCACTACATTTGTTACAATCAAAGTTTTGAGAAAACCAAAGGACAACACAGCAGAGTGAATAATCATTTTAGAAGGCACACTGTCAAAAACTAAGTTTCAACAAGAAAACCAATAACAATCAAACAGTCAACAACATCTATTTTAAAGAGATTAATTCACAAACAGCCTTAAAATTGCTAAGACCCAAGTTTCAAGGACCAACACCCAAATGATTTCCAATCCAAAATGTAAACAATAACTACTGAAATGAAATGAAAGATTTTAATAGCGTCTAAAAGGCCAAAGTAGCCTATGTGACCCCTTAAAATGGCATGCACCCCAGAATAAGGTGCCAGCAGAGTGCATGCACTTGAAAGGGGGGGTACTTCTTATATATATCCTTCAAGCTAAAAAAATCCAAGCTTCAGAACAATGATGGCAAAATAAACATAGTATAGATGAAAATTCCTACTACATTCATTCAAGGGTACAGAAAAAAGCTTTGGAAATTATTTGCGGTATACTCTGTTTTTATGTAAATCAAAACCATTTAAATATATTACCCATGATCACAAAGAAAGCTATGCCTAGAAATTCGGCCCTGGATTTAAACAATTTATTACAGGGCCATACAATCAAAAAGATAAAAAACAACCATACCGTATATGACACAAAATACAAATAGCAGCAGAAGAGAGAAATCACACTTAAAAGAGGCTAACCTCATTGTTGCTTTATTGATCCACGTGGTTCAACACACCACAAGAACGAACCCTGCAAATAAATATATCAGAAATGTGTCTAATAACCTATAATCCCCCATAAAACCACTTCACATCAAAATTTTGCCATCCCGAAACCATTTGAAATTTAAAAACTTCTATTGTTGAAAGTAAACCATCCAAATGCACTTCTAAAATTCTTTGCCCAGAAATAATTCGAAACACCTGAAAATCTCAGCTTACAGATTTTTTTTTAAATCTCAGAAACCCATTTATACCCTTCTAAACTCATTTGCAATCAAAATCTTTGCCTCCAAAAAGAAATAAAACCACTCCAACACAATTTTCCATAAAACTGTCACCCTGAAACTGGAACAGAAACGATCCACAGCCACTCTATATCGATACATTGCCACAAAACCCGAAAAAAAAACTCTTCAAAACAACGATTCAGCTCACAATCTCAAAATACACTTTCTATCAAATTTGTTTTTCGGAACTTAAAACAAAACCCTTCGAAACCAATTAGCAGAAAATGTTCGCTTCTGAACCCAAATTAAACACCCCAGTAAAAGGAAAATTCAAAAAAATATTTCCTTCACCGTCTGAACACAAATCCTTCAGAACCTATTTATATTACAAATTTATCTCAGAAACCGAATTTAAACCCTAAAAACAAATTTTCGCATCAACAGCCGAATCGAAACACACAAAAAGAAATTCACTAAAAACCCTATAAAGCGTGAAAAATCGCCTGTAGCAAATTATGAAGACATAAAAATTCAGAGCCAAGACGAATTCACAGAAACCAAACCTGTATTTCGAAGACTTCCGCGGCCACGCAGCTTTACGACAAATCACGCTAAAGTTTTTACAAATTCCGCGGAATGATTGAAACCCAGATTAAAGATACGCTTATTTTCTACACCTATAATCCAGGGGTTACAAGACAAAAACAGGCATACGACTGATTTATATGGTATGAAGAAAGAATATATATGTAATGAGTATATGTCCTCTGTGTATCTGTTCCCGGAGGTTTATGTATATACACGTGTGTAGAAATCTAAACGAGCGGAATAACGAAGACTGATGATGGTCATGTCATAGTTTGTCAAAATTTTCTTTCGAAAAATATGGGAAAAAAAAATTACTGGACGGATTCACGGACTGCAATTTAACATGCAGAATCATTTCTAAGATATTTAAAGATACTACATTTTTACAGTTCATACCAGCGGATGAAATAGAAATAGCCATTTTTCTATTTATGGAATATAAATAAAGATTTAAAATTATAAAATATTGAAGGATTTTCTGAAAGATATTACTAATTTACTTAACAAAGAAGATTTTATATAGAACAGAGATATGATCATAAAACTCAAAAGTGGAAAATGTAATTTTTTAAATTGTTTTATTTATTTATTAGGTATTATTTAATCTTATTCTGAATTAATTTAACCATTCAATTAAAATATTTTCAAAAAATAAATCTATTAACTATTTCTAATTATGATTTTCTTTTCATCTTGATTATTATTATAAGTAGGAAATTTAATTTTGACAAAAAAATAAAATATTTAATTTATACATTTAATTCTTGATATATGATCTAGTGCTATCTCTCTTTCTCTCTTTACATTTAATTCTTGTCATATTGAGATAAACCTAAATGATAGCACCGAATTCACATCAAATTTTGTTTTTCAAAAGCTTTTCTGAGTTTCAAACTATTTTAAGGTTTGCAAAAAATTAGAGAGAAAAAAAATCATTAATGTTGAAGGCCCTTTTTTCTTAAAAATGTAAGCATTCTTAATATATATATAGAGAGAGAGAGGGGGGAAAATTGGTTCATGTATGCATTCTTATTATTATTGTAAAATTTGGCACCATTATTAATAAATTTTGGTACTGTGTATACATTCTTAAAAAAAATTGGTACCATGTATGTATTCTTACAAAACAAGTGCCACACAGTGGTTAGATATGGTAATTTGTAATGTGGCTTAGTACTTGCTTTAACTTTTATATAAATATAGTTTTAATTTAATAAATTTATTATAGTTTATAAAATATTTTAATTAATAAAAATATTAGAGGATTATAGTTTTCTATAATCATATTAATTATAATTTATATTTAAATTTTATTTATAAATATAATTATTAATATATATGTTCTATTCTATATATGTCATCTGATAATATTATATTAGAAATATATTAAAATATGAACATAATAATATTTTTATAATAATAATATATAATAGTATTTCTTAAACTATTATATAATATACCAAAGATATCTTTTTATTATTTTTAATTAATGACAAATATTATATTATAAAAAAATACAATATTAAAATATAAAAAATTAAACCACATTATTTACATTAAAAAATATTAAACATATGAATCATATTCACCTTAATAAAAAATAACTTTTAAAAATTATTAGTTTTATAATCCACCCCGCCAATATAAAAGTTAAATGAATTCATTAAAATAAAAATCAATTAAATTTTGGGTTGTAGAAACTAAAAAATAAAATCACTAGTTAAAGCATAAAATCTAAAAAGTGTCACAATAGTACTTAGCCTACCAACAAGTACTAATAAGAAAAAATAGGAAAAAAGAAAGTTAAGAACCAACCTAAGATCCAAAATTAAAAATAATAATTAATTAAAAATAATCAAAAGTCAACCAATTAGAAAGTAGAAATGGATGCATTTTTTCATATCTATTACAACTACTTATACATGTTATAGTATAAGGTATGGTATTAGTAGTTAGAGTATTTGTAATTTTTTAAAGACTGAAAATACATTTATCTTCATAAAGGAATCTAAAATGTGCAAATCTTTTGAGTTATAATAAATATATTTAACAAGAGCAATTTTTCAAAAATGCACTTCCAATGAAATGTAAAATATATGAATTTGTAATAAATGATAAGAACAATGATATACTAGGGTGTGATATAATGACACATATGGAAGTTGTTGGGTAGAACACAAGTTTATCAAGCTTGGAAGCCCATCATCAATATCAATTTCATAAGAAAATTGTTTAAGCTAGTCTACCCTCGGCTTAACTACTTGAACATATGCGCTATCTCTGTCCACTAGAAAATACACATCATCATAATACTTCTCTACTGGTGATTTAGGAATCCTTGTCCTATTCCTCATCTTCTGCTTGAACTCATCAAAGTATCCATCCAAAACATTTTTTAAAATGTCTCCCAAATTCCTAATGTGTACACTTATTTGTCTGGTAACAAATTTTTCTTGCTCCTGAATGACATTGCCAATAGCAGGAAAAGAATTTTGGACATAAACTAATATAGACATTATCAAAGATCTGAACTTACAAAGAGTTCTTCGCTCTCCTAACTGATAGAAGATTCTCTGCTAATCGTAGCTATTGGAGCTTAGCAAGATCATATTCATGATTTTTCTTTACAATCTTCCAGGCTTGGTCTACAGTCATAAACAACACATTGTTTAATTGGCTTGACTGGTAAAACTTGTGTGCAATAATACGTATCGAAAATTCTATCAATGGATTTGTTATGTTTGATATTGACATGTTGTGACCATTCCACTCGGCCTTAGTGTTTGCCTCAATAACATCTTTGCTTTGGCATCTTATGGTCTTCTTCTTCTCAAATGTTGGATACCCTATGACTGCATGTATGAGTTTCTTAGTGATTATCGCTGGCCCATTCTCCAGCCATAGCTGCATATCATGAATCTGACTCAAAATGAATTTTATCCATCCTATTTTAAAATTTATCAAAGAATTCAAGGCAAGTGTTAACCCTTTCTTTGCCACAATCTTGAATTCATCCTTCAAAACTCCTTCATCATACAATTTTTGATATGTCATACAAATCTCATAATCTCCAACTTCACTCATCTTGCACATATAAAAAATCCATACATCATGTATCATTATAACTTAGGTGTATCCATGATAACACACCCATAGAATCCCCTTTCATAGCAATATCTAGAACATCTTGGTATTTAGGTGGAGGACAAGTGTCAATCTTCACCAATTGAACATTACTAACCTCTTCGCCTTGATTCTTTGATGTAGATGTTGATCCAAATGTCATTTCTACATTGAGGGTTGAAATTTGCTTCTCGAGTAACTCAACACTCCTGTCAATCAACACTTGATCATACTTCAACAATAAATTTTCTCATAATCACCTTTGGAATTACTTCACAACTTTCTCAAATCACTTTAGCTCTCAAAATCTGAACACAAGGTGTGCAAAATGTATTCAAAATTCTACTATATACCTTCATTTGTTCAAATTAGGGCACTCATAAATGCTGTGCACTTCGTTAGGTGGAATCTAGCTATCTCGATCATTACTACACCCTTTGTTAACTCAGTCAGTACTATCTTCCTTTAACTCAACGAACACATCAGTTCAGTCTATGTAGGCACTTAGTCTATATTGAAATGCTCATTCAATACAAATAATATTATTGATGTTCAACACCAATAGTATATTTTATTTCTTTGTTGGATTCTTTCCACAAATCTATCGTAATACATCTTATCTTATGCAAATATGAGCTTTGGCACATTTTTTATGGTAGTAATTGATGTATGATATGTCATTTGAATGTGTAGTTCCTTACATACCTATCTTGATCTGAGGTAGTGTGATCACCTTCTCCATTGGATTGGGTGATCTTGACTTCACTTGTTCCACTGCTTCTAGTTTCTACATTTTTCTTCTAGGTTTGATTAATCTCATTCTTTGTTTGTTCTATATCAACTTTTCCTTTTCCCTTGATGTGTCCATTGCTTGGTGCTAGTGCTCAGGTCTTGCAGTTCTTGCTCACATGTCCAATCTTGTAACAACTAAAACAAACTAAGCTTCCATTCAACCATTTCTTATAATTGCCTCTGAAATGTGTCCTGATGTAATTTTCTACAATGTGATAATATTCTCTACAATAATGACAACTATACCAAGTGTTGTAATCCCAATTGTAGAGGTTACCTTGCTTTGGTGCATTTTCTTGCCTTTTAGGTGTCTATTCAGATTTTGCCTTTGATCTACATTCTTGTGCTCTATGTTCATACTTCTGATAGTTGTAGCAATATCCCTCAAATCTATGAGCAATAGGTGTATTCCCAACCTTTGATCATGTGCTTGATGACCTTATTTCTTACAATTAAAACAATTACCCTTAGGCCTAGGATTTTTCTTACCAGTCTTGCTTTTGGAGATGTTTGTTGTGTGTCCAAGTTTTCCACAATGATAGCATGTAGGTTGGTTCCTTGGTTTTTCATTTCTTTTCTCTCCACTCTTGGATGATTCTCCTTCTTCAGTAATGGAAAAGTGCTTGATAAGTCCTAAACTAGAGGTGTCACTAGATTCCCTTGGTGATCTCACCAGTTCTTCAAAGTATCTCATAACTTCACTAGGTTTTTTCATCCTTTCCAATAGTTCCTTCTCAAATCTTAATTCATTCCTTAGTTGCTCACTTTGTGATCTCAGTTTAAAATCCATATGTCTTTTATATTCAGCTCTTGATTTGTAAGTAGCAATTAATTCATCATGTCCAGCTAATTGCTTGTAAGCTTTTGGACATCATATGATCTTTCATCAAGTTTGGTGGCCATTTGTCTTTTGTCTTCTTCTGCCACAACTTTTTCTTCCTCAGTTTTATTTTTCTATCTAGGCACTTCACATAGCCTTACTAATTGGATTTCATGTTCTCTCTTCAATCCTTTGACTTCTTCATTTAGAATATTGTTCTTCTCTAATAGATTTTCTATAGTTGCATCACTTTCACTAGAATTGCCATTGTCAAAGATTCCTTTAATGTCCACTTCTTGATAGAGTGTATCATTTTGTTGAATAGCCATCTCTTTCCTTTTCTGTAAGGATTTCTTCAACTCCTCTCTTGCTACTTCAAGTTGTTGCAGTATGATTTGGATGTCAAGCATATGATTTTCAATGATCTTCCCCAATTTGTAAGCCTCCATTTCTAAGATATCTACTCTCAAAAGTGGTTAAGCTTCTTATAAAAGAACAAAGATTTGATACCAAATGTTGGAAGTTTATTAGGAAAATGAGATACTGAGAGGGGAGGGGGGTGAATCGGGATCACTAAAACTATTATCCTTCAAAGCAAATAAAAAACTAACTGCATTTGCCACTAATCCATCTCATATCTAGATCATAAGCAATATAGCCTTAAACTTGAAATGTTGAAATAGACCTAACTATTCATCACATCCATAAGCATAAATGTAAACACATAACACAAGATTTTGGTTACCCAGAAACCCTCCAAGGTGAAGGTAGAACTATGGTGGGGATGACACCCACAAATCTCCACTACTGCAATAACAAAGTTTGCCTATTAGGGCTACAAATGTGATCACTTCCAATGATTTTCCCAGTGAGGGGTCTTCCCAGTTAATAGATTACAAGACTATTAGGTCTACCTTGATTAAAGGATCTAAAACTTACAATGAAGTAAGCACCACGTTAGGAGATTTAACTAGGCCTATTAGGGTGACCTTGTTAAGAGATTTTCCCTAATCCACTTGATAAAATGTATCAGTACCTAATCCTTTAGTTTGCACTCACAATGCTGATTACACATCTTCTCTCTCCAAATTTTGATATATCTCTTCTATGTTCTTCACTACTCCACTCAGTCGCTATACTTTATTTCTTCAAAACTTTGCTTGTAGCCTCCAAAAAATAATCCCTCCTCTTATACTTTCACCATACTTTGCATCATACATAATATGGTTTGGATGTTCCCTTAAATACCCATCTATAGAGTCTTCTAGAATATAATCAATGATTTGGATATTTCTCTTTTTCCTCTTAATCTAATTGGCTAACTCTCCTTATAAGGATCAGTGATGCATGTCAAAACACATAACAAACTCTATAATCATTAAATGTCATCTTTATGTCAGCCAAAAATGGTTTACCTCGTATTATTTGACATTCCAAAAATTCTTATTTGAACAATGTTACTTGACACATATGGTTCCAGATGCTCAGTCATAACTATCATGTATGTTGATGCTCGACCTCAACTATCTCGGCTTCCTCTATATGACTCAACACATACTCACTCTACTTTACACACCAGTCACTGCACATTGGATAACTCAACTTCCATAGGGATACTCGGCGACCATAGACTTGCTTGACTCCTATAGATCTCAGCATATACAAGATTATTTACAAGTCCAACAAATAGATAACTTGGTCTATTTAGAGTGACTTGGTTGTAGTGGTGACTGACCAACTTTGCCTTCTATATGACTAAGTGTTTGACACTAATAGACAACAAAACTAAAGAGATCAACAATATTGTCACATGAGATTGTAGACACTCAAAAATGGTTCGTGCCTACTCTGTTATCACCTTTACATCCTAACTTGTCCCATTTTATCATTTCACAAACTTTGATCTTTTGGCCAACTTGATCATCATTCGATCAAAATGCAGATCATCTTAGAATCAATTCAAAAATTGTTTCAATATCATCTCATCATCACCAATCCTTTAGGCATTGTTACGTCCTTCAGTGCCTTGTCAACATTCATTAATATATGTCATGTGTCCTTGGCATATCATCATTTTTCATCAATTTGATCCTTGACATTATTGAGTCCTTCAGTGTCTAATTATGTCTTTATTTAATCAATTTGATAACATTGATTGTGCTTGTTGATGTTATTGTGATCAATCCCTATCAATCAATTTCAAACCATCTTGTAGCATTTAAAATGTTCATTAAATGTCATATGTCATCAACATTGTCATGTGTCCTTAACAAGTCAGCATTTCCTATCATTCGTCTAGAGTCATTTATTTCATTCAATCATTTCTTTGGTTCAATCCAATATCATCACATTTTATTTGTATTTTCATCATGATCCTTCACTAGGATTATCTTGCATTTATTTCATCATCTTGGCCAGTCAATTTATTAATTTCTCCTATAGGATTAGATAACCCATAGTCTTTTCCTATGTCTTAATCATTTAATTTCATCCCCTCTTATTAATTATTCCTCTTTACTAACCTTTATCAATTAGTTAATATTTATTAATTAATTGATTCCATTTTCATGAATTATGGGAATTCCTAATTTCACAAATTCTAATTCTAATTTCTCATTTCTCATTTCCATTTTCTATTTCCTAATTCTAGAATTTATAATTTCCACTTTAGAGAGAATTATGAGTTTTTAAAATTCAAAATTTCTCACTCTTAAACATACCTAATTTTTAGCTTACACCTCTTACATCTTTCTATGCATTTTTCTTACACTTTCTTCTTTTATTTTTCTTACACGTTTCTATGCATAATTCTTTCACATTGTCATAATGTGTCATGTTGTGTCATAATTTTCCAAATTTAATTTCTTTGTCATAGCAATTTCCAAAATTCACACATGATTATGACATCTTTCTCATTTTCATTCTTTCTTTCCGTTTCTTTCGTTTAGCTTTGAAATCCTATAAATTGAGCCATTATGCACTTGTTTTGGCTAACCACGATCCAAGTATTCTCTCTATCACATCATCTTGCTATCATATCATATTATCTCGCTTTTAATTGTAGGTTCATCTTGTCAATTGGAGCTACATCAATATCAACTTTATGGAGAAGAAAGGATAACATTGGAGCATCATGTGAAGGGAGTGTTTTTCATGATTCATGTTTATTAATGCACCTTCGTTTCATTGGCTTCAATGGTAGATTAGATTGGTTTGCATTTCTTTGAAATTTTGTGGTTTCTTTCATTATGAAAATTTATCTATTTTCTAGTCTTACATTTGGTGAACCCGACATGAAACATGCATTTTAATACATATTTACTTGTTGTGTAGGTGCAAGGAGGAAGATCTATGTTCTTTGGAGTCTAACCCTATTTACTTGCATGATCTCTTACTTTTGGATCCAAAATGAACAACAAAGTCACCTACCTTAAATAGGGGTTTAATGGATCTAATGTCATCTAATCTAGCCTAATTAGAAGGAGAAAAGAAAAACAATTTTCTGAAAATGTTTTTCTATTTTCAGCATATCTTTATTAATATATTATATCTCATTTCTTAATGCTCCTTTTTTTGCTTGCAATATATAATGGGATATATTCATCATTGATGGCACTGAAAAATAAAAAATAAAAAAATAAAAAATCTATCACTTAGTATGTGTGGGAGTTTCTCATCATCAAACACATTAAATTTGTTACTAGATCTTTTTGCTGCACTATTTTGCAACTCAGATTTGCATTCCATTAATTGAATAACCCTCATTTTATTTGAATTGGATTAAATGAATGGGTTGTGTTCATTTTTTAAAAACCCTCCATTTTTAGCATTAAATATTTCTTGGTTTTGAGCGTTGATAACCTCCTTCATTGCAGATTTTTTTTTGCTCTATTTTTTGAGCTTTAGATCTTTTAAGAAATTCACTTTAACTTTAGATATGGCGCGCGAGACCTAGAATTTAAGTTTTTTATTTTTTTATTTCATATTTTTTTAGTTATTAAATTAGATTTATTTCTTAATTTTTAATTTAGTGAATGAACCATTGGGGCAGTTGATGTAGGGTTTTCACTCTACTAGGGTTTCATGCGATCTTTGAGTTTCCTTGTGTATGGCTCTCTGTCTTAGCTTTCCTTCTGTGTTCTCCACTTGTCAAACCACATTTACTGCGGGAGTTTTTAGGCTAGTTTATAATGGCCCTAGCTAGTGGTGACCCAGTTGTTGATACTAGTGTTCACATTGCTGCTTCAGAAAGCCATGGTGCCTCCATTGAACAAACATCCTTGCAAGTTCATCTCGAAGGTTTTTCATGAGGTAATCCTAATATTATCCTTCCTTTGCAAGAATTTGGTGTTGCTTGTGATCGGTTGAAACAACATACCTTAATAGGGTATTTTGTGGGTAGGACTCCTCCTAAAGCTATGCTTTGAGAATGGGTTAACAAGAGTTGGACTCCTCATGGAGTCTGCCTTGATGCTATGCAAAACCTTACCAAATTTTTTAATTTTTCTTTGCCAACCCATTGTAGGCAGACATAGTTTTTAGCAATGGTCCTTGATCTGTGCATTTTTCCCTACTTGTTTTTCAGAGATGGTCAAGAGATTTCATTGTCTCTGATGACAAAAAGCTTAGGGTTCCTATGTGGGTAGAGTTCCTGCATTTACCCTTGTGGCCTTTTATTAAGTCCATTGCCAATACTCTTGGCAAATTTATTACAAAGGAACATGAAATTTTTTTCAATGCTCGTCCTCATAAACACATTTGCATTGAGGTTAATCTTTCCAAGGATCTTAAGGATTTTGTGGAAATATAGATTGGTTCCCAAACCTTCTCTTAGAAGGTGCTCTATTTGAACCTTCCTAACACATGTTATAGGTGTCAGTCAATGAAACACAAGATTAAGGATTACCCTTTGGCTTTGCCTAGGATTAAACCCTTGTCTAAAGAGGTTCCTGCCAAACCAACAGAAAGAAAAAAGAAGAATGGACTATTTTTGGGTGCAAGGTAAAGGCTCCCTTGGCTCCTAAATAGTCATATGCAGTTGTCGTTTTGGTTCCTCCTATCTCAATAGGAGCACAAACCCCAACTAGTGTAGGGAAGCAAGCAATTTTTTTGGAACCAAACCCTAGTGTTTCACAGGTTTCAAGCCCTGGTTCACATAGGATTAAGGCGGCCACTAGGGCTAACACCTTGGTTGTGATTCACACCCCTCTTGTTGCTTCTTCCATAGTGACTCAAAATGTGTGGCATTCTCACAATCCTCCTGGACATACTGAGAAACCAAAGGAGAAATGTCAGGCCATCAATCTAGAGGATTTTCCTTTTGGCTTTAACCTGATTTCAACTTTCTTGTAGAATAACTACTCCTCTCCCAAGGATGAGGAAGATATGGAAGAATTTTCATGAATCTTTTATCATGGAATGTGCGAGGTCTTACAAACCTCTCTAGAAAGTACTATGTCAGGGATACCCATCATAGACTTGGAAATTTAGATTTTCTCTGTATGTAAGAAGTTAAGATCTTTGGTTTCATGCTTTCATTTGCATGTCGCATCATTTGGTTGAATGGCATTATGTTTTTCTCTCAACACAATTCTGGCAAGGGTGGTGTAGTTACTCTCTTGTCACCTCGTCTTCAGTCTGTTATTATTTTGCAGAGTTCTAACCCCGTGCAAAGAATGATTTGGCTTTTGCTTTCCCTTAACAATCATTCTTTTGGAGTCATTAATGTTTATGCTTCCAATGATGTTGTGGAAAGATCTCAATTGTGGGGCTGGCTAGCTAACCTCCAACTACTTGGGTTATGTGTGGTGACTTCAATATGGTTGAGTTGGCCTCTGACAAAGATGACATTTTACCTTTTTGCTAGATAGTTGGAAAAATGGAAGCATGGTACTACATGCATAATAAATTGGACCTTTTTTATCCCAATACTAATCACCACCAACACAGTGGGGTTTGGCACACTTGGTCTAACTTTTGAGCTAGCTCTGATCGCATTTTAAAATGTCTTGATTGTGCAATGTTTACTATATAATCTTTTTTCTCCTTTTCTAAGGATCGAGATTTACTTGTCATTCCTTTACCAAATGTGAGGTTATCTAACCAATATCCCATTTATTTGCTATTTTGTGGCACATAGTTGTCTAGAGAGTTGTCAAATCTCAATTTTTTTCTCAACACGTTAGTGTTGATGCATGCTTCCACTATTGCTCATATCCTACGTGTCTGGAATTTGAGCTACATGTGTATTCCTAAACAGGGTGGATTCAGTGATGGAATGATGCCATTACGAAACTGCTCACTTTCTATGCATCTATGGATGACACTTGACGATTTTCAGAAGGTGGTCTTATGAATCCACTACCACTGCTCTCAAAAAAGCTTATGAGGGTCTCACCCTTAACCCTTTTGATGTTGATTTGCAAATTCAACTTTCCAAACTTTTCCATGACAAATAAGTTGTGGATAATTATGCTGCTCGAGGGGCCCAAATCAAAGCTTGCCTCCATTGGTTGGAGGTTGGCAGTAGAGCTTTGAAAGAGTTCTTTCAAGCTCTTCGAGCCCATCATACCAATTTTGGGATTAAAAAATCAAACAAGGCACTTCTATTCTCTCTAGTCTCCTTGACATCCTACAAGCATTTGTTCATCACTATGAAAACATGTTTGCTTTGTAGGAAAATTCAGTTGCTTGAGAGGAAGCTCTCAGAAAGTGTATTTCTATTACTCCAAACTGCCTAGCAATTGAGCAATGTGCTTTCTGTGAGCAACTTCTTACCCTTCGAGACCTTAAAGAGGTAATTTTCTCCATGGAAGATGATAAATCCCCCATGTGTGATGGGTTTCCTTATGAATTTTACAAACACCTCTGGAAGTATATTGGTCCTGATCTACACAAAGTTTATCTTGAAGCCTATCATTCTAAAAGCCTAGGAGCTATTATCAACAAAGGAAACATTAAATTCATACCTAAAGCTAGAGATCCTAAGAATATTTACAATTGGTGGTCCATTACCCTTCTTAATGTGTCATATAAGATTATTACTAAGGCAATTTCTCTCAAAATTTTCCATCTCCTGCCTTTAATTGTGTAGCCCAAGCAAACTGGCTTTATCAAATCCAGATATATTCTTGACAACATCATGTTGTCTGGGAAGGTATGGAATGGGCTCACAAGTCCAAGCAGCTGACTATTTTTTTGAAAATAGATTTTACTAAAGCTTATGACCAGATTGAATGGCCTTTGATTTTGGCTATGTTCCAAGCTCTTGGTTTTGGTCCCAATTTCTTGCAGTTAATGCTTGCATTACCATCAATAACTCCCAATCTGACGTCTTTGGGCTTTTTCATTCCATTGGGCAAGTTTCCCTCTAGCTCTGGCACTTTATGTTCTTGCTGCTGAAGGGTTTGGTTACTTGCTAGCCCACTCCATGTCATCAGGTTTGGTTCATGGCATCTCTTTACCAGAATTCTCTTCCTAGTTGGTCAATGGTCATTTTGCTAATGATTCCTTTCTCACTTTTTTGGAGGATGAAGAAAACATCAATAATGCCTTGAATTGCCTTGACACTTTTTGTCAAGCCTCTAGCTTTGCTATTCAATGGCATAAAATGCTCTGTTATTGCCAGTCTTTTTTTGCCAACTCCACCTTGGCTTAACTAGTTTGAATGGAAATGGGTCACTCATAGGGATATTTTCCACTTTTTAGGCATTCCTTTTGCCTTTCAAGCATCGCTAGTGGATCTATGGAACATTGTGCTTGCCAAGATTACTAAGAAGTTGGTGGAGATGTTAATGCTTGCATTACCATCAATAACTCCCAATTTGACACCTTTGGGCTTTTCCATTCCATTAGGAAAGGTTGCCCTCTAGCTCTGGCACTTTATGTTCTTGTTGCTAAAGGGTTTGGTTACTTGCTAGCCCACTCCATGTCATCAGGTTTGGTTCGTGGCATCTCTCTACCAGAATCCTCTTCCCAGTTGGTCAACGGTCATTTTGTTGATGATTCCTTTCTCACTCTTTTGGAGGATGAAGAAAACATCAATAATGCCTTGAATTACCTTAACACTTTTTGTCAAGCCTTTGGCTCTGTTATTCAATGACATAAAACACTCTGTTATCGCCAATCTTTTTTGTCAGCTCCACCTTGGCTTAACCAGCTTGAATGGAAATGGGTCACTCACGGGGATATTTTCCACTTTTTAGGCATTCCTTTTGCCTTTCAAGCATTGCTAGTGGATCCATGGAACATTGTACTTGCCAAGATTACTAAGAAGCCCGATTATTGACTTATGAAACCGCTTTCTCTTGTGGGAAAATTCCAGATTTTCTCTAAAGTTCTTGCAACTATGCATGCCTATTATTCTTCTTGTTGGGCTCCTTCAAAAGCCTCTTATCAAAAATTAGAGTGATTGCTTCGTGATTTTCTTTGGGCTTTTGGTTTTGATCATCATGGCTTTCACAGAGTTGCTTTGGACTTTTGTTGTCTCCCCAAAGATTCTGGAGGCCTTGGCCTTCTCTCCACACAGAAGTAAGGCCTTGCTTTGTTTTCCAAATGCATTACTTGTGCATCACTAGAGATGAAGCTTGGAATATTTTGGTTCAGCATTGCATTTCCTCTGGGTTTCGTATGAACAAACCTGCATGGAAGGGGATTGGCTTTCAAACTCTTCTCATCATTTGAGAACCCATGCTTGTACATGGCTCTTTTGTTATCAAGAGCATATGGAAATCTTGGGAAGTTGTTAGGCCTTGGCTTCACTGGTCTAGTGATGAGTTCCATGATGGGCTCTCTTTGAACCAACAGAACATTTGGTGGTCTCCCCTATTTGCCATCTAGAGTATTCCCCTAGCCAAGACTTAAGATACTAGCGCTCTATGTTTTTTCAAACGAGGCATCAAGACTCCTAAAGATATTTTCTCTAGGGTCTCCATGAGTCTCAGATCTTGGGAAGATATGCAAGTCTAGTACCATCTTGCCCGTTCAGATCGACAAACTTTTGACTTATTGCTTTTTGCAATTCCATGTCACTTAATTCATAAAGTAGGTATCTAGTCTGTTAGACCTTGGTGGACTGATTGGAAGTGGTATACTTCCACTCCTTTCACTAGCTACAAACCAAGTTTGGGTTATGGATGGCTTTCTCCCCATCTACCAATGGTGGATACACTCAATTAGAGATTGCATTTGCAATCTTCCCTTTCTCAATGGAGAAAGCACTTTGACACTATTTGGATTGCCATTACAAAACCTAAGATTGCTTGTTTTGCTTGGTGCCTGGCTTTTCAAGGTCTTCCCCTTGGGCCTCAACTCAAGCATATTAGGGTTCTAGATCCTAGGTCTCCATTTTTTGGCCAACCAGATTCTTTCTTGCATATTGTCTAGTTTTGTAGACATGCTCAAAATTATTCACACTGGATTCATGATTGTTTTAAGTCATTTTGGCTTGAACCCTTTTCTTGGCACATGGTCATTTTGGGGGATTCCCCCAAGATCCCTAGAAAATTTACCTAGATTTGGCATAGCTTTAGGATGGAGATTTTGTTCACTCTGTGGAAAGATAGAAATGTTGTTCTTTACACTCACAATTTTCTTGATATATGTATTGCTATGTACACTAAGGTGTGTACTTGTAATAATATAATAATGCAGATTCAAGTGCAAGCAAACAAGGTGGCCTTGGAGGTGGCCCACCTTCAAGAGCTTATTAATCACTAGGGAAATGCCCCTTGTACTATTGCCAGGGTACTTCTAGATGCCTCGATTGATACCACAATGCCCAGAGGTGTAGTTCTTTAGGTTGCCACTTGCACATGTTGCGTTCGCAAGCTTCACGCCACTACTCTCCCAGTGGTGGTGATGGTGGGTGGAGTCATTGCTCAGCTTCCTTGCCCCATGGTGGCACTAGCTGGTCCTTGGCTCCTCCTCCTGGTCCTGGACGAGTGGTTTCTAGAAAGTGGCCTTTTTTCCTAGAATTGGCCATCTTTCTCTACAACCTGATACAAAGGATGTTGACCAGGCCCTTGATGATGTTGCTGACAGTTGGACTGTTCCTAGCCTACTTACCAATCCCAAGGATGACTGGGGATTTCATGATCGGGATTAACCACCCCCCTCAGTTGGCACTGCTTTAGCTGCTTAAGGGTTTGCTTCCTCTCTCTCTCTCTCTCTCTCTCTCTCTCTCTCTCTATATATATATATATATATATATATATATATATATATATATATATATATATATATATATATATATATAATGAATAGTTGTTGATTTCGACTTTGACCGTATGAACTCTTGTGGGGTGATCTTGTATCCTCCGACCCCTTTTCTGTGAATTGTAATCTTAGTATATTATTTATTAATAGAAAGGGACTATTCATAAAAAAAAAATTAATTTAGTTGAAGTAATTATAATAGATGTAGATTTATTTTTTAATTTATGTTTAGAATAATTTAAATAAGTAGGCTAAATTTTTTGTTAATTCTAATTTAGTTATTAGGAATAGATTAACATCTAGTTTTTAGTTTAAAATAATATTTTAGTTTTCTAACTTAGATTAGATATCAATTTAACTTTTACTTTAAATCTGATTTTTAGTTTAGTTTAGATTTTTTATTTTTTATTTTTATTTTGATCTAACTTAACTTTAGGTTTGTTTTGTTTTGTTGAAATAGATTTGATTTGTCTTTTAGAAACTAATTTTTAACTTTTACAGACTATTTTTTTTAAATATAGGAAGGAGGAGATGTCCATTTTTCATTTGATGAAGACAAATACTAAAAACTACTAATGCATTTGATGCAAGACATATGATGAAGACCTTGTGTGTTTGTCAAAACATTGTGTGCGGTTTTTAGTAGATTAGCAAACACCTAGTTTTAGTGCTCTAAAATAAACTTTTCTAATTTGCTTGGTGTTTTAGCAGTGTTAACAAAATTCCAAAGGGTTATACAGATGTATCCTCTCTCCTCGCCTTCTGGATCTTGGGTGTAAGAGAAATCTATATAATTCTTTTAGAGAAGCTTGCCTTAGATAAAGATATCCACTATTGGGTATGTCAGGGGATGACTTCAAAGTGATAATAGGCCAAATCTAGGTCTCCACTTTAACCATTATATAAAGGCTTGATTATGGGTAATGCCCAATGAGTGGTATGGCTGGGTGATAGATCTCCTCCAATACCCTTAGAGATGCGTCAAACCCTAGTTCTCAGGGTTGGGAGACCTCCAATAGGAGTTTATCATCCACCTACTGAACAGAGTGTCCCATACCAAAAACCTACTCAAGGGGTCATCCATGCCTATGAAGACATCTCACACTTTCACAGTCCTTAGTAGAGACAACAGTCCCTTGGGAAGTGATGCCCCTTGGGAAGCGGATCTTGGTACACCCAAGAAGTGAGTACACTATAAGGGGGAGCTTGTGCTACTAAGATTCTAGGTTGTTGCTCTAGATAAGCATAGTTGAACTTCGGTTCAAGTGAGAATTCAGTGGATATAGTCCTTTCAGCCTAGGTTGTGGTGTGTTTATTCATTTTTAACAACAACCATTTTGTCTATTATGTCTTGCGTGAGTGTTTTCATTAATCAAGATTATTACAAAAAACCTTGTACACTCTCACAAAAACACATTGAGACCTTTGAAACATTCTTGTGAACATACACTTGTCAACATTTGAAACAATTACAAACATAAAAACTCGTAGCCTTAGTGTTCATTGGCATGACCCTTAGGACTCATTTTCATATTTCATAATCATCATTCTATTGCATTTATGATATTTTTCATGGCTTATCTTGCACTTTCATTTTTCATCTCTTAGTCTTTATTCCTCATATTGATCCTCTCTTAACTTGAATTTAGAGCCTAGGTCCTTGCATAACTCTCATAATGTTCACTTTAGTCCTCATTTTGAACTTAGGACCTTTGAATTTGGTAGAAAAATCCAAACAAAATATGGGTCTTAGAGCATTTCCTTGTATGGATGAGTAAAGGATCTTGATCTTGGTCTTTGTCATTTGTCTTTTATCATTCATCTTTTGAGTCAAATTTTGTCTATGTCTTGATGAATTTGACTTGGTACTTTTTTTTAATTTGGTCCTTTTGATCTTTCTTTCTTGGTCAAGATCTGTTGCTCATCCTTATAAGTTTACACTCTTTGATTAATATTTTCAAAATATTTTTCTTCAAAATTCAAAACTTTTGCATATCGTTAGTTGTATTTTTCATAACCTTAGTTTGCACTTTGCATAAACCTCATTTTTTCCAAACTTTAGTTTTCATATCCTTAACTTCCTCATCCTCATTTTGCATAGCCATGGTTGCATAATCCTCATTTTGATCCCTCATTTTAGTTTGCATACAAACTTCATAATCATCTTAGCCCTTAGTTTCATAAACATTGGTTCATACCCTCTTAGTTTTCATATCATTTTAATTATCCTTCAAAAATTCAAAAAAACAAAAGTGCATTTTCCATAACCAACCATTTCCAAACATTTCACATATCAAACTCTTTCAACTCCAATCCTTTCAAAGACCAACATCACTTTGCATAGGTTAACCTTTGCACAACTCTTCATATCTCAACAACATCAACCCTTTTCACACTTGCATGCTTAAACCTTACTTTCATTATCCAAAAATCAAGAATCCATTTATTTTTTGCATAATCCATTAGTTGCATTTTGCATAAATCAAAGTCCAAATCCAAACATTTTGCATACATGTCCTTAGTTTGCATTTCAAAAATTCCAAAAATCCAAAAACTATATATTTGCTTTTCATACCTTAGTCCAAGTTCAACAAACATTTGCATGCATTTAGACCTTACCATGTCTTAGTTTGCATTTACATCACGTAGTCAAAACTCAAACAACATTTACATTTTCAACCTTTGAACAATCATAACTTAGTTGCATTTTCATACCTTATATCCCAAAAAATAAATCAAAAACAAATCTTGCATACCTTATTTTGCATACATTCCTCTCACTTAGGTGCATACTAGGATATCATGCTAGTTTTGGCAAGGGCTCAATTATCTAGATAACCACAATGCAAATATCAACCTATGTCCACATCTCAAGTAGAAACACAACAACCTCCTAAAACAAGACGAAAGAAAACACAACAACCTCAATAAATCGATCCTATAAGCATGTATCATCCAATGGATAACACCCAAGAATTTCAACAACCTACCTTGATGAGAAATTCGGTAGACACTTCATCCTTTGCAAATGACATGTGTAACTTAGGTTTTCCACCTAATGCTTCACCTTCATATGGACAAGTCCAATTGGGACCACTAGACTTTGCACCTATATTTTAACCTATGCCACTAGGATATGGAAGTGTACCTAGAACACCCCAAGATGAATAAAGTAGTTCCTTTGAGTTTGACAAAACTAACACAAGTACCTTGCATTCTTCAAACCCAAAAATGGAACCTTCAAGAATTTTACAAGTTGTGACTAACACATATGATGACTCTTCTGATGATGAGTTTGGAATCTTTATTGAACAAATGGACAAAGCATTTCAAGACAAATCTTTTTGAAAGAACATCAAACACATTACGACTCAAGAAGTATTAAAATTTAATCCTACATTAGAGGAGCATATGTCTAAGAATCAATACAATCTAATCTTGGAAGAACTTCCACCTATGATCAACTTAGACTTAGACAAAGGGAAATGACTTTTGGACCCATCAACTACAAAGGTAACATCTAAAAGACCTCAAAATGAATTAACCATTGATGTTCCACCATGAACTACATTTGGAAAAATCAATAACAATTCCCTATTTGATGCACCTTCCACACTTCAAGAAGAAAATAATCTCAACAATGTCCCACAAAGGTATCCTAGTAGAACATTAAAGGTCGACCTTAATCAAATGATTCATCAACAAGAGATACGTAAGGATACTTATACAATGGGAATGCCTAACACACCTTTTTTGGAAGATATTCAACAAAGTATTCCTTTTCTTTTAACATTACCAACTATGACAACATCAACTAATATGGGATCGACTATGGATGCATCCCGTGTAACCACAACTATTGTTGCAAGTGCACCTATGGAATTGAAATAGAAGAGTCTCATTGACATTATGCCAATTCCACCAAAGAACATACAACCTAAATAGAAACAACAATTGCAACAGAACCAAGTGAATATGATATCCCAAGGAAATACCTCAGAACCTCAAAGTTATAAGGTTCAAGATCTTAAGATGCTATTTGCACCTTTGGGACATAGTAATCAACCAAAGCAACAAGAACAAAAACAACAACAATATGTGAGTCAAGCATCTAATCCTCCCGTAGGAGTTGATGAAATCCAACTTCGTAATTGTCAAGATCACTTGCAGTGCAAATAGCTTGCCGAAGAGAAACCTAAGGAGCAAGAGCTTGAAGGAAACAAAGCAAGAGAAAATATTTCACAATAGGAAAAATGAAATTGCTATGTGAATGGATGAATTTACAATGAGAGAGAGACCTCTTATAAAGGCCTCAAGGAAGCTTGTAGAACAAGCTGGAAGGAGGTAGAAGATAAGGTTGACAACTATGTACTCTTCCACAAAAAAGTGTAACATGCTAGAAACGAACAAACTCTTGTGTTATCAATAACTCATCACTTCAACTAATAACTACTAAATATTAAATAAATGCATTAACCTAAGTAAGCTTAAGTAAATAGGATAAGTAATAAATAAATAAATAATTATTTACTCTAACACCCCCCTTAAGTGTAAGGAAACTCAGGTGCAAAAACAACTTCCTACACTAATCTCATAAGGAAAGTATGATGCAAATCCTATTAAAATCTTCTACACTTACAGATTCAATATCATGTAGACAACAATATTGCAGCCAACCATGCATACAAAAAATAGACAGAGAAAGAAACACAACACAAATATTTTCCGGTGGGGAAAAACCTTTCAGTAAAACAACCCCACCCCTTCAGAACCTGCACAATGTATTATCTTCAACACGAGGTTACAATACACTTGCAATGCAAGTTCAACATCAACAACAGAAGACTCCAGTAGCTACTCACAGTACCAACAATACACCTTTTTTTTTTTTTTTACATCGCATCTCTTCGCAACCCTAAAAAAGCTTATAACATGCGCTTCACTTTAGGGCTACTCCCAAAGGTAAACCGTATTAGGGTTTTACCATTCTCTGAGAAAATAGGAACCCCAAAAATTTTTACTATTGGGGTAGAGTGTATAGTACTCAAATATCTTAGTTGCCACATGTCTTCACCTGTCATTGAATCTTCCTAACATAGCTCTTACGTGTCATAAGAATCCATCATAACCGTTTTAGTCATGATCTCCTTACACACAATTCAAGATGTTGACACATCAGCATTATTTGCAAGAAATACATTTTACAAAAAAAAAAAAAGAATAGGAATTATACAAGGTTGAGACACCTTATTCCTAACATTAAGTGCAACTTAGGGGAATGCCTTAAGCTCCCAAAACTAAGATGAAAATGCAGAATGGGTCCCAGCAACGAGGCCATGTTAGATACCCATGTACAATGTAAAAAAATGCAACCTTTGTAAATGTGGAAAGAGAGAAAACCACGTGGGAAAAACCCTCCCCCAAAAAGAGGTAAAAAAAAAATGCAGAAAAAAAACATGAATTGAAGGAAGGAAGGCCTCAACCAATCCCCCCAAGGACAACTTCTGCCGGAAAAGAGTCAAGAGACCCACTCAAAACCATAAGTACAACCAGCCCCCCCCATGAGAGATACTAATGCCTCCCTAGAATAAAGGAGCCCCTGAAGGAGGGATTGTACCAATGCAACTCCAATGTGGAAGAAACAAGGGTACATAACAAGAGAATCCCTGAATGAGAGGCAAAACTAGAAAGCCTAGCTGATGCCTAGAGGAGAATGTATGAGGAACCAGAAAGGGAATTCTCAAGGCAGGTGTGATGACACTGTCATGAATGTTCATTGTAGTATCTGCAACAAGTGCTCCTGGAGTCTTAATGAATGAAGCTGGAGGATCAAGTAGAGCAAAAGAACAATCCTACAAAGGAGAAAAGCCCTTAACTAGATGTGGTGTGATAGTCAAAATAGGGATCTCAGGAACAATACAGAGGTTCAAGTATCTTGACTGCACCACATGATGCTCCTGCGAAAGAGAAGAGTTGTGCTCCAACAATGGAGATGGTGGACCAAAGTGCCAAAAGGTGTAGAGATGAGTGGAAGGATCAACTGCCCCTATAGCAATAATACCTCCTGTTACACGGTCCCAAATGAAGACTGAATCAATAGTGAACTCAACTGTCTTTCCTGGTCCACTGCATGTAATATGAGAAATTGAGAGAAGGTTGGCAAACAAAGATGGAACATACAATACATCATTGAATATACCATCTTGGATGTGAATTGAACCTTTCTTGCAGACTGGTAGTGAAGTGTTATTCCCCATGAGAATATGAGGAATAGGAGAAGCCTCAAGAGTAGAGAAGACACCTTGAGAAGATGTCATATGATGAGAAGCACCTAAATCCAGTATCCAAGGAACCTGTGAAGGAGATGTAATGGTAGCCTATAATGCATGACCCTTTCCAAGATTTGATGTAGATGGTGAAGATGTGGAAGAAGAATGAAAGGCAAACCCCTATGAGGTAGAAGAGGATGGAGAAGAAACAATGTTCTTCTGAAGAAGAGCTTGCAAATCTACAATTTGTTTCTCATAGCCATCAAATCTCTTCTGAAAACAATGTGCCTCATCATGAAATCCTTTCCCACTATAGGAATAGGTAGGAGTCTTAGTCTTCTTTTTCTCCTTCTTCTTAGAAGATGATGAACCAGTAGAAGAGGAATTTGATATTTGCTTCAACTTCTGCTCCTATGTATCCTTGATAAGCAATGCCTGCAACTGTGAACCTAAAAGTAAATCCATCTGATTGATCTTGGACTGTTCACAAGTTAACTGATCACAAAATATCTCAAATGAAGGCATTCTGTGTCTATCACCCAAGGCATCCATAGTGGAGTAGAAAGTGGAAGAGAATATATGACATTGGCCTCTCAACTTTGAGAGTATCAAAAAGATACACTCATCATTTGTCTTGGTTTTTCCACATCCCTGCAAAATTTTACGCAGAGATTTAAACTTGATCAAGAAGTCCTCAATGGTGGGAAAGCTATCAGGTGTCAAAGAAGTCAACTTTTCATCTAGCTAAAGTGCCCATAACTCATTCACTTGGCCAAACAAAGTCTGAAATTTGAGCCAATAAGCTCGTGGAGTAGTCAAACCATCCAAGTGAAATAGTAGATTGTCTGAAATGTTTAGTGCAATCAATCCCATGGCCTCATCCATGTTGTTTCTATGTTGAAGAACCTCAAAAGCTTGTGTAAGAACATGTTGATTCTCGTCCAGACATGACCATAAGCCCCTTGACATGAGAAGCCGTGTCATTTGTGCCTTCCAAGTGTGATAGTTGTGTGGTGTGAGACGGGTCACAGATGGATCCACCATTGAGAGAAAGAAGAAGATAGAAGTAGAAGGGTCTTATTCTAAAGAAAATTATAGAAAAGAAAATGCTCCCCACCCCACAATGTATAAATTGGGCACTCTTTACTTAGTGCGATTATAATAGCCAATTTAGGGCCTATTTCTGAATGTAATATTTCTGTTGAGAAAACCTATAATCTAATTGTAGATCTAGAAAGTAGACAAAAAAAATGCACTTTCAAAAAAAATGGAACCTAATTATGTGTCTAGATGAGCCCGTACAAATCATTTAAAGTGGCAAAAATTGGACTTTGTGAGTTGCAAAAAATTCAAGAACAGAGATGTCAAACCACCTGCACCAATGTGTAGATCATGAAATTTTAGCCCAAAACAAAAAAAATTGCTCGAAAAAATGAGTCTATATGAGGGAGATATCGTTGTTTGAAAATCATCTCTGTAGTTATTTTTTCTGAATCGCCGTTGTCGCACCTCCAAAATATAAAGAAAAAAGTCCAAAAAATATCAGATCTATTATGCCAAATCCTCTTTCTCCTTTTTCTCCAAATACTAAAAAAATGCTCTGCCTCCTGATTGAAGAAAAAATCACAAACAAACTAGGGTTTGTGTCTCCGAATCACGGCTTCAAAAAAATCCTTTGAACAAGAAGCAACAGGCTTTGATACCATGCAGGAGTTGATGAAATCCAACTCTGCAGTTGCCAAGATCACCTGCAGTGCAAATAGCTTGCCGAACAGAAACCTAAGGAGCAAGAGCTTGAAGGAAACAAAGCAAGAGAAAATATTTCACAATAGGAAAAATGAAATTGCTATGTGAATGGATGAATTTACAATGAGAAAGAGACCGCTTATAAAGGCCTCAAGGAAGCTTGTAGAACAAGCTGGAAGGAGGTAGAAGATAAGGTTGACAACTAAGCACTCTTCCACAAAAAAGTGGAACATGCTAGAAAGGAATAAACTCCTATGTTGTCAACAACTCATCACTACAACTAATAACTACTAAATATTAAATAAATACATTAACCTAAGTAAGCTTAAGTAAATAGAATAATTAATTAATTATTTACTCTAACACCTCCTATTACACAACACAATAAAAACCCACATGACATACATGCCATGTACCAACAACAAAAAGAAATTTATGACCAACAACTATGAACACACAATAAACACTTACAAAGATACATGGGATGGCAACAACAATTAGAAAAGCAATAAGAATACCAACAACAATTACTACAACAAAAATGACATTATGTGCCACAACAATTTCAACAAATACCTTCACAATAACAATATCATACATTTTTGAAGATCCAACAACAAATGGAGGTACCCCAACAATACATACACCAAATGACACAACACAAAAACAACCATTTTGCATTCATGGTGCTAACATACCTTCACCACCTAGTGATGCATCCACATATGCTTCAAATTTAGATGCATCAAAACATAGTTGACATGACTCTCATCGAAGTAAAAGGTCAACCCATAAGCAAAAAGGGAAAACAACTACTTTTGATTCCATGCCTAATGATGAGATGGTCCAAAAGCTTAAACAATTGACTAAGCAAGTTGAGGCTTTAGAATTTCAATGGAAGAAAGTTTTATACACTAAACGAGATTTGTGTCCTAATCCATTTGGTAAAACTATATACATGTCTCATTTTTCAAAACACTTTGAGAGACCAAGATTTGATAAATATCGAGGCAAGGGGAATACACCTGACCACATTAGAGAGTTTTGTGCCTCTTGTACAAAAATAGGTCAAGAACAAACATATCTTATGAGATTTTTTCCTTGAAGCCTTGGTGGACCACCACTCGAATGGTACTCTAAACTATCTGCAACATCAAATCTTGGAATGAATTGGCAGAAAAGTTTGTATCCCATTTTTCTTTTAACATAACAAATGAAGTGACATTATCTGATCTATGTGCAATAAAGAAAAAGATTGGAGAACCATTTATAACATTATTACTACGTTGGAGAAATCTTGCCAGTCAAATCCCAATGGATATCCCAGAAGAACAACAAGTGAACTTATCCATTAAGAACCTAGTTCCTAAACTGATGTATGTACTTAAGATCAAGAGTCCTAGTACCATTTCCAAGTTAATGAAAAAAGGATTTAGCATTGAAGATGACCTTATTCGCAAAGGGATCCTCGAGATATATAAGGATACAAACAACATGAGCACATACACCGATAAACCAAAGTTCTTTTCTAAAAATAAGAATGTCACAAATGATGGTATTGTTGATACTTGAATGATTAGCACTACACAACCCAAGTTCACTATCAAGGGTCCTAGTACAAAAAACACACAAGCTACATCTCAGACAACACCTCAAACACAAACCTTTGATACTTTAGCTCATAATCGATTCAAGCAACCTCCCAAAAATAAGGACCAAAAATTTACACCCTTGGGGTTACCACTTGATGTTGTCCTACAACAATTAATCAAAAATAACTTTCTACAATTACTAGCAATCAAAGATGAACCAGAAGTAAAACCTTCTTGGTGAGATAACAAGAAATTTTGTGATTACCATTGAACAAAAGGGCATAATACAACTTCTTATTTTCAACTTAAACATGCAGTTGAAGACTTGATAGACCAAGGATTGGTTGAGGTAGATCATCATCATCATTATCCTCCAATACTAATCACACCATTTGCAGAAATACTTTGGTGGACCATGATAAAGGAAAAGCCTCTAGTTCAAATTCAAATGCTAAATCCAATGTTAACTACACTCACATTGAATATGACTATACTATCAACTGCTTTGAGTAGATTGATACACATGTGTCCACATTTACCATCAAGAACCAAGATCCTTGATGTTCTATTACTATCCATCATACCAAACTTACTTTACCAGGAGCTCCTTCCAGACCTTCAACTCCTCTTAGACCTGCAACTTCCTCTAGACCTCTAGCTACTTTTGACTATAACCTTGTTGACCAGCTTGGTAAGACCCCCACACAAATATCTATTCTTGATTTGCTATGCTCATCCCCTCAGCACTAGAAGATCCTTGACCAAGCACTAAAAGAGTCTATACTTCCCAATAACATTGATGTTTCCCAGTTTCAAGCCATGATAGGGCACTTTTCAACATCACAGCATGTCACTTTCACCTCGCGATGTTCCTCAAAATGGACTTAACCACAATGATCCCCTTTATCTTAAAGTCTTCATCCATAATGCTAAGGTCAAACGAGTCTTGATAGATGGTGGAGTAGGACTTAATATTTGTACCATGCAAGTTATCAAAGGTCTTGGTTACTCTGAAGATGACATTGGTGCCTCCTATAGGATCACAATAAAGGCATATGATGATGGTGAACATTTCTCTAAGGGGGTCATAATATTACCTATCAGAGTTGGTCCTGTTATAGATAATACATTATTCCAAGTCTTACATATTGAAATGAATTGTAGCATGATATTGGGACACCCTTGGATCCATGCCATGAAAGCAGTTCCATCCACATATCATAAGTGTCTCAAGTTCTCCTATAATGACATTGAAATCACTATCCTTGGTGATCCAGATCCTTTTAAATTTTGTGCTAACCTAAGAGGAAACTCTACACAACAAGTTCCAGTAAATAGTGAAGCAAACTCCACTTCTTCCTCTAGGTATGTGGATTTTGAAAAACTTACTGCTGCAACCAAAGGAAAGCTAAAGATTGAAGACAAACATTGTGGAGAATACTCTATGTCTCAAGCATTTCATAGTGGGAAGTTGCTACTTTCTCCCAAATCTTATGGTAAACCACAACTTCTACAAGTAAAAAAGCCCAAGATTAGTACAAAAAATGCCACTTCTACTAATTTCACTAGTGGAGATGGCCTACTTGAAGACCATGTCTATGAGAATACATTCATTTATATTGAGAAAGGAAAGGAAGAAAAAGAACCCACTCCAATATCTCCTAACAAGTATGGACTTGGGTTTACTATCATCCAGAAAAAAAGGTTATGATGGATGTAGTGGTCTTGGATTTTAGAAACAAGGAATAATGGAGCCTATCACTACAAAGGGATGACCTTGTAGTTTAGAGCTTGGATTTAGGCCATTGTGAATAGGTCCTCCTAGTAATAAGGTACTCTCGTGTGAGAATATGGATGTTTTAAATGATGAAAAGGTATCTAAGAATCCCCAACCTAAAAATGATGATCTTGATAGTCCTTATGCACTTGACTGTATCTTTGATGATCCTAATAGTCTACTTGTGGAGAATAAACATGTTACTATAACTCCACCTATCGCTTAAACTCATCTTGAATCTTGGATTGACATACACTGGGATCCAAGTCCTCCAGCTTCTAAACATGACCCTAATGATACTACTGAATTTGATACCCACACAAACACACACACACACACACAAACACACACACACACCTTCGACCAAAGCCCATTCAACATTAATGATGGCATCCCCTCAAGTTATCCTCAACTATTGGATTGGGACCAACATGGACCACTAATCTTTGATCAATTTGATGATGATGATGCTCTTGTAAAAGCCTTTGAACTCTAGGAAGGCATTATGATTAGTGACCATAAAGAAGAAATTTCTCCAGAATTGAGCTCACTGGAATATCTTGGGTAGTCAAATCCATCTTCTAGTTGCCAAAAATAAAAACAAAGAAAAAAATGGAACAAATGATAAGAATAGGTCTCTTGGTGAAAACTAAAAGGCGCCATTAGGCCATGAAAAAGAAAATGCTAAGCAACTCCCAAGGATAGAAAATGAACAAGCTGATGTGATGAATATAAGTGTTCTAGTTTTCAACATGCCACAAATTCTTTTCGCTCTTTGTACTTGAGCTCTCTTGATCATCCTTCATATGGAATGCTGTTGGTCTCAATCCTCCTAGTTCTTCCTTGTATCCATCTATTTATGCCCAAATCCTACTACCTAACTTGTCCAACACCCAAAATGAAACCTCTATCTAGAAAGATTTTGACTACATCATTATCAATGAAATCCTATACAAAGGATCCTTTGACACAACTATTCTTGGATGCTTTGGTTTGCAAGAGGTAGGCACTATCTTGCACGTGGTACATGATGGTATATCTTGGGGCTATTTCAGTGGTGTGAGTTTAGCTACAAACTTGGAACGAATCCTACGTAGTTCTAGTCACTTGTGGGTCCAAAGGTTATTAGCTGGCAGCACCGATAATAGATTAATTTTTAGCATTCATAAAAAACATTCACAATTCTTTCCAAAAAGTCCTAAAAATATATCAAAAAAATTGAAAAAAGTCATGATTTTTTTTTTGAAACAAGTCATGAAAAAATCAATGCCTTGATGACAACCTGGCAAATAGGTGTCTTGGCATGAAAAAAAGTGAAAAAAGAGAAAATTTTCATCCAAAAGTGAAAACCTGGCAAACAGGTGCTTGGGGCAAGTACCATGGTGAAAACCTGGCAAACGGCACCACGTGTAACAAGTCATTGCTCCTCCATCTATTGGGATTCTATCTGGTTTTCCCCTTCATTCCCTAATCACATCTTTTACATTGTGAGACATTCTTAGCCCCTGATCATGGCCTGTGAACTAGTTGATATCTCATGTTTTTTCCTCATGCATCACTAGTCTATACATACCTTGTCCTTGGCCTCTGTATATCATTTGTGTCTAATATGGGGACATTTACCTATGAATCCCATGACTTTGAATTTGAACTGGGGCAAACTTTCTGACCATGTTTAGTCCAATGGACTCATTGTTCTTATCCGATTGGAGATGACATCCTGTACATACCTTAAAGACCTAAAAAGATCCAAAAAAATCACATATGATCTAGAAAAATATTTAAAAAGTCACATATGATCCTGAAAAAAAAATTGAAAAAAAAATCAAATATGATCCTGAAGAAATCCACAAAAAAACATACATTGTCGTGAAAACTAAAAAAATAAAATCATAAAATGTCTTGAACAATTTCCTAAACATTATAAACTGTCCTAAACAAAACACTAAAAATTAAATATTAACCTAAAAAAAAACCTCAAAATTGTAAAATGTCTTGGAAAAAACAACACAAAAAAATCAAATATTTTTGAAAATCCAAAAAAATGAAAAATCCTAAAAATTTGCAATAAACCTTGTAAATAATCACTGTAAATAATCACTCATTTTGCTAAACACTTGCACATGTAGACTTAGACTTAAATATTGCGCTTCACCGAAATCATGCTTGACAGGGTCCACACATAACTACTTGAACCAACCTTCACCAATCAACTTGTGAAACATCGATCTTTGAAATCCTAACCAACACTTAATAAAGCAAGTAATAACTAGTCACAATGGTTGTTGGCTCACATTGTTTAGTAAGTGTTCTAGTTTTGCTTTGTTCCACGTTGCTATGCTGCTTGATAATATAAACTAATTTATGAGAGTGGTCAAGATGGTTCATGATCTTTTTTGTCTTTTTTTTTCAAATGTCCTTTGATAGTTAGGGGCACGACTCTATGCCTCAAGGTGGATAAGGTCATTCTTTGTTTGCATTGTGTTTGTTTACGCAAAAGGCTTACATTTTTGCTCTAGCTCTTTATGTCACAATGTGTTGCATTCCATTTACCACATAAAAATAAAGCTCTTATGACATAAAGTGCACCTATGAAAACAAGATTCATCACTCTTCTTGGTCTCATTTCCTTCTTCTATTCATGTTTCTTTTATTAATCTCTTTCTCTTCATAATCTTTTCTTTTCGAAAAATTGTCCTTGAGTCAATTTCTTGCCCAATTTTTCAAGGGGGCACCCAACATCCTTCTTTTAATTTCATTGGGGCATTGATCTTTTTCATTATTATTCTTTGATACAAGGCTCATAATTGCATTGTATCAAAGAGGGGCAAAATGTAGATGCTCAAAAATGGTTCATACCTGCTCTTTTATCACCTTACATCCTAACTTGTCCCATTTTATCATTTCACTAACTTTGATCTTTTGGCCAACTTGATCATCATTCAATCAAAATGCAGATCATCCTAGAATCAATTCAAAAACTATTTCAATATCATCTCATCATCATCGATTCATTAGGCATTGTTACATCCTTCAGTGCCTTATCAACATTCATTAAAATATGTCATGTGTCCTTGGCATATCATCATTTTTCATCAATTTGATCCTCGACATTGTTGAGTCCTTCAATATCTAATCATGTCTGTATTTAATCAATTTGATAGCATTAACTACATCTGTTGGTGTTATTGTGATCAATCCCTATCAATCAATTTCAAACCATCTTGTAGCATTTAAAATGTTCATTAAATGTCACATGTCATCAAATCTTGTCATGTGTCCTTGACAAGTCATCATTTCCTATCATTCGTCTAGCATTGTCTATTTCATTTGATCATTTCTTTGGTTCAATCCTATATCATCACATTTGATTTGTATTTTCATCATGATCCTTCACTAGGACTATCTTGTATTTATTTCATCATCTTGGTCAATCAATTTGTTAATTTCTCCTATAGGATTAGATAACACATAGTCTATTCTTATGTCTTAATTATTTAATTTCATCCCTTCTTATTAATTATTCCTCTTTACTAACTGTTATCAATTAGTTAATCTTTTTTAATTAATTGATTCCATTTTCATGAATTGTGGGAATTCCTAATTTACCAAATCATAATTATACTTTCTAATTTCCCAAATTCTAATTCTAATTTCTCATTTCTCATTTTCCATTTTCTATTTCCTAATTCTATAATTTATAATTTCCACTTTAGAGGGAATTATGAGTTTTTAAAATTCAATATTTCCCACTCTTACACATTCCTAATATTTTAACTTACACCTCCTACATCTTTCTATGCATTTTTCTTACACTTTCTTCTTCCATTTTTCTTACACATTTCTATGCATAATTCTTTCACATTGTCATAATTTGTCATATTGTGTCATAATTTTCCTAATTTAATTTCTCTGTCGTAGCAATTTCCAAAATTCACACATGATTATGACATCTTTCTCTTTTCCATTCTTTCTTTCCATTTTTTCCATTTGGCTTTGAAATCCTATGAATTGAGCCATTATGCACTTGTTTTGGCTAACCACGATCCAAGTATTCTCGCTATCATATCATCTTGCTATCATATCATATTATCTTGCTTTTGATTGTAGATGCATCTTGTCAATTGGAGCTACATCAATATCAACTCTACAAAGAAGAATGAATAATATTAGAGCATCATGTGAAGGGAGTTTTTTTCATGAGTTTTTTATGCTTATTAATACACCTTTGCTTCATTGGCTTCAATGGTAGATTAGATTGGTTTGCATTTCTTTGAAAGTTTGTGGTTTCCTCAATTATGTAAATTTACCTATTTTCTAGTCTTATAGGGATGAGATTTTTATAACTCACAAATGATCATCTAGATTGGAAATTAATACTTCAAATGCCCCATGTGATAATGAAGCCAAATAGAAATGCAAAACCCACAAAACTAATTGCAACAAGACACAAGAATTCATGCTTAAAGCCAAAGTAGTTGTCTAAGAAATGGCCTAATGGTTGTTGTTCATTACTTTCGACTTTGGTCATATAATGGCAATATTTCCATATAGAGATGTGGTCGGTCCATACATAGTCCATGCATAGAGGCATGCCCAATAGTACCATCTCCACCACATTGGGATTTTCCATAATCAATTCTCATATATATAGAAAACAAAGTTGAAAGAAATAACCAAGAATAAGGTTGAAAGAATTAAGCATGGAAGTTGAAAATATCATATTTCAAGTACTTACAAGGTGTGAATTGAAAAACCCAGAGAAAAGCATCTAGATGTCGTAGAAGCCAGATGAGAAAATTGTAGCAAGGGTGGCATTTGGAGTGAGAGCTACAATCATCATCCCATAATATGTATGGTACAAGAAGGTGAAAAAAATGAAAAAAAGAACCAAAGAATTTGGTTGTGGCCCAATCAAAATTGTAAGAATTTGGTTTAGGCCAGAATTCGCCCAAGAACTAAAGAACTCAACACAAGCACACAGTAGGCCAATAGAGAGAGTATGATCAGAATGACGATATTCATTCAATATTCCAACTTAAGAGTACACTAGGAGTGCCTGTATCTAAAGGACTCAGGAGAGCTTCTAGAATGCATAGAAGTCAGCATCATGATAAGTCATACAACTAGGCACATGTCCACTAGATATGGGTTATCCTCCATTAAGCATGGAATTAAGTGTGGTGATGTGAGGATAAGCCTACAATGGTGTAGCACGCAAATCAGTGGTGTAGAAAACATGTGCTAAATGAGGAGTGTGGATAACTGTGTTGTCATCATGACAACACAATGAATGATGCAAACTCCTGTGTTGTGGACACCATGTGCATAATTAGAGTTGTATAACTCATGAGAGTACACAAAATCCTAAGTGTCTCACCTAAATAAATAATAAAATAATCCAAAAAATGCATTAACCTAAGTAAACTTAAGTAAGTGTAATAAGTAAATACTTATTTACACAAACACCCCCCCTTAAGTGCAACTTAGGGGAATGTCCTTAAGCTTACAAAATCTAGGATGCGATGCATAATGGGTCCTGACTACTAGGCCATGTTGGGTACCCATATACATAATGATATGCAATCTCTCACAAAGCAAGGAAAGAGGGAAAACCTCATGGGAAAAACCCTCCCCCAAAAAGAGAGATAAATAGGGATGCATGGATGGATGGAGTAATCAAGACCCCCCCATTACGACATACATCCAGTATATACATAAGAGAATGATGAGAAGAGGAAGAGAGACATGATAGGCTCCCCCCCCCCAAAAGAAGAATGTCGAACAATGACTACTCTGATGAAGAAGTTGATCCAAGACTATAGAATAATGTTCCTCCCTTTAGGAAGAAACAATGCCAAAGGTACAAATGAGACATTTTCGTTGTGTGTGGAATGAATCCCATGGATAAGTGATGTCTCTGAAACCTGCTCAACTGATGAAGAACCCTATTGCAACTACTGATCATAAGTATCCACAATCACTTCAACCTATGAGGATTGACCATGTAGAGAATGAACAAGAGGATCAGATGGAACCCTTGTGACAACTAAAGAAGGTAATTCTGCATCAAGAAGAAGAGGCAGATCATCAATATTGTCCCCCAAATCTGTCACTGAACCTGTATCTGGAAGACTGGATGTACCCTGTTGTTCTAGACCTATCGCTATGGCTATGTATGCATGTGGACTGAATTGATGTAGTGACCTCTCACTGTAATTGTCGACAGAACCCTACGTGTCTGAATCTGTTGAAGCACTATCGTTGGTGTCACTATCAGTTTCCACACTGTATGATATGCGAAGAGGAGTAGAGGAAAAGCTTGGTGAACTTTCCTCAAAGTATACATCCTTCTCCACAAAAATTTGATGAGTCTCTTGATCTAGAAGTCTATATGCTTTTACACTATCTTCATAACCAATAAAGTTACAAGGTCGAGATGACTGTTCCTTGCATCCCCTGGAAGATCTGTTTGCCCATGCAGGACAACCGAAGACTCAAAAGTGTGTCACAATAGGTTTTCTACTACACTATGCCTCAAAAGGAGTTTTTCCATCTAAGGCTAGATGAGGAGAATGCTTAAGAATGTGAGTGGCACTAGAGATTGCTTCAACTTCTAATGATGGATCTAGACACTTGGCATGCATCATGCAACTTGCCATAGACTTAAGAGTTTGGATCCTCAATGTTGTAACATCTATCTTATGTGGACTGAATGTTGGCAGAGTCTAAAGATCAATGTCCTCGAGTCTGCAAAAGTCCATAACTCTTATGTTCACATACATGCTTCCATTATCCATTTGGAGTACTTTGATGGCCTTTCTAGATTTCCATTTTACACGAGTCTTGAAGTCTAGAAACTTGTCCAACACTTCATTCTTGTTATGAAGAAAATAGACCCAAGTGAACCTTGAAAAGTCATCAACAAAAGTCAGTATGTAGCGACCCTAGCTGGATGCAAAAGGACCTACTAATACCATGTGAACCATCTATAGAACACTTGGTGCTCTTGAAGATTTTCCTCTTTGTAACTTCCCCTCTGGATGCATATCCACTAAATCTATTGAACATTCACCCTTAGAAAAGTTGATTTGAGGTAGACCTTTGATCATTCTGTTTGTGCAAAGTTGCTGAAGATAGCGAAAGTCGAGATGACCATACCACTCATGCCATAATTGCATGTTTGAATTTGATTGTGATAACAAGGCCTTTGAAGGAGACTTGGGCACAAAATGAGAGAAAGAGTACAACCTTTTTTTATAATTCACTTTCCCCACCGCAACCAAGGAATCATCTTTAAGACTGTGCACTTTTACTGAGTCTGGAAGGAACTCAACTCTATGTCCATATCCAAGGTGAGTGATTTGGTAGATTGGTAGGAGATTTAAACTTAGATTTGGAACATAGAGAACCTCTTGAAACTCTCCATTTTCCATTTCCACATTTCCTTTTCCTTCAAATTCCATTTTGCTATCATCTCCCATGAAGATGTGCAATACCTTGGACTGCTTTTTTGAAGAAAAAACCTCCTTTGAAGAACCCATATGATATGAGGCACCTAAGTCAAATATCCATTCCTTTGAAGAGTTTGAATTTGCCATGAGTGCTTACCCTTTGCCCTTTGAATCTGAAGAAGACCCTTTCTCCTTGTAAGCATTAGGCAATGGAACATTATGTTTCTTCATGATGTTGGTCAATTCATCAATCTTTTTGAGATAACACTCATGCTCTTCATGACCCAATTTCTTGCAATAAGCACACTTCTTCTTCTCCTTATTGTTGTTGTCCCTCTTCTTGTTGGAATTCAAGGACTTGCCTTGTTGATTGGATTGTGGTGTTGTCATTTCTGCATCCTCAAATTTGCTCTTCCATTTCTTCCTACCCTTTCCTTTATTTGAAGATTGTCCAGCTGAATTTTGAGAACCCTCATTGTTGGCCACCAATGCTTTCGACTGAGGTGATTTGAGAATCTCCATTGATTTCAACTTCTTTTCTTCATCATCCAACAGCTTAGCATATTCATCAAAAGTGACTTTCTTGTAGGCAAACCCTAAGGTAGTCTTAGATGTGTTAAAAGAAGATACAAATGTAGAATACTTTGATGGTAGCTTATTATGTACGAGATAGATTAGTTTGTCATCTTTGATAGAGCTCCCACAATTAGTAAGCTTCATCCTTAGTTCATTCACCTTGATGATGAAATCCTACATTGAATCACATGACTTAGGATCTAAGGAGACAAGCTCATCTTCAATTTTAAACGCATCCTCTTCAGACACTTTACCATAAAGGTTTTCGAGGGTATCCCAAGCTTCCTTGGATGTAGAACACTTCTTAATTTGATACATGATCTTATCATCAACCCCCAAACATATATCATCTAAGGCTTTCCTATCCATTGGTACACAAGCTAAAATTTCACTTGTTGATACATTATCACCTACTAGTTTAGAAAGAGTACCATCTACATATTGTGAAACTCCATTATGCATTAAGTGATACCACATTTTATGGACCATGTAGCATAGTTATGAGGAGTTAATTTAGGAAACTTAAAGTTGCCCATAATGCAAAAAATGAAAGAAAAGTGTAGAAAAGAGAGAACATAACACCAAGAACACCCCTCCTTTCCACTAAATCAAGAAACCCCCCCGAAAATAGATGCTTTGGGCACTTTATTAGTAGTGTGATTACAATGGGCTACTTGCCAATTTTGGCCTTTGTGGACTTCTAATTTTGCTTGTTACAACCTCTTAAAGGATTACAAATCTAGAACTTTACAATGTGCTACAATTCTGAAGCATTACAAAGCAAAGAAAGGCCCTATTGTTGAAAGTGACACTTTTGTCCACACAACCCTACAATATAATAGCAAATTTGGAAAGTAGATGAAATATAATGCACTTTCAAAAAAAATAGAACCTATTTTTGACTCCAGATGTGCCCGTACGGAGCGTTTGAAGTTGCAAAATGTAGGATTATGTAGGTACAGTCGCCAAAAAATGTAGTTTATGAACAATCATTACACCAAAACCAAAAAAGAGCTACACCACTGAAAAATTAGGAAATTCTACCAAATTTCAAAAAAAATGGCACTTGATTTGGAGTCTGAATGTCTGAGTTTTTGCTTCCCGAAGTTGGACTACAAAATTGAAAATCAATCTGGAGAGGGGTTGCATCAGTGAATGACAGGGTTAAATTTGATGGTCATATGGCCATTTTAGTAGTTGTAATTTGCCTTGTTTTGACATCCAAACAAGCGTCAAATTTAACCTCATGAAATAGATGATGTTAGCGTCCCTAGGCTAGTGATGACATCAACATGACCTCATCCGTACAAAAGATGACATCACTTGTACAGACCACATGAAAAAGTCCAACATGGCTGGTATGACTTGTCCAACATGTTGAATGATGTGTGAGGATTATGTGGTGTTGATGAGGCAAAATTGAGTCTTGACAGTATTTGCAAAGGTGTACTCCACGTGTTATGTGATGTACCTGCGTTGGCGAAAGGGTTGTCACAGACATGGAAAAATGTGGGCGTCACATGTGCCCTCTATGGATGGTAGTTGTCTTGACTAGAGAGAGCACCATATTTTGTGACAACACCAAAAATTTTCGCAAATGCTAGAGTTTTTCAACCGTGCCAGAATTTTTCTACGGGACCCAGGTTTCGCTTTTCCATCCCTGAGATTCTCAAACTATGTGCTAGATTCCTTGTGATTTTTCCCACATTCATGGGATAAATGCTACCAATGCGGTTTATAAAGACAATGCCACACTAAATAAATAAACGTCGCTTGTTGGTGGCTCTCGGTCACTGGAGATATAAGCCAGTGTTGATGAGGAAGCTAATGATGTTTGCTGGCTGTGGAAATTTTTGCTAGATTTTTGGGAGAGAATGCCAGATTTCATTGGTTTAGCCTTATCTAATGCAGACTTGCCCAAAATATAATAAAATACACCCTGCAAATAATTAATCTCAAATTGTGACAAATAATTACAGAGCCGAGCCGAGATGTCACTGCTTGGTTCAGCCAAATTTTTTTTCTTTGCTTGGCTGAGAAAAAATTCTGAATATAATTTTGAAAAAATACTCAATAATCACAGAGATAAAAATAAATGTAGATCTGAAAAAGAATTAATCAGATCAATTAATTGACCATACTTGAACTGCAAATTGGGGCCTTTGGGTTTTGATTTGCAAAAAAAAATGGCCTCACGATCAACTTTCACCCAGCATAGGCAAATTTATAGTTGATCTTCACTGAATTGACACTCTAGACACAACGGTGAAATCTAGCTCTAGACGCTCCAAATTTTTGCGGATCCTCCAGATTTGTGTCGAGGTGTTGAAGCATGAACGGTCTCGAACAACTATGTATAGAGAATCTCCCTCAGAGCTCTGATACCATGTAAGAATTTGGCTTAGGCTAGAATTCACCCAAGAACTAAAGAACTCAACAAAAGCACACAATAGACCAATAGAGAGAGAGAGTATGATCAAAATGATGATATTCATTCAATATTCCAGCTTGAGAGTATATTAGGAGTGCCTATATATAAAGGCCTCAAGAGCTTCTAGAATGCATAGAAGTCAGCATCATGATAAGTCATACAACCAAGCACATGTCCACCAGATATGGGTTATCCTCCATTAAGCACGAAATTAAGTGCAGTGATGTGAGGATAAGCCTACAATGGTGTAGCACACAAATCAGTGGTGTAGACAACACGTGCTAAATGAGGAGTGTGGATAACTGTGTTGTCATCATGACAACACAGTGAATGATGTGAACTCTTGTGTTGTAGACACCATGTGCATAATTAGAGTTGCATAACTCACAAGAGTACACAAACTCCTAAGTGTCTCACTTAAATAAATAATAAAATAATGCATTAACCTAAGTAAACTTAAGTAAGTGTAATAAGTAAATACTTATTTACACCAACAAAAATCAATCATTGCATATAATATTAACCCATACATCACTAATTGGAGAAATATGTAAGATACCTCAATCAATATTTGCAACATCAAGCCCATCATTCATCTCTTGTGAGTATCTTTGAAATTTTATAGAAATAGAAGCTATTTTGAATTCGACTAGCCTCACCCTTTCAAATCTAAAATCAAGTTAAAAATCTCTAAATTATAGAAATGTGATAAAATTAACTTATAAAATATATATTTTTCCTGAAATCCCTACCAAAGTATTGTTATATACACTTAAATATTGGGAGGGAAGAAATATTTATTACTTTAGCAAAAGAATAAGGAAGAGGTGAGTACATTATGGCTACCTTTTCCCTAAAGAAAATAATATTTGTTTCAATTTCAACCATAGATTGAACAGAATTAGGATTCTTCGATCCAATGATCAAAATTGTAGCAAACACTGATCCCATTACATTGAAAACATATTGTTTCTTTTCTCTACATATGTACCAAATCAAGTTTCAAGTAAACATCAACATTAACAATAATATCAGATTAAAATTTAATTTCTAAACTAGATTGCATATTAATTTTGAGGTAATAATTTATCAATATGATATTTTTCATTTCTTAGCTCCCTTTGTCGAATTACAGATTATGATTCCAAAACTAATCTACAATATAATCTAAAAATAAGGAGTACATCAAAATAAGTTTTTTTTATGCATAGTGCATTATCTATTAAATAAAAATTAAAAGTTACATATTTGCAAAAGATAGTCGAGGGATACAAGGATCACCTCATGAGTGTTCAAATGACCAAAGGCCAAAAACTTATGTACTCAAAGAAAAAATGTATAAGAAATCATCAAGTTCCAAGAGCAGTGCCAATTGAGGGAGGAGGATCATGATCATTGAGACCCCATACATCAACGAGGTTAGTGGGTGGCTCAGGAGGAGCCTACTCATCAACAACATCATCAATTTTATCTTTATCTTTTTCTCCTCCACTCTAGGAGATAAAATTTCCAAGTCCATCCATAGGAAAGACCATCTAGGATCCCTGCTAGAGGAGGGCCAAGCAACAACAACAACAATATGAGGAGCAAATGGGGACCAACCAAAACCATACCTAATGGGAGGAGAGGTTGAGTACTAACAACCTCCAAAACCACCATTGGGAGAGTGATTAGTTGGCTATGACTTGGGGGTGTAAGAGCGGATAGCATAATAACTTTGGTCCCATGAACAACCATGTGGAGGCATACGATTTGCAAAAGTAGAATCAAGTAGCACCCTATTCACCATACATGGTTCATCCCCCAGTGAGCCAAAAGATCCTAAAGGTGGGTCATCTCCAGAGCTACCATTTTAGCCTTCACTTGAATTTGCATCATTACATTGTTACATATGCAATATTTAGTGTACATAGAAAAATTTATATGAAGAAATATATGAGTAAACAAGATAACATTTCTATCCTTCCAAAGAGTGAACAAAATATCCAATTTGACAGCTTGCTAAATCTAAGAGAATTTAAAGGGGAACCTAGGAAAATCACCAGCAAAATCATATGCCAAGAAAAGGCCTCTTGACAGAAGGGCTTGAAGAAATCATGAACCCAGTGCCAAAACTACTGGGCATGTTTGCCAAACTAGAATATATTGTTAGCATAAATGTTGATGATATTCCTTTGGGAAAGTATCCTAAGCATTGGAGAGCATTGGCATGTTGTATTCATGACTATGTTTGTCATTGATGTCAACATAGCAATAAGTATATAAAGACTAACAAAGTAGCAGACATAGATCTTAGTTGTACAGACAATGTCTTTATTATTTGGTGATGTGCATTCATGAACATGTTCTTCATTGTGTCTTGATGATGCAATTCAATCAACACGTAAGTTGAAGATGTACAAAAGTTGTACCTAATTTATAGAGAGCGGTGCAAATATAGAGTACCTAGGAAGCAGTTTTTGATGTTTGCATTATACCCTTTGGCAATGATATAATCTATTGATGTGTGGTCAACCTATGACTTATGGCAGTATGATGATGACATCAATAGATGCACAATCCCTAGTGTTGTACGTGTGAGAATTTGTATAGATTGTGAGCTGACAATGCTATTGTAACTGTAAATTAATTAATTATCTTATTATAATTAATTGGGAAGCCTCAAGGCTAACTCAAGGAATTATTTTGAAGATATGGTACAAAGGAAAGGCTTTCCCTTGTTTATAGCATGATTATAATCTTGAAGTGTATGATAGGATAAAAAGGGGAAGGAACAATACTATTCATTTCTATTGTTCTACAAGGAACAATACAAAGATCATTTGGACAGTGGGTTCATTGGTCTTTCCCTTGAAGCTATTTGAGTAATGGGACCAAGTGTCTTCCACAACTCCTAATAGGGTTGGAATCTCCTAATAGGAATTCAAAGTCTCTTAACAAGAATTGATATGTATCAAATATTGTTATTGACTCCTAATAGGGTCCATCCTCTAACAAGGAATATTTATATTAGTACATCATCTTGTGGGTACCATCCCCATTAGGGTTTTCTCTTTGATGAAGGGTTTCTCTACTTAACATATTTGGTGTTATTATGCATGAGTATCTTGTTGTGGTTTCTCATTATATTTCCCATATGGTTAAAGTTTAATAAAGTTGATAATTGTGATGTTAATTGGATAACTGATTCACCCCCCACCCGCTCTTAGTTATATTGGTGGACTATATATTCTAGCAATTGGTATCAGAGCTTTAGGTCCGTAAGGAAAAAGATTAATAGCTTTGGGAGATCATGGCAAGAAGAGATAGTCCAAAGTCAGATAGAGGAAATTTTGTCTCACAGAAGATAAAACTTCTTGGTGAGTTTTCAGATATGTGTAAAGATCTAAGCATTGAGTTTCCTAAACCAGAATCCACCATTTTAGTTTGCACTTGAATCTGCATCATTGCATTGTTACATATGTAAGATTTAGTGTACATAGAAACATTTATATCAAAAAATAAATGAGTAAACAAGATAACATTTCTATCCTTCCAAAGAGGGGATACAATGATTAGCCCGTGAGTGTTCAAATGACCAAAGGCCAAAAACTTATCTACTCATAGAAAAAATGTATAAGAAGTCATCAAGTTGCAAGAGTAGTGCCAATTAAGGGAGGAGGATCATGATCATCAAAACCCCATACATCAATGAGGTTAGTGGGTGGCTCAGGAGGAGGCCACCTATCAACAACATCATCAATTTTATCTTTATCTTTTTCTCCTCCGCTCTAGGAGGTGAAATTTCCAAGTCCATCCATGGGAAAGACCATTTGGAATCCTTGCTAGAGAAAGGGCATGTAACACCCTGCCATGGGATCCAAAAGAATTAACCTAATGTTTTACTAAGTTTTCAAAACATTTTTTTTTAAAGAACAACATACACATCAAACATAAAGTAGCAGAAGCAATTACATACAATCATACATAAGAAAACATAACGGATTACATTCCTTAAGGATCCCAAGACATTGAGTCAAATTTAAATTTAATTAATACTAAATCTAATAAATACCACATCCACATGAAATAATAATTACAAGTCCAAGTCCATTTAAATAATATACATTTGTTTTGAATGCCACTTGGCAATAAAATTTAGAATGCACAATCATTCACTATACATGTCACAGGGTATTAAAGGCTAAATGGATATACATTTATAAAAATAGATTAAAACATCCCTTTCGGATCCATGAAACAAGATACAATACAATAAGTGAAATCATGCATCACAAAGATATAATCATCCATCATAATATACAAGGATAGAATGAAAAGAAATGTAGACAAGGAACTCTAGCCACATCATCAATAGACAGATCTCAATGGTAAGAGTAAAAAGCACTACCACTCAACCATGTGGTAACCCAAAAAGGCTCACTTGCACTGTGTTGAGGAGATAGTCTCAAGTCCCAAACAAGATATCAATCCAAAAATCAAAAGTAATATCTAAGTCAAGGAAACCCTAAAAGTAATCTAACTCAAAGGTTTCAAGATAAATCAACATCTAGACCTAGAGGCAAACACAAACACGTAAGAAATCTATACTGCTAGTGGGCAAGTGTCATCGCATGAACTAACTCTAGGGTTATTTGACTATTCTTTTAATCCTCTAGCCCCCTAGTGACTCTATGCTATACTAGTATCCTTTTGTACTAACAAGGCATACTAATGAGTCAACTCTAAGGTTGCCCGACTAGTCTTTAATCCTCTGGCCCCTTAGTGACTTTCTCTGGTACCAATATCTTGTTAATTCATTTTAAACCCATTTAATGAAATGTTATCACTTATGAAATAACCTACAATGGGTTACCCTGGTGGCCACTTTGGCCCCCAGCCTCCATTGCAAGCCACTTCCCAACTTAACATATAGATTACCTACTCTAGGCTCATAAAAGTACAAATCAAAGAGTCATACTATTTCCCTCAGTCCTATACAAGTGACTGGAAAGCATCAAAAGATAATTCACAATAATCCATTAATTCTTTACAAGCAACTAGAAAATATCCCAAAAGTATTGATCAAAGACTCAAAAAGGTTAAGTCAAATATGTCATAACATCCCTCTCGTTATCCCATAAGGACACTGAAAGTAATAATCAACAATATAATCAAACTCATCAAACAACATACCAACACATTACCATGCTTGAGCTTAAAAGATCAAAGATCAAATCAGCATAATACCACAATCACAGAACTCCCAAGCCTTTGGTAGACATCCTAAAACTGGTCAACACTCTAGTCAACCTAAACCCAAAGCATAAACAACATACATATAATAGTATAGGTTTCATAGTTTGGTTTGATTTTGAAAACATATAGTTGAGTTAATAGTAAGGTATCAGTTTCCATTTAATGTACCTTTCAAGTAGATATAACTTATAGTTTACCCTTACAAATTAACCCATCCTCATATTCGAATAAGAAGCAGAAGTCTGGTTGATAGGATGGAAAGAGGAAGGAACAATACTATTCATTTCAATTATTCTTCATGGAATAATATAAAGATTATTTGGATAGTGGGTTTATTGGTCTTGCCCTTGAAGCTATTTGGGTAGTGGGTCCAAGTGTCTTCCACAACTCCTAATAGGGTTGGAATCTCCTAACAAGGATTGATATGTATTGAATATTGTTAGTGACTCCTAACAGGGTCCATCCTCTAACAAGGAATATTTATATTAGTACATCATCTTGTGGGTACCATCCCCATCGGGGTTTTCTCTCTAATGAAGGGTTTTCCTAGTTAACATATTTGGTGTTATGGTATATGAGTATCTTGTTGTGGTTTTTGATTATATTTTTCATATGGTTAAAGTTTAATAAGATTGATAATTGTGATGTTAATTGGATAAATGATTCACCCCATCACCCCCTGCCCCTCTTAGTTATATTGGTGGACTATATATTCTAACAATTGGTATCAGAGCTTTAGGTCCTTGAAGGAAAAGATTAATAACTTTGGGAGATCATGGCAAGAAGAGATAGTCCAAAGTTAGATAGAACTTCTTGGTGAGTTTTCATATATGTGTAAAGATCTGAGCATTGAGTTTCTTGATCCAGAATCCTTTTGTTGAAAAGAATAGAAGCACATGCAAATCCTTATCCAAATAAGACATGAAGATCAAAGAAGGTATTGATCTACTTATGAAAAGAGAGCCAAAAGTTATGGAAATTTTTGTTTGTTGGACATGTAAAGAGTTTGGTCATTTTCCATCTAGATGTCCTAAGAGACTAAGAAAATCTAGAAAGAATTCACTTTCTGATAAAGATGAAGAATTTAAAGCAAGTATGGAAAGATTCTTGAATGATTGTGATGATAAAGATAATGGGCCTGAATTGGTTAAGGAAGTAGTAGAAGAGATAGATTTGGTAACTATTGTTGATCCAAAGGCTAACCATGAAAATGTGGAAGTTATCATTGAGACTAGTAATGATTTGTAGAATGAGAACCAAATTGAAGAACAAAGATCTAAGCCTAGAGTAGAAGAAAGAGTTGAGCTGACAACTTCTAGCAAAAGTATATCAAAGAATATGAATGAGCAAGGCAAAGTTGTAAGGAAAAAGGCTAGACCTGTGTGTAAAGATTATTCACAACAAGAAGGAATAGACTATGAGGAGACATATGCCCCTATAGCCAAAATGGAAGCAATTAGAATGTTCTTGGCTTATGCAGTGAATAAGAGGTTCAAAGTATATCAGATGGATGTTAAAATCAACCTCCTGAATGAAGAACTTGAAGAAGAGGTCTACATTGAGCAGTCTAAAAGTTTCCCTCTGATAGAAGATAAAGAGATGGTATGAAAACTTAAGAAAGCTCTATATGGACTGAAGCAAGCACCTAGAACTTGGTATGCAAGATTGGATAAGTATTTGACAAAGCTTGGATTTTTTGAAGGTATGATAGATAGTAAGTTGTATTTGAGAGAAATTGAAAATGGTTTGTTGATAATAGTAATATTTTTTGATGACATAATATTTGGAGGCAATGATGAAGCAAGTGATAAGTTTTCTGAAGAGATGAAGAATGAGTTTGGAATGAGTATGATAGGAGAAATAAAGTTTTTCCTAGGATTGTAGATTGTGTAGAACAATGATGATATTTTTATTTCATAAGCTATGTACTTGAAAGATTTGTTCAAGAGATTTGGATTGGAAAGTTGTAAGCCTATTGGTACACCTATGATAACTAGTTACAAGTTATCTAGTAAGGATGATACATCTATAGTTGAGCAAAAGAAATATAGATCCATGATTAGAGATTTGCAATATCTAACTCACACTAGACCAGATATAGCAAATGTAGTTGGGATTGTAGCTAGATTTCAAGCTGATCCTAGAGAGTATCATTATGCAATAGTAAAGAGGATATTTAGATATTTGAAAGGAACATTTGATTATGGAATTTGGTATGATAGATTGAGTAATTTCACTCTAAGTGCATATACTGATGCACATTGGGAAGGTAGTATGGATGACAAAAAGAGCACCAGTGGTGGAGCATTTTTTCTTGGAGGCAGATTGGTTTCTTGTTTGAGCAAAAAACAAGATTGTATGTCACAAAGTATGTAGCAACAACAAATAACTTTAATCAAGTTATGTGGATGAAGCAAATGCTCAAAGATATTGGAATTGAATTTATAGAACCTGTTATCATTACTGTGATAACACAAGTATTATAAGTATATCTAAGAATCCTATATTGCATTCTAAGACTAAGTATATATCTATTAAGTATCATGTCTTGAGAAAGAAGGCAATGAAAAAAAGAGATTAGTTTGGAGTATGTGATTACTAAAGAATAGATTGTAGATATCTTTCTGAAGCCCTTACCTAAAGATACTTTTGAGTACTTTATAGGTATGCTTGGGGTTATGCATCTGCCTACTTCTAAGTAGATGATACAGAGAGTGCATTAGTTTAGTGGCATAAAGCACCATTGTTAGACTGGATTAAATGTTGATGCTTCTCGTATGAGGGAGTATCATAGAGGAGTTGAGTCATTGAGGACTCCTGGTGTCTTTTGACATTGAGTTGATTATACATTGGAGCAATAAATTGATATAATGAGGCCTTTGTCATTGATGTCCATGGGGGAGATATGTACATGAAAAACACCCTCTAGTTGGATGGGGGAGAAAATGCATAAGAAAAGTATGAATGGGAGAGAAATCTCTACTTTATTAGGGAGTTTCAAATAGATTATGTAAGAAAGGAGGAACATCTCTATGGAGGAGATATCTATGGTAAGTTTTTTATTATGAACAATTGTTGCTGATCCTAAGTAGATGCAGAATAATGCAGTGTTCTGAAGGCTCTCAAATTTGATTGATGAAGAGGATTTGAAAAGATGAGAACAATAGCAATAGCAATAGAGTACTATTGGGTATTATTGGAACTTAGATGTTTTTCATCTATGTTGCCATCAATTTCAAAGGGGGAGACTGTTAGCATGAATGTTGATGATATTCCTTTGGGGGAGTATCCTATGCATTGGAGAGTATTGACATGCTGCATTCATGACTGTATTTGTCATTGATGTCAACACAATAGTAAGTCTATGAAGACTGATAGAGTAGCAAACAAAGGTATTAGTTATACAGACAATGTCTTGATTGTCTAGTGATGCGCATTCATGTACATGTTCTTCATTGTGTCTTGATGATGTGGTTCAATGTGCAACACATAAGTCAAAGATGTACATAAGTTATACTTGATTTATAGAGAGCAGTACAAAGACAGAGTACTTGATAAGCAGTTTCTGATGTTTGCATTATATCCTTTAGCAGTGATATAATCAATTGATGTATGGTCAACTAGTGACTTATGACAGTCTTATGATGACGTCAGTGAATGCACAAGCCCTAGTATTGCATGTGCGAGAAGTTGTATAGGCTATGAGCTGACAATGCTATTGTAATTGTAAATTAATCAATTATCTTATTATAATTGGTTAGGAAAGTCTCAAGGCTGACTCAAGGAATTATTTTAAAGATATGGTATAAAGGAAAGATGTTTTCCTTATTTATAACATGATTGTAAGATTTAAGTGTATGTGAAGTGCGAAAAGGAATAAAGTGTTTATTGAATGTGAGTAACTGATCTAAGGGATTATTGGATGCAATATTTGTGATCTAATTACAAGATTAGAAGGAGCAAAAGTTTGGTTTATAGGATAGAAAGAGGAAGGAGTAGTACTATTCATTTTTATTATTCTACAAGGAATAATACAAAGATCATTTGGACAGTGGGTTCATTGATCTTCCCTTGAAGCTATTTGGGCAGTGGGTCTAGGTATCTTCCACAACTCCTAACAAGGTTGGAATATCCTAATAGGTACTGATATGTACTAAATGTTGTTATTGAATCCTAATAGGGTCCATCCTCAACATGGAATACTTATATTAGTACATCATCTACTGGGGTTTTCCCTTTGATCAAGGTTTTCCCTAGTTAACATATCTGGTGTTATTGTGCATGAGTATCTTGTTGTGGTTTTTGATTATATTTCTCATATCGTCAAAGTTTAAAAAGGTTGATAATTGTGATATTAATTGGATAGCTGATTTACCCTCCCTCTCAGTTGTATTGGTGGACTATATATTATAACATATATGTAGAAAGGTTTTGGGTTGCCCACAAAAAAGGGCATCAAGGGTCTTGGATGCCCAAATGCTTGAGTTGAGGGCCCAAAGGCAACTCCTAAAAGAGGATACACCAAAAAATGTGTGCAATCTTCATCTTGGTGATAGCTTTCCAAATAGTGTTGAATCTAAGTCTCCAATTCTTCTAAGAAGATTGCAAATGCCAACGTTGGTTGAGCACATCCACCATAGGCAGGTGGGGAACCAACCATTGATAACCCAATTTGGGCTCATAGTTAATCATGGGAATGGTAGGTTACCACTTCCAATCCTTCCACCAAGTGACTAAATACCAAGCTTGTGCAACATATGTAGGGGCACTACAGAAACTAGAAGATCAAATGTCTAGTGATCTAGATGGGTTCAACGAAACTGCACTTGCATATCTTCCCAAGAGCGGAGGCTCATGGTGACTCTAGAAAATAAATCTTTGGGAGTCATGATACCACATTTGAAAAAATGTGGGGCACTAGCTCCTTGGACTTTGGCCAAAAGGATTCATTGAATAATAAACAAGGGAGACAACCACAAACCATGCTGGTTCATAGAGAGGCCATCTTACATTTTGCTCACCATTTTCTAGAAGATGGTGCCAAATAATAAATCACAGACAATAGAGAAGAAGAATCTAACAATGTTGTACTGAAAATTTCTCCAATATGATAGATGTTTCTTCCATAAACATGCTAATATTTGAATTGGAAAAGGCTAAGAAAATTGCAACTCAAAATATAGATCTTTGGAGTCTAGCTTAGGTGTGTTGATTTCCTTTATAAAATCTTGGTTTTGTCTTCACCCATCAACGTTTAGATCAGTTAAATTAGTTCTTTTGTGTTTATAGGACATTATGCCCATATTCTATTTAGGGCTTGGTAAAAAAAATCCTCATAACAGAGCTCTTATTGGTAAAGGGATGAAGATCTATATATTTCTACAAAATCTACTCCCAAACGTGTTTCTATATCTTCAGAGCTCACCTCAAGCATCCACATGGTAGGGTTGTATCCTAGTGTGATGTGGGAACTCCAATAATTGACTAGAAGTAGTCAATTAGGTTTTGAGAGTTGTGACTAAGAGGTTCCACATATATCATTTGCCCTCCATGTTTCATTAGCACAAGATGTAGAGACCCACATTCATTTGATTTACTACCATTTTTTCAATTGAAATCTCTAGAACTATAATTCAGGTAATTTTACCCACACCCAACTCATCAAAGGCCTCAAAGATATCAATGCTAGGTTGGTGAATAGTGCAGACAATAATTCTTCTCGTATCCATGGTGTTTCTCATAGTTTACATAAAAATGGCAACAACTTTGGCATCGAAACCTGATGTTAGCTCATCCATAAAAATGATGGAAGGGTTTTCCACCAATTCAACTTAAATTATTAGTCTCTTGCATTGTTTTGTGGGAAGATCACTCACTCCAAGAAGCCCAACAAGTGATTTTCTTAGATTTTTAAACTCAATCAGCTCCATCACTTCATCTACAAACATTTGCAACATTCAACAAAATTACCCTCACTCACATCATAGTCAAACTGAGAAAAGTGAAAGATGGAGGAGGAAATACTAATATTATAGAGTAGGCGATAACAAATTTATACCTTTCTTGTTCGAGGATGAAGCTTCTTGGGAAGGAAAAGCCAAGCAAAATAAATGAGGGACTCATAAACTATAACATTGGGTGAATGTATATCATTCTACTCACAGTAAACAGATTTGTGGGTAAAAGTCTCTTATTGTTTCAAATAACCAGAGATTGTGATGGATATTGCAATGTATTCCCTTGTTTGTCTTCCTCCAAGAACATTCATTAATGTTGTCTTCTGAGCCCCACTCACCCCCATCAAGCAAGTGAACATGCCAGGTCAAAAGGACCCACTCACTTCACAAAGTAGCTAGAGTTTGTCCTCTATGATTCCTTGCAACTTCATTTACATACAAGAAACCAATTTTTGTTATGAATATCATGAGTTTTAGCCAATGAATACAATTAAGTGGGAATAATCTTTATAATTTTCTTTTCCTTTCTATCTATTTTTATGACAAAAAATAGTGTTTGATAAAAAATGACTAAATAAAACAAAACATGTGATCTAACATAGAAGAAACTACATTGATTATTATGGACTGTGAAATGAATCTAGTGTTGAGGGATGGTAGGGGAGAGAGAATAATCTAGGAATGTCTACAAACTACAGGAAGGCAACACCATTCCCCTTTTCACTACAACTAATGTAGGAGCATCCTAGGGTAGTCAACAATCCTATATGTAGGGGATTTGTGCTCAAATTATGGAGTTATGCTTTATGCAGTTGGGGATGTATTCGAGGTATATTAAGAAACCTTTTCCTAAGTGTGCATAATGATTGGAGTAATCGTCTTCGAGTTAAAGCCATTTTGGTGACTATTGATCGTGTGTTCTTGATTTACTAGCAAACTTTGTAGATTGTATTTGCGAGCTTCAATATGAGGGAGTTGACATGTATGATTTTGGATTTGGATTGTTGGATAGCACGTGGATCTATGCTTAAAGACAAAAAAAATTATGTGGTCTTTTGAGTTAGTTATGCATTGTAAACTTGGGGCATGTCTTAAGTATTTAGTTATTTTGTTTATTTAATGTTTGTTGCCAAGCTGACTTGTGGCTTGAGGGTGCATTTAATATGTGAGTGTTTAATATTTAAATTTAATTTGCTAAGTGGACATGTGGCTTGGTTTAGTATAAGTAGGAGGTTCTTATCTTTTCTTGAGACGTCACTGGGATAATGAGTTCAACATGAAGTAGTTGAGAGGAGCGATCTTGAGTAGAGCTAAAAGCTGAGTGTGGGTTTGGAAAATAAGAAGGCTTCTTGGTGGCTAGTGAGCACAAGTTTAGATTCTTCCTAGAGTTCTCTACTAGATTAAGAGTCCGGGCTAGCTAGATTTTGGATCTTGCAAGGTCGTGCAAAATTGATATTGTAATTGTTGATGTATTTGGCCATAACTTGGAAGACCTTATAGTCAGGCATGTTGGATGAAAATCTTATGATTCTATTATGAGAATTGTTGTTGTTTTGGATCTAAATCACATGTTATTGTTTTTATTCTACCATGTCATTAATTTCTAAAGGTTAGGACATCTCCTTTTGGGATTCTCATGCCGTGCACTATGTCAACAACCATGAAAATTCCAGTTCAAGTTTGATTTAGACAAATAAAGAGCTTATTTCACATAATTGAAACAAACTTCCTTCCGATTGATAAAATTTCCTCTAAAGTCTATGTACTTTCCCCCTTTCTATCTACATGGTTTTCTTCTCAAATCAGTGCTTGAGGTCTCCCAAAAGCTTCACAAGTGAGAATCATGTACACTATTTGCATGGACATATAGATTGTCATTTCCTTGAAATATTTTGAAAGCCTATTGGTTATCTGATTAATTTTAGATAAGTGGTAATGGGGATTGCATAATTTAGCTTATGTTTTGGATATGCCGGTGCCAAGGTGTCGAGAAAATTAAAAAGAATACCATATTCCAGTACTCCAATGATCATCCAATACCAAAATCTTTTAGTGAATAATCCATGAGATTCCAACAATGTTGTACCAATGTATGGCTGTAAAAATAACAACACAACATTATCATTAAATTTTAATAGCACAATGCAAACATCATTGCTTATAGAATGCAAAATTTCTATTTCACTTACCATCCTAACCTTTTGCCATTGACTTGATAGAAATTTGTTTACAACAATGGCATTTTGAGCATACACGAGAGGAGATAACCAATAGCCTCATATCCACTAGGGCTTAATATTATCTACAAACATAAAATCCACAAGGAATGTTAAATTATTTCAAGTTTGGATTATTCCTAAGATTTCTTTATATGCCAAGTGATACTCTATTGATATGGTATGGAACCTCTGGATACAATAAATCCACCAAGAACTAATAAATCAAAAGTTAAATTGTTCCAGATGTGCTCGCCATGAGTGGAATTTCTCCCAAGTACACCAATGAAACAAAAAAGTGACCAAGCTATCTGGTGAAGGATGATTAAGAGTAAAAATTGTCAAAAAAGCCTACATCAGGAAATGGATTAGAGTTATTTGGTGGAGGATCAGTAAGAGTAAAAAATGTTAAAAAAACCTACATTAGGAAGTGGACTAGAGTTATCACATGGGTCAAGAAGAGATGGTGCCACCATAATGACATGTGTTAGTAAATAGATTTGTCCTTCAACAATAATGAAATAAATTGACTCTTAATGCCCAAAAAGAAGAACAAATAGTTAAGTCATTTACAATGTTATATGCAAACACTCCCTGAGTTTTGATACAAAGGCTCAACTCCCTTCTAAATATATTCAATGAATTTAATATAGATAATGTCTTTAACCTAAAGACACAAAAGCTATTGACATTCACTCACCAATATGAAATGAATGTGTTTTCAGACTTAGATAATTAGAGGAAGAACTAAGAAATGACCAAAATATCACTCACTAAATCCTCCCTATTATAGAGAAATCAAGGGATTAAATACCTCAATTCACAAAACATGAATGCACACACTAATAAGTTGCTTAACTTGACATGATAACAAGACTGTGTTCAAATAAGAAAGAATTAACCATAAGATTGATTCCAATAAGAAAAATAATCACTTAAACCATAAGATCATTTGGAATGAATAACTTACCCTTTAATTAAAATGCATAACAAAAACAACCATAAGATTATCTATCTCTACAACTCTATCAAGCTATCAAACTAATAAGAAAATATAATGCATCCAATATCTCCTTTTCCTTGCTATAATCAGAATGTTTGCTCCTTCTCCTGGTAGCCTTAGGACTTGTAGAAAAAGTAGAACCTCAATTTGATGTTTTGTTGCATATTTATCCTTTCTGCTTCCGAGTGACTCTTATCAATTTTAATAACCAATTTCTAAAATTTTCTCTTTTTCAACTTTACTGAGCCTAATGTTTTATAACATTAAATCTATAATAGTAATCAAGATGTTAATCATATTAAAAGGAAGATGCATATATATTATGGGATTGGTGGCATCTAACTAATTTGGTTGCAAGCTACTAATCATGATGACTATGTATCAAAAGTTGCCAAGTGTTCCTCCACTCTGCAGTCCATGATAAAACATCAATTTCACCTATTATATTTGAAGGCCATTTTAATGGGGAAAAGTTGCATTCTATCAATTAAATGATGCACATCTCTCTTTGATCAATTAAAGGAAATCCACATCAAGTGGCTTATTTTAGTGTACTGCTCCCATGAATTAAATCATAGATGTCTTTCACCATCTCATATCTTTGAAGAACATGCACTAAAATTCCATATCATCAAATTGTTAGCATGAATGTTGATGGTATTCCTTTAGGGGAGTATCCTAAGCATTGGAAAGTATTGATATGTTTTATTCATGCCTATTTTTGTCATTGATGTCAACATAGTAGTAAGTCTGTAAAGACTGACAGAGTAGACGACAGAGATCACACTTGTACGAATAGAGTTTTGATGTACAAGTGAAACACGTTTAAGGACATCTTGTACCTTGTAATCTAATGACGAGGTTAAATGTGCAGAGTCTAAGTCAAAGATGTACAGAAACTATAAGTGATTTATAGAGAGCAGTGTAGAGACAAAGTACATGGAAAGCAATTTCTAATGATCCTAGTATATCTTCTAGTAGATATATAATCTGATGATGCATGATCAACCAGTAATAGATGAGAATTTGATGGTGATGTCAGCGAATGCACAAGCCCTAGTATTGCACTGTGAAGTTTTGATTGTGAGCTGATAGTTTTATTGAAATTCAAATTAATTAATTATCTTATTATAATTAATTGGGAAAGCCTCAAGGCGGACTCGAGAAATTATTTTGAAGATAGGGTATAAAGGAAAGATGTTTTCCTTGTTTGTAAATATGTATGTGTGATCAAGTATTGAATGTGAAGTATGAAAAGGAGTAGAGTGTTTGGTGAATGCAAGTAAGCGATCCAAAGGACTATTGGATGTGAAGGTTGTGATCTGGTAACAAGATCAGAAGGAGCAGAGGTCCAGTTGACATGATAGAGAAAGAGGAAGGAGCAATACATTACAATTCTATTATTCTACAAGGAATAATATAGAGATCATTTGGACAATGGGTCCACTTGCCTTCCACAACTCCTAACAAGCTTGGCACAACTCCTAATAGGGTTGAAATCTCCTAATAGGGGGTCAAAGTCTCCTAACAGAGATTGATATGTACTTAAAGTTGTTATAGACTCCTAACAAGGTCCATCCTCTAACAAGGAATATTTATATTAGTACATCATCTTATTGGTACCATCCCAACCGAGGTTTTCCCTCTAATCAAAGATTTCCCTAGTTAACATATCTAGTGTTATTGTGCATGAGTATCTTGTTGTGGTTTTCAATTATATTTTCTCACATGATTAAATTTGATTAAGGTTGATAAGTGTGATAATAGTTGGAAAACTGATTAACCCTCACCCCCTCTCAGTTATATTGATGGAACACAAACACACCTGAAATTTGGAGCAACATGTCATTTGACATCATCAAAGCCGAGAAATGGATGCATAGACCCGACCGGGACCTGTTCACTTATCTTGAGCTTTTATCTCAACGTAGTTAAGTTTGATTATATCACAATCAATACTTACACCATGAAAGCTAAATTATTCATTTGTTAGTTCGATCCTTTATGCAGACCATCCACACATGCTTGCAAGCACCTTTCTTTTTAAGATGTTCTAAGTTTCATTGTCGAGCAATGACACCTCGATAAAAATAATAATCCACAATCTTCACAAAATATCATATGCTTAGTGACCCGCAACGCATTGTATAGTCACATTTCATCTCATGGGTAACAACGATGGAGTCTTAGATGCCAACCACACCTGAGCTTTATCTCCTTTTTCATGCAAACTCCTTTGAATGTACTGATTGGATGACAATCCATACCTTTAATCAAGCCTTTCTCATCTTGTGCTCTCGAGAGCTTTGACTCTTGGTACACCCGATGCTTCTTAAAGTCATTCTGATATAAGAATATTTTCATCTTGGCTATTCAATAGATATCAAGCCATAATTATGGCTCATTCCTAACATTTGATCTCCTGCATCAAATTCATGAGTGTGAGAGGTAGAGGAACAATTGGGATTCTGTCAAACAGTTCACAACCATTCTCTATTTTTGAATATAATGCCACGGGCTCGATTCTTTGTGATCACGCTTGGAGAATTAGTCTCAACCTATGTTATGCTTAGGCTTCATTGCTATCCAATATTGGAGACCACCCTGATTGTTATCTGTACAGGTTTATCACAAAACCAAAATTATCAAGGAAACCGTCGATGAGGTGGTGGAATCTAGGCTAAGTGTCAATGCATGGTGAAGACATTTTTAACACCTGTCATCATCAAATATGGAGTGGTTCGACTTTGAAACCCTTTGTAAGCTTCGCCTTCCAAATATAAGCTAATATAAGGGAAGATGCATCCAACCTTTTACACATCTTCTTCTGACCTTGTGAACTCAATCTATTTCAGAATCTCATAACACTCTATCAAATGACTTTGTGTGCTCTTCTCCATTCGGGGCTCTTTATTATCATACCTAGCCTTTGTACCGTGGGTATTTTATAAAGAATGTATGATACTTCTTACATGGCAGCTAATACCATACCATCAACTCGACTAGGTGTGCTCCTTTGGTGCGTTCACTATCCAATCAGTTAAGTTATTTGAGGTTTAATGACTTCCACATATTGACTGGACCGGTGAAGCAATCCCTTCCATTTCATTCTTGTAAATAAATGGATGGCAGCGAGCGGGATGTCTCTCAGGTGTCAATTTTGTCAGCTGATTGTAATATTAACCTTTCCTATGTTCCCACATCTTTTATATTTATTTACTTAGACATTTTCAGACAAAGCCTTGATTTGACTAGAAATGCTCATTGTGTTGACTTGCTTTAGAATTGATCATGGTGAACTTGCACTGATGAATTGATCTCTGAATTATGTACCATCTAAAATCTTAGAATCATTACTTCTGCATCTTGAATTTTGATTCCGAGAGCATGACTTTAAACTTGGTACCTTGAGCTACATATCTACATATGTGAACCGGTTACTGAACTTGAACTTTGAACTGAACTGATGAACTCCATTTCCGAGTTTCTAAAATTGCAAGCTCAAATTGAACTTTAAACTTGAACCTTCGAACTTGAACTTGAACTTGAAACCCGTGGTTCAAGTTCGAGTTCAACACAATGTTCGGATGCTGCCTCTTCGCAGATCAAACCTTAAAAAGCTATGATTAGTAACAAAAACCAACTAAAACAATTTCCCATGGGACCAATTTGCAAAGTTAAAAAACTCAGATGTTGAAAGCACGCTTACAACATGAATGACCAAATCCAATACCTATTTGGATTTGGGGTAAAGCCAATAGTATAATAGGTAAGAATGAGCCAGATGGAAGACTCCATGAGTGATAGAGAGAGTCTGATAACCCATGTAGGAAGTGAATAAGCCCAGGAAGGATACATCTTTTAATCTCTCTGCTTGTGGAACACAGGAAGCCGAGCCACGGTGATATACAACTCTACAAAACCATTGAACATTATGTTAACAACCTCAAAAAAATAGAGCACCAAAGTAAATTGACCCGTCAACTACATTTCTATGATGCATTTTTGTTCGGAAGAAAACCGTGAGCATAATCAAGGCAATGGTTGTCACCTGCCATGAAATCTGCAAACATTAAAAGCAGTTTAGGGAAAAACTATGGTACTAACCTAATAGCTAATGTATGCTGGTAATTACAGTGTAACCTAATCGACCTACTTGGAAGAGCTTAAAGACGTAAATGAAGAAGCTTCTCTTCATTAGCAAAATCTCTCTGTCAATACAGGCATTGAAAAGCTCCATTTTGCCCAAACCATACTCTTCAGTTGTAGTAAGAGCTACAGGATGGCTTTTACTTTTATCAAAAGGAATGGCTAGTTGTGAGTTCAATTCTTCACCAACTTTGTTCATTTGGTTGCAGCATAGGAATTGATAATAGAATTGCATATTGAGAATATGAATGGCTATTCTAATAAGAACTATTTTTCGGAATGGACATTGTTCATGTTAAGACAAAATAAAAATTATGTATTCCTATTCCCTATTCCAATTGACATATAAAAAAGAAAACAGAAAATATATTCATAGTTTCATATTTCTTTTCCAAGAACCAAACAAAGGATTGAAATGCATATGCAAACTCCTTCACAGTGACGTAATGGTATACTTATTTTAACCCAGTACTGCTCTTGGTCTTTCCTAGACGTTACCTGTTAATGCCAAATGGTGAGCCTAAAAAAATGGCAAAAAGTTCAAATAAAATGTAGCGTTCACTGGACAAGGAGAAAAATATGGTGGTGAATATACCCCCTACTAGAAATCTGCAAAACCCACGGACTCGAATAATTTCACAACTGACTGGGGTCCCTGGTATATAATTTGCTCTTCTGAAAGTAAGATGACATCATCGAAGAGTTCAGGGGTTTCAGGAGCAGGTTGCAAGAGTGAAATCAGCATTGTTGAATTGTATACATGAACACTTTGTCTCAAGCATTGCACAATCTGAAATGTTGTAGAGCTGTCAAGACCAGTTGAGATCTCGTCCATGAAAAATGGCTTTGCAGTTCCACCGAATATCTCCCCTGTTGTCACCCTTTTCTTTTGACCTCCAGATATTCCTCTTGTTATAGCATTTCCGACCAATGTATCCCTGCATATCTCTAACCCCAAAATCTGCCTGAATTTCACATTTACCTCTCAATTCTGGTTATTCCTACAGAATGTGGGCATTATGTAAACCCAAAGAACTAATTTATTATATGGATTCAATTGGGCAGTTCTCAAGTTAAATTTATTGAGTTGTGTCTTATTAATTGTAGTTCAAGCTAAATGAGCTTAATATTGGAGCAAATTCTATGATTAAATGTGTTTAAGATGGGCAATCTTTAGGAAGGTCTAATGTTTCTTTTCTGTAACCATCACCTAGATGCAACAAATGCTAAGTGGCTAATTCATTCTCGCGAAGGATGGACTCTTGTGAACCACTACTCATGCAACATGATCAATGAACTTGATTCGAAAACTACACAGTTAAATCCGTATAGCAATATCATACACAATCTACCCGAAAAATTCTCAAACATTATCTATAGATGGTGGAAATCTGTTCTCCTTAAATACCATACACTACTATATTCATCCCATATAAAATCATCCTCACCTTCAAAAAATAATCTGTCATCATACTGGACTTCTGTCCCTCCATAGCTGTAGCCTACAGGATAAAACATCCAAGAACCCATTGTAAACTCAAAAAAGAATTATTATTATTTTAGGCACATAGTTAAGTGAAATTGGCTGTCATGACTTGTACCTTGGTGAAGAGATCAATATCAGGGTCTGGTTTGAGGCCCTGCTCCCTTTCTCGTCTTGATAGTTCACATAGCACATCTGCAACCAATACATTCCTCCCTCTTAAGACCCACTTTTTCTGTTACCTAGTTACTATAGTACTACCAGTTTGATTATAATTGGGTAAATAAAGCCATAGTTACTGTATCTTTCACCTACTCCTTGTCATCGAGCAGAGAATTCAAGGGTCTCTCTCACAGTCGTTTCTCCAATGTGCAAATCTTGCTGACTGACATAAGTAGACGTTCTCTGAGGCACAAATTCATCCATCCTATGTCCATTGTACGTTATTTCTCCCCTCACCTGAAACATTCTCATCATTTGAGTTAATTCATTTATGCCTCTTCAAATCATTTCTTAAAAATATATATTTCAACAATGGATATTTCAATTCATTATATTCACCTGCCAGGCTTTATTGTACCGCTGACATCCCTTAAAATAGTTAGGGTTTTCTTACTGCTCTTATACAAATGGAGGGACTCCAAGATAGTCTTAACAAGAGAAATCAAGATGAAGGATGATGATTGATATAAATAAATCAAGTTAGAGTTTTTATTTCTGATAGGTAATCAGTCTAGATTATTTATTTATTATTTTATTAGTTTTGTTCAATTAATTATTATTATGTGTTAATCTGGAGTAGATTCGAACCCAAGACCTCTCCGATGAGAGACTCCCAATTTATTGATGCGTTGTAGGCTCTTGCCTATAAATCAAGATAGAGTCAGTAGAACAAAGAATCAATAATATAGTTTTCTTTACTCTACTATGTTGATGATCCTTTGTTTCTGAATTTGAATGTATGAAAGTAGTTGTATCAATGATTTGGATCACACTTCATGATCCGTTATTAGAATGAAAGAATGCAAAAGAAGTGTGATCCCAAAAGTCTATGCAAAAACTGCCATAACTGAATCCAGAAATCTACGTAGATTTATTGATTGAAATGTGTTTGATCAGTCAATACCTCAGCCATATTAACTGTATAGTTTGAAAGTGTAGACAATGCCTGCTTCAACTTCTACATTAAGGTTCTCAAAACAAACTTCTATCTCAGGCAATGCAATCGCTACCCTGATTACAAAAAAGGAAATCAGTTATACCTACATTTTGTACTAAAAATGTACTAGTATAGAAAGAAAAGTAGAATTGTAAGACAAATTCTTTATTAGTCCCTAAGGCAACTTATGTTTTCGTCCCCTCCACTATTAATTTTTTAGAAAACAAATGCAGTGTGCCAAGGTTTTGGGAGCTTATATTTTATAAATCAATTATCATTTGCTATTCTCTAATTTCTAATTGGTTGAGATCGAATTTGTTGGGTTTATGCCCATTTTTATAGATAGAAAAATCATAAAAACATATGGCAGTGGGTGATAGTCTTTGATGGTGCTATCACATGGTAGTGGAGGATAGTCTTTGACAGTGCTATCACATTAAATCAGATTCCATGCATTTTCACCTCTCGTCAACATAAGATAATATTATAAATTTCGGGTTGAATACATATTAAAAAATAATATACTAACAAACTTTTTTAAATCAATAAACTATTATGAGTAGTGACAACTTCTCTAACTTTAAATATAAAATAATTATATTTATTCAGGTGAAAAAAAAACTAATGTAGAATTATTATTTTTACTTCAATCAAAATGTTTTTTTTGTTTCAATGTAGATTTATTTATTTTTACTTGAAAAATACAATTTTATTTATTTATAATGTTACATTACTAAGATATTTTTTAAATTTATAATCAATCAAATTATATTAAAATGTAATCATTTTATTTTTCATCTAGAATATTGAATAGTGAAAAGAAAAATTATTAATAAATTTATATTTTAATATTCATTTTCTTTTCTTTAAAAAAATTAAAGTGGCACCTTTTGTGGTTTCACAACGCATGCTCAGGGGACCCCCTAGTTTTGAAATTTCTATACTAGACTCCTAGTTTAGAGCCCTAGTCTTTAATACTCTCCCAAGAGTCTAGGTTAGACCACAGTCACTGACTAGATAAGTTCACACACTCAGAAACATGGAAAATCGAGTTTTTTGTACTTAAATGTGCTTTAAGTGCACACTAGCGCACATGCGCATGTGCGCTCACTATGCAAGTGCATACTGCATCCTCACTCTGAGGATGTGCACCTGTGCATGTGTGCACCCTCAACAGGTGTGCATCTGTGGGGGTACACACTGGGTCTAGGTCTATATAAGACCCGACCCTCTCTCCCATTTTCTCAATTGCTCCCATGCTTCCATGAGTTCCACACCTTCACTCTTGTCTCCTATGTGCAACTACACTTCCCCGTCTCCTATGTGCAACTACACTTCCCCGCTCCTTGCTCCCTACGCACAACAACACAAAGGTTAGACATCTTTGATAGAGGTGCGCACATGTGCACCTCCATGCGGTACACATGTGTGCACCTCCCACAAACCTAAGACAAAAAACCTTAAAAACAAAAGACAAACAAAAAAATAGCTCCTAAGACTTATGAAGGTGCGTACATGCGCACCTTCGCACATAACAAAACAATTAAGAGGAAGAAAAACCCTTCAAGGGCCTTATGAAGGTGCACACGTGCACACCTCCATGAGATGCGCACGTGTGCACCTCCACGCCCACAAGGGGAATCAAGAAAAACTTAGACCCCCCTAGTTAGCACTGTGCATGTGTGCACCTCACTAAGGTGCGCAAGTAAACAATTGTGCAAATAGCAATTCAAATGCTAAATTTAGTGCACTAGCACACTTGTAAATGTGCAGTAGGTGTGCATAAGTACATAGCAGGCATTTTTTAGGGGAGAAACTACTTTTTCATGTGTTTTGAATGGTTTTTACCTGTTTGGGCATTGATCTAGAGTCATTTTTAGGTCAAGTTTTGCATTCTGACTTATGTATGTCCCTTTTGTGCATATAAGATGGCATCCTCCTCATCTTCAATAGTGGAGAACATGGTTCCAAAACCTTTCACATTTAAATATCAAGGAGCACCCAAGGAATCAAAGTTCCAAGATGGACATGCTAAAATTAAAGAGACAGAATTGGGACACATAGACTGGAACACATTCCTCACAATTTGCAATAAGCCCAAGGAGAGGTCTCTTATGGTATCTACACTCATCCGGTCATGGCTTTTGAACACATCATCTCACCCAATGTCAATCCAATCCTTAGAACTAATAATGACCCTTGTAGATCACTACATGACCGAAGACAAGGTAGTCAAAAACATAAATGAAGAAATAGTCATGGACCTATGACCCCAAAACATAGAAAAGGTGTTTCACCTCCTAAGGCTAGATTCAATACTTGCAAATCTCATATGATGGATCAGAGAGATGGTACAGGGAAAATGAGAAAGAGGCAAAGGAAAAAGTTCAACCCTCTTTCCTGATTGATAGGACACTAGTGGGCTACTGAGTGGGCAAAGTTTATATGACAAGGGGATACATGAAGGATGATATTGGATATGCAATGGTATACCCACAATTGGTAAAGAAGAAGCTCCCACTACAAAGTGCATAATATAGAGTGGTGAATGATGGGTTTATTTTTACAATCATTAGGTTCATAGAAGGAGACTATGCAAAGAGAATGTCAATAGAGGCAACAACCATGATCACACAAATAGGCACCTACTACATTCAATTCAAAACCTTCACATATCTTCAGGTAGCTAGTACTTTTGAATGCCCTGAGAAGTTCCCAAGATACCCATCAAATAGGGTCATACTCTTGGAGATTGTGCGCCAACTCGCTTATGCATATGACATAGTGATAAAATAACATATGAAGATGGGTCTGGCCCATCACAATTGGTGCCTTTGAGGTGAAGTAGAAGTAGGATATTTCCACCTTTGATTTTGAGTGGGATCAATATTCCTTGGAAAAATACAACTCCCCTCACCCTTTCTTTGACAACATTGGGATGGTGCAACATTTGGCAAGGAAATAATTTGTACATGTTGATGCCTAGGAAGATCATTGGATAAATGCATTAGATGACTATGATGTACAAATAAGGGATTATTGTAGGATGATCCTATACTTAGCAGAGAATGTGGTAAAGATGAATGTTCCTATGAATGCTATAGAAAAGGATGCCAAAAAAGTAATGGATCCTTTATACAATAGAGATAAAATCTACGACTGGCTAGTTATGAATGCTGAGATAGGATGAGATGAAAATGATGACATAGCTCATCAGGCTAGGCATGTTGTCGAACTAACAAAGGAATGGATTGAGAAGCCATTTAGAATAGGTTCAATTCCTCAGGCCATACCCCTACAAGCCACAAGTAGGCCAATCATAGGTAAAGGTGCAAAAATCACCATGCCAACATACCTTGCTCAGTCCCCAGTAAGGCTAAAAACACTTTATCAACATGAGTGGGAGGTTGAATACTTTGAAGTTGATCAGGGAAAGAAGAGGAAGAGGGTACCTCCAAGGGAAAAGAGACAAGCAACTTAGGTTCAAGCACCTCCACAATAGGTACAACCTGAACAGGAACAAGCTAAGCCTCAAGCACAAGAGCCTGCACAAGAGCTTTTAGAGTAGGCACAAGAAGAATAGCTAGAGGAGGAACAAGTAGAGGAGTAGAGGGTTCCACCAGTGACAATTGCAAAGGACGAAGCCTGCCCCTCAAATCCCAAGAAATAAAGAATAGAAACAGATGTGGTGGGAACACAGGGAAGGAGACTAAAGAAGAAAAGTACTCCATCCCCACAGGTTCCTGAGACCATCCTAGAAGCTGGGGATGAAGAAGAAGGGGAAAAAATAGAATTTTTCCCCTTAAGCCAAAGGGCCTTCTTGGCCAAAGTCATAGAGGAAGAGAGGATAAGAAGCTCCACAATGACACCTCCATCTATTCCAAGAGTGTCTATCCAAGTATCAACTTCAGAAGATGAACAACAAAAGTGGATAGCACAGATGGAAGGTGAAGGAACTGATATCTTCGACCTTGTTAACTTTGACTTTATGCTAGTGGAAACTGAGATGGTAGGTGAGAAGATTAGAGATGCCCCCATTTGCAAACTCTTAGGAGAGCATTGGAATCAATTGCCACCTCTACCACAAGGACCTCTAGGTATTCCACCACCACCATCTCAGGATTTGGCAGTTTTGGATAAAGGGCTAGTAACTCCACTTCCTCCAGGAACTCAAGAATAGGTAGAAGAACAAGCAACCAAGGAAGGGGAGTTCCAACAACAACATGTTGATGAAGTATCCAAGGAAGGACAAATACTAGAAGAAAATCAATAAACTTCGTAGGATATAGAGGCTCAGACCTTAACGCAATAAGAGACATAAACTCCTACTAAAGATCTTTGACATGAGAAGGCTCTACAGAGGAGTGATAAGGGAAAGGAGCCTGCTCAAGAACCAACTTCTTTAACCAAGTACATGTCACCATGGCCACTACACCAACATGGCTAAAGAGGGAGGTTATGTTTTGTCAGAAAAGATAGCTAGACCTAACAACTGAGGAAGGAATGAAGGAATTGATCAAAGCAGTGAAGAGGCTTGAGCCACCTAAGGGTGATGCGAGAATACTAGCCTTCATAATGAAGAACTAAGATCAGGACCTTCTTGCACATATTGCCATTCCTCCTCCTCATGCTGACACTGAAGAACTAACTCCTAAAGATTATCAAATCAAGGAGGTCATGTTGGGAAGGCCTATGGTGGATACAACCAAAGTAATGAACACTATGTGCATGAAAGAAGTGTTCAGGCACATGGACCAGGATGAATTAGAGCTAATAATGTTGCAAAAGTAGAACAAGCTACTGAGAGGCTACTTGAATGAAGTTGTGGGCCCCAATAACTTGGATAATCTAGAGATCACTCTTGTAATGATATTAGGAAGAAAGGGAATAAGAACACAATTGGATCCACTTTTAGAAGCATTTCAGCAATGGTGTGACAATTTTGAAGAGAAAGGAGTGTAGATCATACATGGAATTTGAGCCTATTGCACCACATCCAATCAAGTGTTGACAAATTGGTTTCTATAATGAACCAAGATTTTGGGCTGATGGATGAAGTACATGCCTAGGCTAAGGACCTACATGCATTAAAATCAATAAAAGTCCAAAGGTATCAAATCCTAATTGAGGTATATTCTGCAAATGAGTTAGATAAGCTTGATGATTGGATAGAGAAAATATTGGCAGGTAATAAAGTTATGGAGGGATTGCATGAAGAGATCCAGTAGATTAAAGATAAGGCTCAAGAGCAGTTTTTGGAAGTGGAGAGGTATTATAACACCACCTGCCTTGACATTTGTGAGGATGAGTCAAAGACCAATCTTTTTGCGGTGCAATCAGTAGTTCAATAATTCTAAGGAACTTTTGAAGAAGCTTCATCAGAAGATGACACCAAAGAAGCCTTCAAAATAGAAGAAGCAATGTTGGAACTGGTCACCAAGCTTGATGATTTTGTAGAGACAAGGATAGAAGTCAACAATTACTAGCAAGTTGTAAATAATAAGTATGAGGCTTTGGATATACTGGAAGCTAGCCTCATGGCTGAGATGATAGATAAGTTCAATAATAAATATCCAAACATTGTTTTGGTGTAAAGAGGGAAAAAACCCAAATGCTGGAAATCAAGATTTTACACTTAGGAAAATTTTAGATTTTTGGAACCTGTCACCAAGTTGTGTAGGAGCGATTTTCACTAAGGTGCACTGACAACTTTGAGTAGGAATTAGTGCACCGATAATTAACTGTGAGATCCTATTTTAGAGCATTCCATGCACCAAAAACACATTTTGATGGCAGTTCATTTCCCAGAAATGCTTAGAGAAGGTCAAGCTTCCAGAGACTTCCATATCATCTTACAATCGCAATATTCTTATCTTCCTATTCTTTTGTGTCATGTAAAGGCTCATGCACCCATTAATTGATATAAACAAGGGTGGAGACCTACTTAGCACCATTTAGAGAGTTAATTTGTATATAATTAAAATTATTTTATTAGTTTTGTAAGATATAAAATGGTTAAATAGGATTTAGAATAATGCACATGAAAGAGACCCTAAACCCATAATTTTATATACACATGAATTGTAAGTAGATGGAATGTAAAGCCAGAGATGCTAATATTGAAATGAAGAAATGAAAGTACTTACCTCTGAAAAAGAATCTATTGAAACCCCTGTCAAATAGTCTCAAAAATTGCTGATTTCTGCTATCCTAAACTAAAACTATGAGATCTATAAAACTCATAAATCTTTTTCTTTTATCTGCTAGGTCAATCTTGACCCAAATATGGGGTAAGATCTTACCCCTTTATTTTTGGCCTTCACCTATACTACTCTGACAAAAATTTTGTTTGCAAATCTTGAAAGTTTGTCAAAAAGGGAACTCAAATCTACACTAATATTTGTTATCCCTCACTTGAATCTACAAGAAAAGGATTTTTTTATTTTGATGAGGGGTTTGCCTTGGTCAAACCCCGATTTGGAATCAACCTTAATAATGAAAATGAAATAGAGAATGCTAGCAAGTAGTAGAAATAAATCTAACAACAAAGCTATGATATTCAATAGATATGGAATTGTATTTGAAATGTAAACAAGTATATTGATATGAAAGCTTGGACTCAATAATGTAAATCAAAACCATATATGTCAATAAAAACCTCCATGATTGTATGCTTGAAATCCACCATGAGGAAGAATGAATAGATCTTGAAGATGAACAAAGGATCTTGAAGGAAGATCACACCACCATGATGGATAGATCTAGGGTTTGAATGATGAATCTTGAATGCTTGAACCAAGATCCCTTCAAATACTTGAATGATTGAATCCTTGATCTTCAATGGAGAACTTGAATGCTTGAATAGGTGATTGCTTTCTCATTTGATTTGCTTGCTTGAATTTTCTTGGGAGAAAACTTGATCTCAAAACTTGATTGATTCGGGGGATAAAAATAAGTGGAAATTGAAATGTCCCCAATGCTCCAAGAATCAAAATCATTACAAAGTGTTCAAAATTATGACTCCAACACAACTTGAACAGGAAAAATCAGAGTCCAGATGACCAAGTTATGGCCAGTCAAAGTTTGGTCAAATTAGGAATAGAGGCTATAAAAAGGAGAAAAATTAATTATCTCAAAAGTGGTCAACAATGGATTTCAAATTGAAGAACTTGTCAAGGGATTTCCAATGACGTTTGTTTTCTCGAAAACAAAGACCAGATGTAGAAGTTATGACACTTTAAAGTTCAAGTAAAAATATGGATTTAGATGACTTGGCAAATTGGGAATGGGTTGGCAATAATTTGTTGAGGAGATTCGAACTTCCAACCTCTATATATTAACTTTCCTTCTTAACTGCTATGCCAAGAAACTGCCAAGAGCAAATGGAGGTCGATGGGAGTTGAACTTCCAACCACCCATATCCTAAAATAAAGCTGACCACTACACCATTAGCAACTTCAACAATATATATGGGGTTAGTTATATTTAAAGTTGATTTATTTTCCAACCTTAGTTAAATAAGGTTTATTTGTTAAGATAGCCCCTAAAAATGAAATAAGGCCATATTTGTAAAATGACAAAGGGGATATTTTTAGGGATTATTTTCCCATGGGACATAATTTGTTTGTTTGATGTTTAAAGCCTAATTATGGCTAATTTTATGTATAAAATGGGGGTAGTAGGCTTTGGAAAGGCATTTAGGTGATGAGAGGGAGATTATGAACTTGAAGGCTTGTTTATTATTCTTGCACATTAGAGAATAATGTTTTCATTGTGCTTGAATGGAAAGTCTTGTGAACACTTGTAATTGATTTTGGGAGCTAATCAGATCGATCCCTCTATTGGAGCAAGACCTGGAGGTGTAGTTCGACCCATAGGCGAACTTTGTTATCAATTGTGTTTTGTCTTCTATCTCTCTACTCTTTCTTTTAGTCGTTACCTTATTATTCATTTAAGCATTTAAGTTATGTTAATTCACTAATGAATGCTTTGAATTAACTTTATGTAATTATGTTAAGCGTTCCTCTGTAATAGTCCTAGGTTCTAATAAAATCAAGTTTGGTATCAAAGCTCTTGTGTGACTAGCATTGTAGATTTGAATGCTAACAAGATCCAGGATCGAGAAAGACAGAGAAAAACTTGAGGAATACAATCTTGAGATCAAGAAACAAAGGACTAATCCACCATCAAAAATGAAGACAAAGGTGGTGGCTAGGTTTCTGAAGACTTGAGTATCTAGAAGACTCTTCAAAATGGTAGAAGTCCTAGTATAGGAAAGAGAAGAAAAAATGTGATGATATGTAGCTCGAAAGGACAAAGGGAAAAAGAAAGAAGGCAACTGTGACCCTCCAAACACACCTCCCTCTTCTCCTTCTTCTACCCATTCTGAGTCTTCTAACATTTTTAAGGGTGGACATAAGCCTCGAATCAAGTTGGATGTAAAGTTTAACTTGGCAAAGTATTATGGGGAGTTAAATGTAGAGAAACTAGAGGACTGGATTCAACAAGTAGAAGTCTACTATAGAGTTCAAAACCTTGTAGATGATGTTGATAGAATTTAGTTGGCCACTCTTCAATTAGGTGGTATAGCTATAAATTGGTGAGAGAGTAGGACTCAGGATGAAACTTCACAGCATGGTAATTTCAAATTTTCTTGGTCAAAATTCGTTAGTGCTTTAAAGAAGCAATTCTATAGGCCATATGCAATAGTTAATGATGAATTGGTAACATTTTAGGCAAGGGAAAGGTCAAACTATCCAAGAGTACACCAATGAATTTTGTAAAAAGGCTATTTCATTAAATGCTCCATTATACACCCAAGATACTTTACTCAAGTACATAGGTGGTCTTCATTCTTACCTTAGACATTCTATTTTGGTTTTGAATCCATGTAATTTGGATGAAGTATGTGTATAGGATACACATTTAGAGTCAAGGGGTAATGGTACATTCATTGATAAGGTTGATAAGAAGCCATCTAAATTAGAAGGTAAATCCAAATACAAAGGGAAGTGGAAAAAGACAACTACAATAAAGAAAGAGGGTAAAACCCCACATGCTCACATTGCAAGAAAGAAGGGCATGATGCTTTTAAGTGTTGTAAGCTGCACCCAGAAAAGAGGCCAAAGAGATATGGTGGAAACAAAGGCAAACAAAAGACAGCTACTGTAATTCAACAAGAACTTGGATCTGATTGCGGAGACGGGACAAGGATCATTGCTACTAGAATCCAAGGTAAAGGAAAAGGTATATCTCTTTCTCCATCTACAAGCTCTTCAAATATAAGTGCAAGTACAAGTAAAGAATATTCTCTTAAGAATGATAAGCAAAGGAATGAATTATTTCATATTCAGGTTGTTATCAAACATACTAAGGTTGATACTTTGTTTGATATGGGTTCTCAAGTTAATTTTATATTTGAAGAATTTGTTAAAAAAATTGACTACAATACCTCATCCAAAGCCATATCTGCTTGGATGGGTTTGCAATGATGCACAAAAAGTAACTAAACAATGTAAATTGAGATTTTCTATCACTCCAAACTTTGTAGATAATGTAGAAGCTGATGTAGTCCCTTTAGATATTTTTGGTCTTGTGGTTAGGAGTCCATACTTTATGATCGACAAGCTATCTTTCATAGATGAGAGAACAAGTATCATCTTTTTAAAGATAAGGTTTAATACATTGTATAGGCACATAAGATAAAGAGTAATCTTGCACTAGTTAATGCTAGTCAGATGAAAAGGTTAGTCAATTCCAATAAGAACTTTGTATAAATGCTTATAAAAGCCAAAGAAGATGAAACATTTGAGACATTCAAGGGATGTGATCCTAAACATAAGTCTAAAATGGTCAAGATTGTTTCCGCTTATGATGACTTGTTTCAAGAGCTGAAAGGGTTACCTCCTAAGAGATAGATTCAACATCAAATTTAGTTACAACAAGATATGCCACTTCCTAATATTGGAATGTATCATTTGTTAGTTCTACAGAATGAAGAAATTAAAAAGTAGGTTCAGGAGCTACTTGAGAAAGGAGGTATTCGTCCAAGTACTTTTTCTTGTGGTTCTCCTATTGTGTTGGTTCCAAAGAAAGATGGAACTTGAAGAATGTGCATCGACTATAGGGCTCTAAACAAGATATCGGTAAAGAACAAGTACCTCTTCCTAGAATAGATGATCTACTTGATCAGTTGAAACATGCAATTTATTTCACTAAGCTAGACTTGTGTAGTGGATATCATTAAATATGAATTGTGGTAATGATATTTGGAAAACTACTTTTAAGAAAAAATAGGGACTATTTGAGTGGTTGGTCATGCCCTTTGGGCTTTGTAATGCACCAACTACATTTATGAGAGTCATGAATGATGTCTTTCATCCCTTTATTGATGATTTTTTCATAGTCTATTTAGATGATATCCTTGTATTCTATAAGTCTTGGGATGATCATGTAATTCATGTAAAAAATGCTTGGATGTATTGAGAAAAGAAAAGCTTAATGTAAAAATGTCTAAATGCGAATTTGCTAAGACATCATTAGTGTACTTAGGCTATGTCGTAGGGGATGGTCAATTGAAAGTGGACCCTAAAAAGGTCAAATGTATTGTAAAATGGCCTAAGAAAAGTACAATTATAGAAGTTAGGGGCTTCTTAGGTGTAGTTCAATACTGGAGGAAGTTCACTGCAAACTTCTCTTACATTGTATCACCATTGCATGCATTAACTAGTATGAAGGTAACTTTTTAGTGTGAAGGTTTGCAATAGAAGACTTTCGACACTTTGAAGGAAAATTTGAGCACTACACCAGTTTTGGCTCTACTTGATTTACATCAACCATTCAAAATTGAGACAGATGCGAGTGGGTTTTTCATAGGAGCTGTACTAATGCAAGGAGGTAAACTAGTTTGATACCACTCTGAAACTTTTTCAGGAGCAGTAAGTAACTATCCCACTTATAATAAGGAACTTTATGCTTTAGTTTAGAGTGTTAAGAATTGGAAACACTACTTAATGGGGAAAGAAATTGTAATCCACACTGATCACTAGCCACTGCAATATTTGCACTCACAATCTAAGTTGCAACAAAGTAGGCACTTTAGGTGGATGGGTTTTCTACAATAGTTTCATTTGGTAATTAAGTATAACAAAGGTGTCCATAACAAGGTAGCAAATATGCTCTCTAGGCCTCCTATTAAGAATGCTTTGATAATCCTTCCAAATAGTTCTATGGTTCATGAAAGTTTTCAAGAACAATATGCTAATGATGAGAACTTTAAGGATATCTATGCATTTTTAATCCAGAGTAAACATGTAGAAGAGAAAGACTACTATGTGCAGAATAATTTGTTGTACCACTTGGGAAAACTATGCATTCCTAAAGATGAACAGGCACATGTAATCCAGGAAGCACATACTTCTTTGATTGTAGGGCATTTTTGGGTAAGTAAGACATTGGCTCAATTGTAAAAACATTGTCGCTAGCCTCGTATGCAGGAAATTATCACTAAATATATTAAAGGATGTGTAATGTGTGCAACTAGCAAACCAAGTAATAGGAAATCGGGTTTGTACACACCATTACCTGTACCATCCCGTCCATGGGAAAGTGTATCTATGGACTTTGTGGGGGGTTTACCTTTGTCTAGGAAGGGTTATGATTATTTGTATATAGTTGTTGATTGGTTAAGAGAAATGTTTATTTTAATGCCTTGTAAAAAGCAAGTCATTGTTGAACTGACAACTCATTTGTACTTTCAATTTGTATGGGTTCATTTTGGGTTACCTACTTCTATTGTACTAGATCAAGATTCTCGATTCTTGGGAGAATTTTGGTCATCTTTATGGGGACTCATGGACATTAAGCTGCAGAAGAGTACAAACTTCCATTCGTAGACCAATAAACAAAAAAAGGTAGTCAACATGATAGTTGTTTATCTACTTAGAGGTTATTGCAGTAAGCATTCTAAGTTGTGGGATGACAGTCTTCATTATGTACAACATGCTTACAACCATGCAACACATTCTTCTACAAAGAGGTCTCCTTTTGAGACTTGCTTCAGTTATTTTCCTAAGACACTAATGTATTTTTCTTTTAGGAAGGATGATGTTGTAGATGGATGCCATGATGCCGAAAAGGTTTTAAAGTTCATCCAGAAGGTCCAAACAATTCACCAGGAAGTAGAAGCACTGTTGGAGCAGAGCCAAGCAAAATACAAGGCTCACCATGATAAGCATCACATCGATCACCATTCCCAATTTGGTGATAGATTTTGGCTACATATCAACAAGGAAATAATACAAGATGAAGGGAGGAAGCTAAAGCCTATCCGATATGGTCCTTTTGAGATCTTAGAAAAGATCGGTACCAATGCCTTCCACTCTAATCTTCCTCCATACATGCAAATTTACTCAGTTGTCAATGTTGAGAATATAAAGTTGTATGAGCCTCCAATGATCTTGGATGAAGACAAAGACATTCAAGTTCCATCCATTGATGATCTCTTACTAGAGTACATGTCAGAATCGCCAAAAGATGTCATCCTTGACATGAATGTCAAGACATTACGAAGAGGACCCATTGAATACCCCCGAGTGGGATTGAAGAGGATGCATCCAATCAAAGAAAGATGGATGGAGATTGGTAAAGTGAGGGAACTATACCCTCACCTAATTTTTGAGTAATCAAACTTTTGGAGGTCTGAAAGCTCTTCAGTGGGGAGGCTTGATTTGAGGGATAAAAATAAGTGGAAATTGAAACGTCCCCAATGCTCCAAGAATCAACATCATTACAAAGTGTTCAAAATTATGACTCCAATGCAACTTGAATGGGAAAAATCAGAGTCCAGATGACCAAGTTATGACAAGTCAAAGTTTGGTCAAACGGAGACCAAATGTAGAAGTTATGACAATTTAAAGTTTAGGTAAAAAGATGGATTTTGATGACATCATGATGATGTCACAATTATAGTTAGCATGGTGACATGGAACATTGGGAATCAAGTGAGAAAAATTTGTTGAGGAGATTCGAACTTCCACCCTTCATATCTTAACAGCTATTGGCTTTACTAATTTAAGGAGGGAAATCTATTTAAATTTAGTAAAGAAACCGCCAAGAGCAAATGGAGGTTGGTGGGAGTTGAACTCCCAACCATCCATATCCTAAAATAAGGCTGACCACTACAACATTACCAACTTCAACAATACATATGGGGTTAGTTATATTTAAAGCCGATTTAGCTGCCAACCTTAGTTAAATAATATTTATTTGTTAAGATAGCCCCTAAAAATGAAATAAGGCCATATTTGTAAAATAGCAAAGGGGATATTTTCGGGGATTATTTTCTCAAGGGAGATTATTTGTTTGTTTGATGGTTAAAGACTAATTATGGCTAATTAAATGTATAAAATGTAGGTAGTAGACTTTGGAAAGGAATCTAGGTGATGAGAAGGAGATTATGAACTTGAAGGCTTGTTTATTATTCCTACACATTGGAGAATAATGTTGTCATTGTGCTTGAAGGGAAAATCTTGTAAACACTTGTAATTGATTTTGGGAGCTAATCAAATCAGCCCCTTTATTGGAGTAGGACCTAGAGACGTAGTCTAACCCATGGATGAACTCCATTATCAATTGTGTTTTTTCTTCTATCTCTCTACTCTTTCTTTCACTCATTGCCTTATTATTCATTTAAGAATTTAAGTTATGTTAATTTGCTAATTAATGTTTTGAATTAACTTTATGTAATTATGTTAAGCATTCCTCAATAATAGTCCTAAGTCCTAATTAGATCATTGATTACTTGATCATGAAAAGTGGATGTGAAAATGAGAGAGGAAGGCTTCCTTTTATACTAGTCTAGGGCACAAACTTCTAGAGAAGTTGGCATAGGAGTGTAAGAATTTGCCTTAGGGAAAAATCACAAAAGATCAAGGAACCCAAGCACAAGCACAGAATAGATCAAAGTATGATCAGAATAAAAATATAATATTCAATTAATGTACATACACACTAGAGTGCTTGAATATAAAGGTCTTTGGAATGCTTCTAGAATGCCTAGGAGTCAACACACTGATAAGTCATACAACAAAGCACATGTCCACTAGAAGTGGATTATCCTCCATTAAGCACATGAGTAAGTACAATGATGAGAGGATAAGCCTACAAAGGTGTAGCATGTAAAATTATGTTGTATACACCATGTGCTAAAATAAGAGTGCTAATAACTGTGTTGTCTACATGACAACTTAGTTAATTATGCAAACTTCAGTGTTGTGGACACCATGTGCTGAACTAGAGTTGCTTACTCCAGTGTTGTCAACATGAAAACTCATAAGAGTACATAAAATTCTAGGTGTCAAACTAATAAATAATAAAATAATGCATTGACCTAAGTAAACTTAAGTAAAGTGTAATAAGTAAATCCTTATTTACACCAACACCCCCCCTTAAGTGCAACCTAGGGGAATGCACTTAAGCTCACAAAAGATAGGATGAAAATGCATGATGGGTCCCGGCTACTAGGCCATGCTAGGTATCCATGTACAAAATACAATGAAATCTCTCATAAAATGGAGAAAAAGGGAAAACCTCATGGGAAAAACTCTCCCCCAAAAAGAGAGATGAAAATACAAGATGCATGGATGGATGGAGTAATCAAGACCCCCCCATTATGACATACATCAAGTATATACAATAGAGAAGTATGAGAAGAACACAATCCCAAAAGAGGAAAAGGTCCCCCCCACAAGAGAGAAGAAGAAAGGAGACAAGGTAGTCCCCCCCCCCCCCCCCCCCAAGATGAAGAATGCTAATCAATGAAAGCTACTCCAATGTAGAAGTTGATCCATGACTGCTGAATAATGTTCCTCCCCTTTGGAAGAAACAATATCATAGGTACAAATGAGATGCTTCCCCTATGTGTAGAAAGAATCCCATTGATGAATGGTGCCTCTGAAACCTATTCAATTGTCCCTATGTCGATACTAACTATTGCCCCTTCCAACACTGCTGAAAAGAACAATGTCGGATCTAGAAAGGGTGGATGTAGGACCTATCCCAAAGAACCATGTGTCTCCTCAAATGATAAAGAGACCTCCTGCAACTGCTGTACATAAGGATCCACAATCATATCAACTTGTGAAGACTAATCATGTAGAGAATGGACAAGAGGGTCAGAGTAAGCCCTCACAAAAAAAGAAGAAGGATATTCTTCATTAAAGAAAAGATGCATATCATCAATGATGTCTACCAAATCTGCTATGTATGACTCCACAAACAAACCTAAAATTCCTACTATGTAGTCATCCACTGATGTTGGATCTAGAAGACAAGGTGTACCTTGCTATGCTAAATTGCATGGAGCTTTCACTATAGAAATGCATGCATGTGGAATGCGCTGATGCTATGATGTCGTGCTATATCTGTCAATAGGATCCCACATATCTAAATCTTTTGAATAACTATCGCTATTGTCACTATCAGGTTCCATTGTGTATGAAGTGCGGAGAGGATTAGAGGATAAGCTTGGTGAACTTTCCTCAAAGTGAACATTCCTCTCTATGAAGATCTTATGAGTCTCAGGATCCATAAGTCTATATGGCTTAACATTGTCTTCATATCTGATGAAAGTACAAGGCCTTGGTGGTGGAGCCTTGCATTCCCTTGAAGATATGTGTGCCCATGCTTGACAAGCAACGACTTTGAAGTGTTTCACAACTAGTTTTTTGCCACACCATGCCTCAAAAGGAGTCTTTCCATCTAAGGCATTATGAGGAGATCTATTAATTATGTGATTGGAACTGCTTATAGCTTCAACTTCAAGTGATGAATCAAGAGACTTGGCTTGAATTATGAAACTTGCCATAGACTTAAGAGTTGTAAGCCTCATTTCTGCAACACTTGTCTTTTGCAAACTAAATGCTACTGGATTTTTAAGATGAATACCCTCAAGTCCACAAAAGTCCCTAAGTCTTGAGTTCACATATCTTCTTTCATTTTCCATGTAAAGAACCTTGATGGCTTTCCTTGATTTCTTTTCAACATGACTCTTGAAGGCTAGAAACTTATCAAACACTTCATTCTTGTGATCAAGAAAGTAGACCCACGTGTAGCATGAAAAGTCATCAATGAAAGTGAGAATGTAATGACCCTTGCTAATTGATGTTGCTGCAAAAGGACTTGCTACAACCATGTGAAGCATTTGAAGAACAATTGATGCTCTTGAAGACTTCCCTTTATCATACTTCTCCTCTAGATGCATATCTATTGAACATGTTGAACATTGACCCTTAGAAAAGTTGATTGTAGGTAGACCTTTAACCATGTTGTTTGAGCAAAGTTGATGAAGATAACGAAAGGCAAGATGTCCAAACCACTCATGCCATAATGTACTTTGTGAATGTGATTGAGTCAACAAGGCATGTGAAGGAGACTTAGGCATAAAGTGGGAGAAAGAATACAACCTTTGGTAATGATTGACTTTACCCACTGCAACCAATGAATCATCCTTAAGATTGCAAACCATTACTAAATTAGGAAGGAACTCAACTTTATTGCCATCTCTATAGTGAGTGATTTGTTAGATTGAAAGGAGATTAGGGCTAAGTTTGGGAACATAGAGAACTTCTTTGAACTCCCCATTTTCCATCTCAACTTGTCCTTTCCCTTCAACTTCCATTTTTGTATCATTTCCTACAAAGATGTGCGATACTTTAGACTGCTTCAATGAAGAAAAGTCTCCTTTTGAAGAATCCATATGATATGGGGCACCTAAGTCAAGAATCCATTCCACTAAAGAACTTGAACTAGCCATAAGTGCTTGCCCTTTTCCCTTTGAAGTGGGTGGAGTTGAATCGTTGGAAGCATTTGGCACATTGATTTCGTTCTTCTTGAGTAGGTTTTCCAACTCATCGATTCTCTTAGTCTTGCAATCATGCTCATCATGATTTGGTTTCTTGCAATATGCACAAAACAATTTATCCTTCTTATCATTGTTTCCCTTCTTGTTACAAGAAGAATTGCCTTGCTATGAGGAGGTAGATTGTTGTGTCTTAGATTGTGATTTTTGCTTCCACTGCTTCTTCTTTCTGTTGGTAGAAATTTTTCCACTTTGGTTTGATTGGTTCTTGTTGCTAGCCACCAATGCTTTGGTCTTTGATGACTTGAGAATTCCCATATCTATCAACTTGGATTGTTCCAACATCAACATTTCTACAAATGCATCAAATGTAGGCTTAGTGAAAGCACTTCCCATGGTCAACCTATGAGTATTGTAACTTAAAACAAAAGATGCATACTTTGAAGGTATCCTCTTCATGATGTGATAAATGAATTGATCATCCTTCATGGAATTACCACAATCTTTAACTAGTGCTCTCAGCTCACTGGCTTTGTTGATATAATCTTGAATTATGTCAAAATTCTTAGGATCCAAGAGAAGTAGGTCATCCTCAATTTGGTATCCCTTTTCCTCATCCAAAACCCTTCAAGTTTATCCCAAGTAGCCTTAGCTTCCTTAAAATTGGAAATGTGGAAGAAGAGATCTCTGTGAACACAACTCTTGATAATTCCTAAATCTCGATTGTCTTTAATTTGCCAATCAACTAGTGTTGTAGCATTGGTGGGTTTTATAATTGTACCATCAACATATAGATTTAAACCTTTTTCCATTAATATACTTCATACATTATCTTTCCATGTAGTATAATTATGTGAAGTTAGAAGTGGAGCTTTAGGTGAACCCATGATGCAAAAAAATAAAAGAGCACAAGCAAGAGAGACACAAGAACACAAGAAACACCCCCCCTATTCACTCAATCAAAAGACCCCCCCAAAAAAGATGCTTTTGGCACTTTATATGTAGTGCATGTACAATAGGCCACTTGTCAAAATGTACAAAGTGGACTTCTAATTTTTATGTTTACAACTACCTTTTTGAAGCCTAAATCTATCACTAAGCATTGTAGCTTAGATGTACAACAATTTGGAAGAGTAATCAAAGGAATACAATTTAGAAAAGGATCTAATTCTAAAAGTGATAATTTTATCCACACAACCCTATAATTTGATTGTAGATCTGGAAAGTAGACAAAAAACTAAGCACTTTCAAAAAAATGGAACTTGAAAATGTGTCCAGATGAGCCCATACGAAGCATTTGAAGTTGCAAAATATAGGATTGGACAAAAATAGTCACCAAAAATATAATTTTTGACAAATCCGTGCACCAAAACTAGAAAAGAATAGCACCACTAAAAAGTTTAGGAAATTCTACCCAAAATCAAAAAATTTTCCCCTAATTTGGAGTTCTAAAGATTGAGTTTATGGCCTCCCAAAGTCAGACTATCAAATCAAAACTGAACCTAGAGAGGGGTCTAGGTAGCAAACTGTGAGGTTAAATTTGATGGTCAAACAGATCTTGCAATAGTTCAAATTTTCCTAGGAATGATGGTTAGATGACTATCAAATTTAGCATAGTCAAATGTTGATGTTAGCAAAAAAAGTTCCCCTTGCTGACGTGGTAGGTTGACTAGACATATGGCTAGTATAGATTGTACGATCATGAGACATGGAAATGTACAACTGACATTGGTGTGTTTGGTTTGCATGTTAGTGTGAATGAAAATGTGTCTTATTGATGTTGCTAAGGTGGCCATTGTAGATGTGTGCCGTGTGGTGGAGGTCTGCTACTAATGACTACTGCATGGATAGTTTAGGGAATGCCACATGTGTTGGAAATCTGATTGAAAAGCTCATTGTTGAAGATCACAGAGGGAGATTGTTTCAAAGAAAGAAGAATGTTATTTTCAATCATTGTTTTTTCATTGATGTCAAACCTGCTATTTGTAGGAATGACATTTTCTTATAAGATCCAAGTACTATCACTTAGTTGATTGATGAAGAGGATTTGATCAACAAGATGTAACAAGAGCACCTAAGGGAAAGGTTGAGTTATGATGTTGTAATGAAGTGCAAGGATCAGTTAAAACAATGGTTAAATGACATAATGATAACATACTCAAAGATACAGATGTTGATCACACTTAGAAACATTGGAGAAATAAGTTGTAAGAAGGTGGAATGCAAAGCTTAAACGAAGATCATTAGTGGGTGCCAAGCAAGCTAGTTGAAGTTGAGCAAATTCTCAATAGGAGCTGAGCATCGGAAAATTCTTAGTTGGTGCCGAGTGATCTTCAAGTGCCGAGCATCAGGAAAAATACAGTTGATGCCAAGTAATACAATATGTGTTGTGCATCAATATTTCAATAGTTTTGAGCTACTACATTATTTCAAATGACGAAGATTTTCCAAATCTAAGCCAACATAGTGGTTACATTGAATTTTGTGAATGAGTTGGAAGATAAGGATGATGAGCTAGTGGCACAAAATCCTATGTAAACCATTTTTGGGCGAATTTTAAAGGATTATTCAAGAAGTTTCTAGAAGAAATAGAATATGGGTTAGATGTAATGAATCCTACCTAATCAATATGAATTGAAATTAAAGAATGGAAGAATCAAGAAGGAAAAGGAACTCCAAGACTTTTATTTAAGGAGTCATAGACCAAGAAGCAAAGAGCTGCTGATATTGTTGCTGCTAAAGAGCCAAATCTGCAAAGTGGTTAGAAGGGTGTCAAGGAGGAGACATCTAGGAGAAGGAAGAGCATAGAGGCTTTGCTTCTATAAGTGGTCATGAAGAGATGATTGCACTAGTACTTTGAGCATGGAGACTCAAGGAGACTAAGCTTGAAAGGAGGGTAAGCTATTGGAGTTGCAAAAATTGAAGGCCAGGAAAGGGTATGAGCTGAGAAGTGATCTGAGATCTACAAGATAAGTTGTATGTTGTAGTCAGGTCAATATTTTTCTAATACTCTCCAACAATTGTATTAGATCTAAAAATCCTATGGACTTAGGTTGGTTTAATAGCCATTTGTAAATCCTTTAACAGGGTGACATTCCAAGTGAATGTTCTAAAGTCCTCTAACTAGGCCCACTTCTAATAGGGTGGTTAAATCTTCTAACAAGGTCACATTTGACAGTGTGTTGTAAGCCTTTAATAGGGTAGGCCTTTCACAGGGCATCACTTCAGAAGAGTGAGAATTGAGTAGCATGTTACTGATGGTTTTTCTCAAATTGGGTTTCCACGTAAATCACTGTGTCATGTGTTGATTTCTTGTGTGTTATGCTTGCATGTTGATTTATAGTAACTTGCTTATTAGTAAAGTTAAAGCTTGGATGAATGAATGGTTGAATGAGCTCACTATACTTAGTGAAAAGTTTGAATAGGACATTTGGACCTTGAATAACTAATTCACCCCCTCTCTTAGTTATTCTAAAACATTTCTAACAATTGGTATCAGAGCCATCTACTAATTTAGTTTCAAGGTACTAGACACAACAAGATCAAGATGTCCGAGAGAGAAGTTCCCAAGCTCAACAAAGATAGCTTTGCTGCATGGCAGAGTCTAATGAAATTTCACCTTGGATTAATAGGTGACTATGCAGAAACCTCAATTGGAACAGAACATGTAAATCTAGTAGGACCTCTTACTGTAGATGATTTGAACAAAAAGGAGCACAATCAAGCAATGCTAGGGATTGCCTCTGCACTTAATTATGCAGAATATGATAACATTAAAGACTATGAAACTGCATTCAAGATGTGAAAAACCTTATCAAAAATCTATGGAGGAGATCAAAATGTCTAGAGAGCAAAAAGAGAAAGCCTAAGAGGAAAGTTTGATGACATGAAAATGGAGGAAGGTGAAAATGTTGCCCAGTATGCTACAAGAATGAAAGAAGTGGTAAGTGCAATAAGAAGTCTAGGTCGTCAATTTGAAAAAGAAATTTTAATTAGAAAATACTTAAGAACTCTGCTCCCTATCTATTCTATTAGAGTTTCAACCATACAAGAGCTAAGGTGTGTACAAGGGAACACACTAACCTATGAAGGAATAGTAGGAAGACTTACTACATTTGAGTTGTCCAACTTTGATAACTACAGACCTAAGAACCTTGAATTTGCTTTCAAGGCCAAGATGACAATAAAAGACATTGAGGATGACACATCAAAAAAAGAAGAAGAAAAGGAAAACATGCATCCATTGATAGTAGCACAGATGAGGAAGATGTGGAATAGTTAGAAGCACTACTGGCTAGGAGATTCCATAGAGGCAAAGGTAAATTCAAAGCTAAGCTCCCTATTATATGTTTCAATTGCAATGAAGTAGGTCATATTGTTGCAAGATGTCCATAGATGAAGAACTATAAAGAAATAAATAAGTACAGGAACAAAAGAGAAGATGATAGCAAATATTACAAGGAGAAAGGCAAGAGATGCTACATTGTTGAAGAAGATTTTGACGAGAATGATGATGAAGTAGTCTATGTGGCCATGAAGGATGAATTAGATAAAGATGAAGATGAAGCAACAACATTCATTACCTGTGTGAACAAGAATAACAAGTGGACAAGTGGATCATAGACAATGGATGCTCACATCACATGATAGGTGATAAAAGTAAGTTCATCACCTTTACTCAATATGATGGAAATAGTGTTAGATTTGGTAATGATGCTCCATGTCAAATCAAAGGCAAAGGCTCTATTAAGCTCACAGAGAAAATTTCATGTGATAATGCATACTATGTTGAAGGATTAAACTACAACTTGTTGAGTGTATCACAGTTAGGCAATGTAGGCTGCAAAGTTGAATTCGAGAACAAAACTGCCAAGATCTATGACACTGATGAAAAGCTGATAGGAAAGGGTGAACAAACTAGGAGTAATCTATTTTACCTAGATATGGAAGATGCAACATGTCTTGTTATTAGACTTGATGATGTGTGGTTGTGACCTAAAAGGTTGTGTCATGTTAACTTTGATAATCTCGTCAGCACCAACAAGAAGAAGAAGGTTAGAGGGTTGCGCAAGTTCAAGAAACCTAAAAACATAATGTGCAAACAATGTCAACTAGGGAAGATGACTAAGTCTAGTCTCAAAAGTAAAACATACACTTCCAATGAAGTACTAGAACTAGTCCATATAGACTTATGGGGTCCAATAGAAGTACAAAGCTACCTAGGAGACAAATACATAATGCTATTTGTAGATGATTATTTCAGGATGATGACTGCTATGTTCTTAAAGAAAAAATCTGATACATTTCAAATGTTTAAGTGGTATTTGGCCAAAGTTGAGAAGGAAATAGGAAAGAACTTGAAATGCCTAAGGTTAGACAGAGGAGGTGAGTTTACATCAAAAGAATTTAAAATATTTTGTAATGAAAAAGGTATCAAATGACAAACATAAGCACTAAGAACTCCACCATAGAATGGTATTTCTAAAAGGAGGAATAGGTTAGTGATTGACTGTGCTAGAACCTTGATGATGGAGAAAAATGTTACACTCAAATAGTGGAGAAAAGCTGTATGTATTGCAATCTACACACTGAATAGAGTTCAAGTTAAGAAAGGTACAAATGCAACACCCTTTGAATTATGGTATGGTCACTCACCAATTGTAAAACATTTCAAAGTATTTGGTTGTAAATGCTATATTCTAAAAGATACTAGAAATGACAAGTTTGATGCTAAAAGTGATGAAGTCATATTCCTTGGATACTTCACTAGAAGTAAGGCATATAAGTGTTTAAACACTAACACTAACAAGATTGTGGAAAGTAAAAATGTGAATTTTGATGAGTATGTAGAAGTTTAGGTTGATGAGTCCAAGCAAACAGAGGATTATAGTTCCTTTGTATATTTTTATGAAGGAATGACTAATGAAGACAATGCTGAAAATCAAGTTGGGAATCAACAACAAATTTCAGTATCTACCGAGTCTTAGCCTGTAAATGCCAAGCTACATTCAGAAGCCAAGTTGCAAAATGTAGAAAATGCTCATTTTGACTCTGAAAATAGTATACATGAGAGGAATGATGAAGTGCCAGATGAAGAAGAGAAAAATGACCATGAAGCTAAAGGACCAAACATGGAAAGAAGGACAAAACCAAGATTAGCCAAGTATGTGAGAAGACATCACCCTGTAGATCAAATCATTGGTGACAAGGATGCTAGACCAATGACAAGAAATAGATTGAGGAATGAATCATGTCTACTGAGCAAAGTTGAACCTAAAATAGTGAAAGATGCACTATGAGATGATGACTGGTATAAAGCCATGGAAGAGGAGATAGATTAGATTGAGAAGAATAAAACATGGTCTCTGGTTCCTAGACCAACTAACAAGAATGTGATTGGTACCAAACGGGTGTTCAGAAAAAAACTTGATGAGAAAGGTGAGATAACAAGAAACAAAGCCAGATTAGTTTGCAAAGGCTATGCACAAGAAGAAGGATTGGATTATGAAGAAACATTTGCCTCTGTTGCAAGAATGGAAGGAGTGAGAACATTACTTGCATATGCTGCATATAAAGGTTTCAAAGTCTACCAAATGGATGTGAAGTCTGCTTTTTTGAATGGTATACTAGAAGAGGAAGTCTACATAGGAAAACCTGAGGGATTTGTAGATGAGAAGAACAAGGACATGGTTTGCAAACTGCATAAAGAACTTTATGGATTGAAGCAAGTACCAAGAGTATGGTATGAGAGGTTGCATAAATATCTTGTGAAGATTGAATTTGAGAGAACACATGACAACAAAAACTTGTACATTAAAGCTAAAGAAGGTAAAGACATTTTGATATCAAAAATCTTTGTTGATGATATAATATTTGGAGGAAAAGGTGTTCTATGCAAAGATTTTGCTAATCAAATGAAACATGAATTTGAGATGTCAATGTTTGAAAAAATCAAATTCTTTGTTGGTTTACAAGTACATCAATTGAAGCATGGCATATTTGTGACCCAATCCAAATACATCAAGGAGACACTCAAGACATTTGGATTAGAAGATTCAAAACCAGTCAGCACACCAATGGAAACTGGACATAAGCTATTCAAGAATGATGAATATGCTAAAGTAAATCAGACATTGTACAAATCAATGATTGGAAAGCTACAATATGTTGCACATAGTAAACTAGACATTGCATTAGCTATTGGAATAGTGGCAAGATTTTTTGCAAATCCAAGAGAAAATCACTTAATAGCAGTAAAGAGAATACTGAGATACCTAAAAGGAACTAATGACTTTGGTTTGTACTACAAGAGGAGTGAGAAGTTTGAATTGAGAGCCTACACTGATGCAGACTAGGGAGGTAATATTTGTTAGTGTAGTTTTTTATTTTTCCTATTTTGCTATGTTTTTCCTACACTTTCAATAATCTCGCTTAGGTTAATAAAGCATGTCTTATTAGGTGAATGGTTGTGAGGTGTCACCTTCCTACATGTGAGCATCCATTAGCTCTCTTGGGAAGATACTTTGCTATCTTTAGTTTGATAGATGGTTGCTCCTCATTGGTTGGTGTTGCCACCTCCTCCCTCTTCCTAGCTTATATAAGCATGCTACCTGGCTTGTATTTGCATCTCTTATTTTTGCATCCTCTTAATGCTATTTTGCTTCCAGCATTTGCATTACTCTCTTGGAGACTAACTCTATGATGTTATTTTGATTTTGTATCATCTGCATTCATAGTTTAGATATTTACTCTTTGCACTAGTTTTTTGGGTTATTAATCTTATCAGATTCTAACATGGTATCAAAGCTTTTCTATGTGCAAGAGTACATTTTAGTTTCCTTATTTGAGAGATTCGGAGGGGGAAAATAAACTTTATTGTAGTTTTTTGAAAAATTAAGTATGCTTTTCTCTTGCATCATTGGATGATCCTGAGAATCAGAAAAGTTTTGACAAAAACGGTTTTTCTCTGGGGTTTCAATCTCAAATTTGACAACCAACTTGCATATTTGGAGTTTTCAATCAGTTTTGCAGGTTCCAGCATGCCATTGATGGACTTAGGAAGCTGATCCAACATTTGCATGTCATATTCTGGTTGCTGGGGTCATTTTTTGATTTTTGGAGCCGTTTTTAACTGTTAAAGGCATCTGATTTACACTACAGCAACATCTTCTGTACATCAAAAAGAAAAATGCTTTCTAAGTTTTGTTCGCAGCCCCGAAAAACCATCTAGGTAATTTTAGATTTTCCATGCAAGCTGTATATTTTGCAGAATTGAGCATGCAAAGCTACAGCCATACCCCTCTCCATTGGCAGTCGCAGATTTGAACGCAGTTTTCAAATGTCTTGTTCTTGCTCATACGGACTCCGATTTTGATGATTCTTATTATGAATTTGGCTATTTTTTTGTGCTCTATCTACTAGTGGAGTTTTTTTTTCATTTTCATGCATGAATTCTTCAAAAATTGCAAATTCTCAACTGTGACTGTGCACAGTTCTTGTTTTAGAAATTTCGGAGGATCATAACTTTCTCATACGACCTCGTATCGAGGTGATTCTTTTTTTGAAAGTGCATAATTTTTTGAGTAGATTGCATTGGTGCTATTTATTTTCTTGATTATTGTGCCCAAGTTTCACTTCTAGCATATGCTCTTCATGAGGTTTTGTAATGCATTGAAATCAAGACCACTAAGTATTTCTTTCTAGTGGTAGTTGTAAACACACTAAAATAAAGTACCAAATCATATTTCTTTGGGGGGGGGGGGGGTTCTTTGATTGAGTAAAGAGGGGGGGCATTGTCGTGGCTGGGTTCTCTTCTTTCTAGCATTTTTTCTCTGCATTTCTTCATTATGGATCAAACAAATATGCCCATCCTAACTCCATACAATTACTTTGAGTGGAAATCACGCATGAAAATTCACTTAAGGAAAGCTGGATTAAATAGGATAACTATGGGACTTGAAACTGAACCTGCTAAAGATGAAGATAAGCCTAAGTGGTTTAACAAATGTGATGAGGCATTTGGAACATTGTGTTTGTCTGTTTCTCATGACTTGCTATTTCACATTGAGTCTTTGGATACACCAAATGAAGTATGGACAAAGCTAGAAACACTATTTGGCACACAAGATTCAATGAGGGGTCATATGTTGGAAAATGAATTAATTAGTTTGAATCCAGGCAATTTCAACACAATCCAAGATTTCTTCACCAAATTGAAATCACTAAGGCTGCAGTTAAAACAATGTGGAATTGAAAAGAAAGATGAACAACTGATTCTTAGTATTCTCTCTAAGCTAAGTTCAGAATATTCTGTGTTTGTCTCTACCTTCTATGCTACTAAGGGTGCACTTGGTACTCAATTCACCATGCCATCTTTAGATGATTTTGCCGTCAATCTCACTCGAGAACAGGACAAGCTAATTCAGATGGGCATTCTTAAGTCCTCTAAGTCACATGCCTTGGCTGCCAACCAAGGCACAAAAGAACAAGGACAAAGTAGTAACAACAATAGTAAGGACAAGAAACAAAAGAAGAGCGAGGAGAAGAAGGATCAGATGCTGGTTTCTTCAAAAGAAACTATTGATACACCATCTTCCAAGGGTGATAAGCCTAAGAAAGAAAAAGTCAAATGTGCCTATTGTAAAAGACCTAGTCATGATGAACATAAATGTTTGCAGAAACAACTTGATCACTTAACATACATTCTTGAGAAGAATAATATCAGTGTTCCTGAGTCTATCAAACAAAGTTCTAATGAAGGGTCTAACAAAGAAAAAGAAAATAGCAAGGGGAAAGGAAAGGGCAAGGCCCTTTTTGCAGTTGCTTCCTCATCATCCACTTGGGTTCTTGATTCGAGTGCTTCACACCACATGGCTTCATCTAAGGAAGAACTTGCATCCTTGGAGCCGTGTACTATGCCTTCTATTTTGATGGGTGATAACACTCTTGTTGAGGTTTGTGGGAGAGGGTCTGTTGATGTGGGGGATGGCACATTCCATTATGTTCCTTATGTACCCTCATTGTCAACTAATCTCCTATCGGTACACCAGATCACTCACACAGGTTTAGGCAAGCGGGTTGAGTTCACTCTTGATTCAGTGGAGATACATGAGTTGCACAATGATTCTACAGTTGCAGTTGGGAGAGGAGATCATCAGTCACGACTCTATATGTTTTCTCACTTTGTTTCTGATCCTCCTTTGACTGTTTTTCTCACTCACTTTAATGATGTGAGCAGATTATGGCATGAGTAGTTTGGCCATCTTAACATTCACTACTTGCATCAGCTTAACTAGCAGAGCATTGTCACAGAGTTGCCTTCTACTTTGACATTGGAGTCACTTGGAATACATGATAGATCTTCTGATGGGTCAGATTCACTTGAGCAGTCTTCTACCTCCACTTTTGATGTAGAGAGTGATTCAGAGGACTCACCTCCTTCCTCTCCTAGTCATCATTCACAGGTTGATGATCCTCCTCTAGATTCTCCATCTTTTGGTCCACTTTGGGCTAGACAAACCTTTCAGTTTGCAGGTGATTGGGTTGGGGATCCATCAGACACCAAGCGGACTCGTTCACAATTCCAGGATGCTCTACATATCTTCATTGCTACTACCTCAAATCCACAGTCCTTTCATGAGGCTTCTGGTATTTCTGAGTGGGATACAGCTATGCAGGAAGAGTATAGTTCATTGATGAGGAACCACATTTGGGATCTTGTCCCTTTTCCTAAGTGAAGAAAACTTGTTCGATGTAAGTGGATCTACTGGAAAAAATTTGTAAGCTTTGTTGGGGGTGTGGGATGCTTCATCTTTTGGGGGGGCCTCTTCCTCTCACTTGGAGTCCTAATTTTCTTTGGGGAGTCTCTTTTCTCTCTCTTTTGTGGGAATTTTATGTACATGGGTACCTCATCAGGCTTGACTTGCCAGGACCCATTTCTACATCCACCTAAGCTTCGCTTATGGGGGGTGTTAGTGTAGTTTTTTATTTTTCCTATTTTGCTAGGTTTTTCCTACAATTTCAATAATCTCGCTTAGGTTAATAAAGCATGTCTTATTAGGTGAATGATTGTGAGGTGTCACCTTCCTACATGTGAGCATCCATTAGCTATCTTGGGAAGATACTTTTCTATCTTTAGTCTGATAGATGGTTGCTCCTCATTGGTTGGTGTTGCCACCTCCTCCCTCTTCCTAGCCTATATAAGCATGCTACTTGGCTTGTATTTGCATCTCTTGTTTTTGCATCCTCTTAATGCTATTTTGCTTCCAGCATTTGCATTACTCTCTTGGAGACTAACTCTATGATGCTATTTTGATTTTGTATCATCTGCATTCATAGTTTAGATATTTACTCTTTGCACTAGTTTTCTGGGTTATTAATCTTATCAGATTTTAACATGGTATTAGAGCTTTTCTATGTGCAAGAGTAGATTTTAGTTTCCTTATTTGAGAGATTCGGGGGGGGGGGGCAAATAAACTTTATTGTAGTTTTTTGAAAAATGAAATATGCTCTTCTCTTGCATCATTGGATGATCCTGATAATTAGAAAAGTTTTGACAAAAACGGTTTTCTCTGGGGTTTCAATCTCAAATCTGACAACCAACTTGCATATTTGGAGTTTTCAATCAGTTTTGCAGGTTCTAACATGCCATTGATGGACTTAGGAAGCTGATCCAACATTTTCATATCATATTCTGGTTGCTGGGGTCATTTTTTGATTTTTGGAGCCATTTTTTACTGTTAAAGGCGTATGATTTACACTACAGCAACATCTTCTGTACATTAGAAAGAAAAATGCTTTTTGAGTTTTGTTCGCAGCCCCGAAAAACTATCTGGGTATCTTTTAGATTTTGCATGCAAGCTGTATATTATGCAGAATCGAGCATGCAAAGCTACAACCATACCCCTCTCCATTGGCAGTCACAGATTTGAACGCAGTTTTCAAATGTCTCGTTCTTGCTCATACGAACTTCGATTTTGATGATTCTTATTATGAATTTGGCTATTTTTTTGTGCTCTATCCACTAGTGGAGTTGTTTTTTGATTTTCATGCATGAATTCTTCAGAAATTGCAGATTCTCAGTCGTGACTGTGCACAGTTCTTGTTTTAGAAACTTCGAAGGATCATAACTTTCTCATACGACCTCGTATCGAGGTGATTATTTTTTTGAAAGTGCATGATTTTTCGAGTAGATCGCATTGGTTCTATTTTTTTTCTTGATTATTGTGCCCAAGTTTCACTTCTAGCATATGCTCTTCATGAGGGTTTGTAATGCATTGAAATCAAGACCACTAAGTATTTATTTCTAGTGGTAGTTGTAAACACACTAAAATAAAGTGCCAAATCATATTTCTTTGGGGGGGGGGGGGGAGGGGTGTTCTTTGATTGAGTAAAGAGGGTGGGGGGGCATTGTCGTGGCTGGGTTCTCTTCTTTCTAGCATTTCTTCATCATGGATCAAACAAATATGCCCATCCTAACTCCATACAATTACTTTGAGTGGAAATCACGCATGAAAATTCACTTAAGGAAAGCTAAATTAAATAGGATAACTATGGGACTTGAAACTGAACCTGCTAAAGATGAAGATAAGCCTAAGTGGTTTAACAAATGTGATGAGGCATTTGGAACATTGTGTTTGTCTGTTTCTCCTGACTTGCTATTTCACATTGAGTCTTTGGATACACCAAATGAAGTATGGACAAAGCTAGAAACACTATTTGGCACACAAGATTCAATGAAGTAGAAATGAAGTAATTAGAATAGTAGAAGGGGATGTGAAGCTACAAATTAATTTTTGGCATTTGACTTACTGTTCTAACCTAGCTAGCATTTGGTTGAATAGTTTAGTATGATGGTTGATTAGTTTGGTTTTCCATCAATGCCAAAGAGGGAGATTGTTGGAAATTTGATTGAAAAGCTCATTGTTGAAGATCAAAGAGGGAGATTGTTGCAAAGAAAGAAGATTGTTATTTTTCATCATTGTTTTGTCATTGATGTCAAACCTGCTATTTGTGGGAATGAGATTTTCTTATAAGATCCAAGTACTATCGCTTAGTTGATTGATGAAGACGATTTGATCAACAAGATGTAATAAGAGCACCTAAGGGAAAGGTTGAGTTATAATGGTGTAATGAAGTGCAAGGATTAGTTAAGACAATGGTTAAATGATGTATTGATAACATACTCAAAGATAAAGAGGTTGATCACACTTAGAAACATTGGAGAAAGAAGTTGTAACAAGGTGGAATGCAAAGCTTAAACTAAGATCATTAGTGGGTTCCAAAAAATTTAGTTGAAACCAAACAAATTCTTAGTAGGAGCTGAGCATCAAATAAAATTTAGTTGGTGCCCAGTGATCTTCAGGTGCCAAGCATCAGGAAAAATACAGTTGATGTTGAGTAATACAGTATGTGCCGAGCATCAGTATTTCAATAGTGCTAAGCTGTTACATTATTTCAAATGATGAAGATTCACTAAATCTGAGTCAACACAGTGGTTACATTGAATTTTGTGAACGAGTTGGAAGATAAGGATGATGAGCTGGTGGCATAGAATCCTATGTAAACCATTTTTGGGTGAATTCTAAAGGATTATTCAAGAAGTTTCTAGAGGAAGCCGAATATGGGTTAGATGCAATGAATCCTACCTAATCCATATGAATTGAAATTAAAGAATGGAAGAATCAAGAGGGAAAAGGAACCCCAAGACTTCTATTTAAGGAGTCATAGACAAAGAAGCAAAGAGCTACTGATATTGTTGCTGCTGAAGAGCCAAATCTGTGAAGTGGTTAGAAGGGTGTCAAGGAGGAGACATCTAGGAGAAGGAAGAGCACAGAGGCTCTGCTTCTATAAGTGGCCATGAAGAGATGATTGCACTGGTACATTGAGCATGGAGACTCAAGGAGACTCAGCTTGAAAGGAGGGCAAGTTGTCAGAGTTGTAGAAATTGAAGGTTAGGAAAGGGTATGAGCTGAGAAGTGATCTGAGATCTACAAGATAAGTTGTATGTTGTAGTTAGGTCAATATTTTTCTAATACTCTCTAACAATTGTATTAGATCTAAAGATCCTATGGACTTAGGTTGGTTTAATGGCACATTCCAAGTGAATATTCTAAAGTCCTCTAATTAGACCCACTTCTAACAGGGTTGTTAAATCCTCTAACAAGGTCACATGTGACAGTGTGTTGTAAGCCTTTAACAGGGTAGGCCTTTCACAGGACATCACTTCAAAAGAGTGATAATTGAGTAGTATGTTACTAGTGGTTTTTCCCAAATTGGGTTTCCATGTAAATCATTGTGTCATGTGTTGATTTCTTGTGTGTTATGCTTGCATGTTGATTTATAGTAACTTGCTAATTAGTAAAGTTAAAGCTTGGATGAATGAATGGTTAAATGAGCTCACTATACTTAGTGAAAAGTTTGAATAAGACATTTGGACCTTGAATAATTGATTCACCCCCCCTCTCAATTATTCTAAAACATTTCTAACAATGTGGATGTCAAAATAAAAAAATTTGGTGAGGGATTTAAAACCAACAAGAATCGCAGTCACCATAAAAGTTTGGATGCCGCACAAATTTGGAGGGCCGGATAAGGTCTTGGTGGTTGAAACTTAGATGGGAAGGAAAGTACAATGGTTGCCACGAGTTCGTACGTTGATGATGAAAGTGTTTGTATTGGGGGGCCACCAATGGAGGCTATGCTAGAAAGAGGTGGCTATGATCGGAGCTATTTAGACTACCAATGTTAATGGCTGCCGGTGAGGTGAAAACAATGTTGCCAAGATTGTTTGGGCAGGCGCTGGAGTAGTAAAACAACTAGTGGCGGGTTATCAAATGCTAATGGGACCTCTATTTGTCCCACATGCATGTGGAAATTGGTTTCTATTGCAAATAAAATCAAAGCCCATAAAGTGAAAACAAGTTGAAGCAGCCAGATGATAGTGCCGCCGTATGTGGTGGGTGTAGTCTAGCGGGGGCTTGGCTGGTATTGTTCAAGCTAGAATTTGCAGTGACCATCGATTAAGTTGAGATGAATACCAAGTAAAAAGGAATATTTCATGGAATATTTTGCGAGGCCAAGATTTCACCACTTAGTTCTTGCAAAAAAAATTCTCTACAAGCCGAATAGGCTGATTTTTTTTGAAAAATTATTAAAAATGTAGAAATATTCTGACAAAAATTGCAGAGAATAAAATACTAATTTGAAACTTAAATTTTTAGATCTAAAAAATGATCATACTAGATTTTTAAATTGGGCCTTCAGGTGCTGGTTTGCAAAAAAAATTTGCCTCAAATTTGACTATGGCCTAGGGTAGGTGAATTTATAGTCAATTTTTACCAAATTGATGTTCCAGACATAATGACAAGGTCTGTTTTGGCTCTAGATGCTCCCAATGACTATGATACTCTGGATCTGGGTTGAGGTGTCCTTAGAGAGGTGAAGCAAGATTGGTCTCCAATAGCTATGTGAAGAGAATTTCTATCAGCTTTGATACCATGTACAAATTTTCCTTAGGGCAAAATCACCCAAGATCAAGGAACTCAAGCATAAGCATAGAATAGACCAAGGTATGATTAGAATAACAATATAATATTTAATTGATGTACATACACACTAGGAGTTCCTGAATATAAAGACCTCTGGAATGCTTCTAGAATGTGTAGGAGTCAACACACTGATAAGTCTTACAACCAAGCACATGTCCACCAAAAGTGGATTATCCTCCTTTAAGCACAAGAGTGAGTGTGATGATGAGAGGATAAGCCTACAAAGGTGTAGCACATAAAATTATGTTGTATACACCAGGTGCTAAAATAAGAGTGCTAATAACTGTGTTGTCTACATGACAACTCAATCAATTATGCAAACTCTAGTGTTGTAGACACCATGTGCTAAATTAGAGTTGCTTACTCTAGTGTTGTCAACACAACAACTCATTAGAGTATACAAACTCCTAGGTGTCAAACTAATAAATAATAAAATAATGCATTGAACTAAGTAAACTTAAGTAAAGTGTAATAAGTAACTACTTATTTATACCAAAAAGGAGAATTAAATTCCAATTAAACCTTAACCCCTAGAAATGGACCTAGATTAAATGTAATTTAAGGGTTTACCATTTTGAAGCCCAAAACATTCGACCCAAAAGTGGGAAAATAAACTTTTAAACTTCTCCCCACATCTGAAAAACTTTTCAATGAAAAGAGGGTCAACTTTGATCTAGGTCAAGGTCAAGGTCAACCTCGACCTAGAGGTTTAGGACCCCTAGAAAATGAGCCAAAAGGGAAAAATAGTGCCCAGGGAGACCCAAATTGAGCCCTAAATAGGCACAGAAGATGGAAATGGGGCAAAAAATAGGGGACAACTTGATGAAGGCCCAAAACACCCCCTAAGGAGGGATAAACATTCTTAACATGAAAGTGCTTCCATTTTAAGATGATATATTAAGCCCCCACTTTAGCAAGAGTATGGAAATCAAATATGCTCACGGTAAATGAGAAGAAAGATCCAAGTGGATTCACAACAAGATAGAATAACACTTAGTTGATGATATGAGACCCCAAGACAAGGATCCTAACTCAACATACATGCACAAGGGTGGAAAAAAAGGAAAAAAAAAACAAAGCTAAAAGCCACAAAAAGAGGAGTCAGTACTAAAATAGACCCAAATCAACTAGTAAAGATAACCTTGCTAAAAAATGCTTGCTATACTAATATCATATTTGGAAAGCTATCATAAAATCATAAATGATTACATAAGAAAGACAAGAGCAACACTATAAATAATATAGCTTCATGATCCAGTCCTACTAGCATGAAAGCAAAAGGAGAGAAAGAAAGTGATTACCTTGTCTAGTAAGATGCCCACCTTACTATGAATCACCAAGGAGGGAGAGCCCAATAGGTGGCCAAACTTGATAGTTCACGTAAAAATTGTGCTTTGAAACTGTAATGCATCTTCTAATGGCTTCTGGAATACTCATAACTGCACCCTCTTGTATCACTATGAATATAAAATGCATGTCCCTTTAGGATTTAGCAACTTATGTGTATTACCTTTAGAGGATTTAGCATATAAATAAAAAAATATAGTACAAGGGAGACCCTATATTTTCCCCCTCCTTATCATGGTTGTTTACTAGACATGATAAGGAAGACAAAGATGATACCTACTTCACAATGTAAGGAGATATCCTGTTAACAACAATGTACACTATGTTCTTAGCGAAGGGTATTGACCCCTACATCCAAGAGTAGAGATAATCATGAAAAGGATATGTCACTTATGGAAAAAGGATCCTTAAAGAGAAAGATATCTTATCAACATGACCCCCACCATAGAGGAATGCTTTAGATAAAATATCATCTTTCAAAGATAAGCAAATTGAGAAGAAACATTCAATCATCAAGCCCCCTACAAACAAGAGGAAGATGAATCTTTGATTGAGGGAAACAAATCTAACATCAAAGCAAGGGTAAGAGTTTAAAAAGAACATAAATTGAAAAATAAAGAAGAGGTAATGAGCTAGGACAACAACCTCTCATAAAAAAATAATATCCATAAAACATCAATCATTATAATGAAATGATGTTGCAAGATAACAAATGCCGCTAAGCTAAGTCTTAGTTTGTGGTGACTAATTAGGGAAGTACTGTACATATTTCATAGATTCTTTGGGGTTCAAGGCATCGCTCCAAATTTTTTTTTGGGCTACTATTCACCAATTGGATATTGCTTATATTCACCAATATTGGCCAACATGTTGTAACTAGTTTTAAACCTAAAGCAACAAAAATACTTGTGTAAAAGGGCTTAGGGTTAGGGATTGTTTCATAAGGTGTGATGTGAAAATTGGTTCTTGTGGTGGTATTGAGATGTAAGGGATTATGAATTGTAATTAGGTTGTAATCATTGGATCATAATAATATTGGACTTGCTATTTGGTGGATGTAGCCCAGGGTTTGGATGAACCACATTAAATCTTGGTGTCTTCTGTTCTTTTCTTTGTGATCTATTATTTTTTGATATCATTTATATTTTCATGTAAATTTAATTTCTATTTGAGGTTTAATCCTAACACTAAGGAAAGAATATCCCTAGACAAAGAGAAAGAAGGAAGAACCTTGCCCCCAAAGGATGAATACAAGGGATACCTTTACAAAACAAATATTTTAAGAAAAATATCTAGAATAAAAAAAAAAAAAAACTATGGATTATTATGATCTAAATACAAAACCATAGGTATAAATACATATAAGATAACTAATTAAGATAAAAAAAAAACATAATGGATCTTAGAGAACTGAACAAAATACCTCTTGCCCCCTAGTGAAGAGACAAGAGGACAAAAGATCTATTTTATATAAGAATAAGGAGTAAAATTATGAAGAAATCTCAAAAGAGAAGTTTATTTTCTCTTCCCTTTAATATCATTATGGATTAGATAAGAAGGGGAAGTTTCTTTTCTCTTCACATCGGGTTCACCAAAATGTAAGATATAAAAATATGGTTGAAAAGGATTTAGAATAATGCACATGAAAGAGACCCTAAACCCATATTTTTATACATACATATGAATTGTAAGGATATGTAATGTAAATCTAGAAATGCTAATATTGAAATGAAGAAATGAAAATACTTCCCTCCGAAAAAGAATTTTTTGAAAACCCTGTTAAGCAGTCTCATAATATGTTGATTTGTACTACCCTACACCGAAATTGTGAGATCTACAAAACCCATAAATCTTTTTCATTTCTAAGCCAGGTTGACCTTGACCCAAACATAGGGTAAGATCTTACCCCTTTATTTATGACCTTGACCTACACTGCTCCGACGAAAATTTTTGTTTGTAGATCTCAAAAGTTTGCTGAAAAGGGTACTCAAATCTACACTAATATTCACTCTCCCTCACCTATATCTGCAAGAAAAAGGGTTTTTTTTGTTTGGATGAGGGGTTTTCCTTAGTTAAACCCTAGTTTGGAATCAACCTTAATAATTGAATTGAGATAGAGAAAGCTAGCAAGTAGCAGAAATAAATCTAACAACGAAGCTATGATATTCAATAGATATGAAATTGTATTTGAAATGTAAACAAGTATATTGATATGAAAGACTTGACTCAATAATATAAATAAAAACCATAAATGTAAGTCAAAACCTTCATGATTTTATGCCTAAAATCCATCTTGAGGAAGAATGAATAGATCTTGAAGATGAAGAAAGGATCTTAAAGGAAGATCACTCCACCATGATGGATAGATCTAGGGTTTGAATGATGAATCTTGAATGCTTGAACCAAGTTGCTTCAAAAGCTTGAATTCTTGAATCCTTTTTCTTCAATGGAGAACTTGAATGCTTGAATAGATGATTACTTGCTCACTTGATTTTCTTGCTTGACTTTTCTTGGGAGAAAACTTGATCTCAAAACTTGATTACTTGATCATGAAAAGTGGATGTGAAAATGAGAGAGGAAGGCTTCCTTTTATACTAGTCTAGGGCACAAACTTCTAGAGAGGTTGACATAGGAGAATTAAATTCCAATTAAGCCTTAAACCCTATAAATGGACCTAGATTAAATTCAATTCAAGGGTTTACCATTCTGAAGCCCAAAATAGTCAACTTGGAAGTGGGAAAGCAAAATTTTGAACTTCTCCTTGTATTCGAAAAAATTTCTATTGAAAAGGGGCATGTGGGTCAAGGTTGAGGTTGATTGTGATCCATGTCAAGGTCAAGATCGACTATGACCCAGGTCAAGATCAAGGTTGACTCTGACCTAGGCCAAGGTCAAGGTCGACTTTGACCTAGGCCAAAGTCAAGGCCAACTGTGACCCAGGCCAAGGTTGAAGTTGACTCTAACCTAGGTCAAGGTTGAGGTTGACCTTGACTTAGGGGTTTAAGACCCCTAAAAAATGAGCTAGAAGGGAAAAATAGTGCTTGAGAAAGCCCAAATAGAGACCTAAATAGAACAGATATGGAAAGGGGGAAGAAAATAAAGGACAACTTGATGAAGGCCCAAAACACCCCTAAGGAGGGCTAAGTGTTCTTAACATGGAAGTGCTTCCATTTTAAGATGACACAAGGTTTTAGCATGATTTTTCATGTTAAGAGCTCTCACTCCTAACACAAAAGGAGGAGATGATTTCTTATAAATATACATGGATGTAATATGTACTCCAGGCTATTATTTTGATGTAATAGTATTTGCTATTTGTGCTCTCATTCTGAGTGTAATTAATCTTGTTGGAGTGTGTTACTTTTGTGAATCTGTGTTCATGAATTATAATTGTTGGTGTAAATACATATTTACTTATTACACTTACTTAAGTTTACTTAGGTTAATGCATTATATTAATATTTATTTATTAGTCACCTAGGAGTATATGCACTCTTGTGAGTCGTCATGATGACATCACAGGGGTTCGCACCTCTTTTAAGAACATGTTATCTACAACACATGAATCTTCTACACACATATGACACTTTTTCATTCTTATCCATTGATCAAGAATGTTGGATAAGGTGCTTAGTTGTCTTATCTCCTAGTGCTTCCCGAGAGGCCTTTATATGCAGGCACTCCTGGTGTACTCTCAAGCTGGCATATTGAATGAATATCATCATTCTGATCATACTCTATCTATTTTGGTCTATTGTGTTCTTGTGTTGAGTTCTTTAGTTCTTGGGTGAATTCTAGCCTAAGTCAAATTCTTACATGGTATTAGAGTTGAGGGAGATTCTCTGCACATAGCTGTTCAGGACCGTTCATGCTTCAACACCTTGACGCGAATTCAAAGGATCCACAAAAATTGGAAGCATCTAGAGCCAGATCTAATCTCACCATTGCATCCATAGCATCAATTTGGTGAAGATTGACTATAAATTTGCCTATGCTAGGTGAAAGTTAATTGTGAGGCAAAACTTTTTTGTAAATCAGAACTCGAAGGCCCTGATTTGCAGTTTGGGTATGATCTTTTATTTGATCTGAATATTTAATTTTTAGATCTGATTAATTTTTATCTCTACAATTATATATTTTGAACCACTATTTTTGGAATTAATTTCTATCCCGGCAAAGAAAATTTTAGAGATTTTTTTTTTTGGCCAAACTAGGCAGTGACACCTCGGCTTGGCTCTATAATTTTGGTGTGGTGGATATTTTGTATTAATTGTGTAGGGAATTATATCATAAATTAGCGGGCTTCTCTATGAAATTTGGCCCTGACTACACAAATTACCCTAGCGGCTAGAGCAACATAACCAACAAAGTCATGAATTCTACCGCAACAAGCCAAACCTCTGGCGGGAACTCCGCTTTTCTATTCACTACTAGGTGGCCTTCATTTAAATAGCGGCTAGGCTACTTGTCTTATGAATGTGGAACTAATGTCCCTATTATGAATTTAATTCTAACATCTTTAGCCTAAATCTGGCAGACCTTGTGCAGAATATTTTGGCGTCTGCTATTTTCGACACGAAAAATCCTGAACCCCAACGATGACTGCAGTTCTATTATCCAACACAGTTGGGAATCTTCCATCCACCACCACAAGTCTCCCTATAGCAACACATTGAGGATATAGGGACATGTGGAAATATTTCATTTGTCCTACTACCTGCAGTGACCTTAATCCACGTGGCATCTTTTAATTAGCTTTGTGCCACGACGACAACACAGTCAACGCTGGCACATTGCCTAGTTAGCATCCACGCCAACATTCGTACAGTGATGTAGGTGGACACATGTTCAGACCATACACCCTATCAGCATCCCACGTCTACATTTTTTGTATGATTTCATACAGTATGAAAATTCCATGCCAGCTACCATGTCATTGTGGGGAGTTGTTTTCGCTGAAGTCATCAGTTTGCTAGCCTAAAGTTGACGGTCATTTGGACATCATTTTAGGAAAAATTATAATTTTTGTGATGGTTGTATGACCATCAAATTTAAACCCACCATTTGCTAATGTAACCCCTCTCCAGATTGATTTTGGTTTTTGCAGTTCGACTTCGGGAGGCCATAACTCGAGCATCCAGACTCCAAATCAGGTGCAATTGTTTTTGAAATTGGGTAGAATTTCTTAAATTTTTTAGTGGTACAACTCTTTTCTAGTTTTGGTGCATGGATTGTTTAGAAATTATATTTTTTTGTGACTATACCTGCATAATCCTGCATTTTACAACTTCAAACGCTCCGTATGGGCACATTGGGAGTCAAAAATAGGTTCTATTTTTTTTGAAAGTGCATTATTTTTCATCTACTTTCTAGATATACTATCAGATTTTAGGGTTGTGTGGACAAAAGTGTCACTTTCAGCAATATGGCCTTTCATTACTTTGTAATGCTTTAGAATTGTAGCACATTGTAAAGTTCCAAATTTGTAATCTATTAAGAGGTTATAACAAGAAAAATCAAAAGTCCAAAAAGGCCAAAATTGGGAAGTGGCCCATTGTAATCTCACTATTGATAAAGTGCCCAAAGCATCTATTTTTGGGGGGTTTCTTGATTTAGTGAAAAGGGGGGGTGTTTTTGGTGTTGTGTTCTCTCTTTTCTACACTTTTATTTCATTTATTGCATTATGGGCATCTTTATGTTTCTTAAATTAACTCCTCATAACTATGCTTCATGGTCCATAAAAATGTGGTATCACTTAATGCATAATGGAGTTTCACAATATATAGATGGTACTCTTCCTAAATCAGCAAGTGATAATGTATCAGCAAGTGATATTTTAGCTTGGGTAGCAATGGATACAAAACCCCTAGGTGATATATGTTTGGGGGTAGATGATAAGATCATGTATCAAATCAAGAAGTGTTCTACATCCAAGGAAGCTTGGGATACCCTCGAAAACCTTTATGGTAAAGTGTCTGAAGAGGATGTGTTCAAAATTTAAGATGAGCTTGTCACCTTAGATCCTAAGTCATATGACTCAATGCAAGATTTCATCATCAAGGTGAATGAACTAAGGACGAAGCTTATTGATTGTGGGAGTTATATCAAAGATGACAAACTGATCTATCTCATACATAACAAGTTGCCATCAGAGTATTTCACATTTGCATCTTCTTTTAACACCTCAAAGACTACCTTAGGGTCTACCTACAAGAAAGTCACTTTTGATGAATATGCTAAACTATTGGATGATGAAGAAAAGAAGTTAAAATTGATGGGGATTCTCAAATCACCTCAATCTAAAGCATTGGTGGCCAACAATGAGGCTTCTCAAAATTCAGCTGGATAGTCTTGAAATAAAGGAAAGGGTAAGAAGAAATGGAAGAGAAAATCAGAGGATGCAGAAAAGACAACAACACAATCTAATCGACAAGGCAAGTCCTCGAATTCCAACAAGAAAAGGGATAATAATAAGGAGAAGAAGAAGTGTTCTTATTGCAAGAAATTGGGTCATGAAGAGCATGAGTGTTGTCTTAAAAATATTGATGAGTTAACCAACATCATGAAGAAACATAATGTTCCATTGCGTAATGCTTATAAGGAGAAAGGGTCTTCTTCAGATTCAAAAGGAAAAGGGCAAGAACTCATGGCTAATTCAAACTCTTCAAAGGAATGGATATTTTACTCAGGTGCCTCTTATCACATAGGTTCTTCAAAGGAGGATTTTTCTTCTATGAAGTAGTTCAAGGTACCACACATCTTCATGGGAAATGATAGCAAAATGGAAGTTGAAAAAAAAGGAAACGTGGAGATGGAAAATGGAGAGTTTCAAAATGTTCTCTATGTTCCAAACCTAAGTTCAAATCTCCTATCAATCTACCAAATCACTCACCTTGGAGATGGACATAGAGTTGAGTTCCTTCCAGACTCAGTAAAAGTGCACAGTCTGAAAGATGATTCTTTGGTTGTAGTGGGCAAAGTGAATCATAACAAGAGGTTATACTCTTTCTCTCATTTTGTGCCCAAGTATCCTTCAAAGGCCTTGTTATCTCAATCAAATTCAAACATGCAATTATGGCACGAGCGGTATCGTCATCTTGACAACTGCTACCTTCAACAACTTTGCACAAACCAAATGGTCAAAGGTCTACCTCAAATCAAATTTTCTAAGGGTGAATCTTCAAAGGATTCAGTGGATATGCATCTAGAAAGGAAGTTACAAAGAGGAAATTCTTCTAGAGCAACAAGTTTTCTATAGATGTTTCACATGGTATTAGCAGGTCCTTTTGTAATCAACCAGGGTCGCTACATACTTACCTTTGTTGATGAATTTTCAAGGTTCACTTGGGTCTACTTTCTTCATAATAAGAATAAAGTGTTGGACACATTTCTAGCCTTCAAGACTCATGTAGAACAAAAATCTAGGAAAGCCATCAAAGTACTCCAAATGGATAATGGAAGCATGTATGTGAACATAAGACTTATGGAATTTTGTAGACTCGAGGGAATTGATCTTCAAATTCTGCCAGCATTTAGTCTGCATAAGATAGATGTTGCATCATTGAGGATCCAAACTCTTAAGTCTATGGCAAGTTGCATGATACAAGCCAAGTCTGTAGATCCATCATTAGAAGTCGAAGCAATCTCTAGTGCCACTCACATTCTTAATCTTTCTCCTCATCCAACCTTAGATGGAAAGACTCCTTTTGAGGCATGGTGCAACAGAAAACCTACTGTGACACACTTCAGAGTCTTCGGTTGTCCTACATGGGCAAAGATATCTTCTAGGGGATGCAAGGAACAATCACCTCGGCCTTGTACCTTCATTGGTTATGAAGACAGTGTGAAGGCATACAGACTTCTAGACCTTGAGACGCATCCAATTTTTTTGGAGAAGGATGTATATTTTGAGGAAGGTTCACCAAGTTTGTCCTCTACTCCTCTTCGCACATCATACAATGTGGAAACTGATAGTGACACTAGCGATAGTGTTTCAACAAATTCAGACACATGGGGTTCTATTGATAGTTGCAGTGAGAGGTCACTACATCAGTTCAATCCACATGCTTACATCACCACAATGATAGGTCCAACACAACAAGGGACATCAGGTCCTCCAGATACAGGTTTAGTGACAAATTTGGGGGACAATATTGATGATCTACCTCTTCTTCTTGATGCAAAAGTACCTTCTTCAGTTGTCATGAGGGCTCCATCCGACCCTCTTGTTCATTCTCTACATGATCAATCATCATAGATTGAAGTGATTATGGATACTTATCATCAGTAGTTGCAACAAGGTTCTTCATCAGTTGCAGAGACAAACAATTCTTTGGAATAGGTTCTTTAGCTAGTTGAGCAGGTTTATGAGACATCACTTATCCATGGGATTCTTTCCACACATAGTGAAAGTGTCTCATTTGTACCTTTGGCATTGTTTCTTCCTAAGGGGAGAAACACCATTCTGTAGTCTTGGATCAACTTCTTCGTCAGAGAAGCCACTGTTCAGCATTCTTCTTTGGGGGGCGGGAGCCTATCCTATCTCTCTTCCTCTTCTCATCATTCTCTCATGTATATACTAGATGTATGTCATAATGGGGGGTCTTGATTACTCCATCCATCTATGCATCCCTATTTATCTCTCTTTTTGGGGGAGGGTTTTTCCCATGAGATTTTTTCTCTTTCTCCACTTTATGAGAGATTGCATATCATTATGTACATGGGTACCTAACATGGCCTAGTAGCTGGGACCCATTCTGCATAAAATCCTAGATTTTGTAAGATTAAGGGCATTCCCCTAAGTTGCACTTAAGGGGGGGTGTTGGTGTAAATAAGTATTTACTTATTACACTTACTTAAGTTTACTTAGGTTAATGCAGTATATTAATATTGATTTATTAGTCACCTAGGAGTATGTGCACTCTTGTGAGTTGTCATGATGACATCATAGGGGTCCTCACCTCTTTTAAGCACAAATTGTCTACAACACATGAATCTTCTACACACATATGACACTTTGTCATTCTTATCCATTGATCTAGAATGTTGGATAAGGTTCTTAGTTGTCTTATCTCCTGGTTGTTTCTAGAGACATTCTAGGTGCTTTTTTAGAGGCCTTTGTATACAAGCACTCCTAGTGTACTCTCAAGTTGGCATATTGAATGAATATCATCATTCTGATCATACTCTATCTATTTTGGTCTACTGTGTGCTTGTGTTGAGTTCTTTAGTTCTTGGGTGAATTCTAGCCTAAGCCAAATTCTTACAATAATGGAGCCAATGGTTTTATTGTGTTGTTATGATTGTGAGATCTTTTAGGTCTGGTGTTTGCTTCATGTTAACAAATTTTGCCGATGTAACAAATTGGAGAAAGGGTCATCTTTGTTCTTGCATAGTCTCTTGTCTCGCATTAGTGCAATTTCTATGGCCTTGCAATTTGATGAAATAAGAAACATCTTTTGGTCTATATTAAGTTCCCATTGATGATTTCATTAGTGGAGTTGAGGAAGCACTGCTCCTAATTTTGTTGGTTTCCTATCTGATGGTGTCGACAATTTAATTCATAGACATGTTGTACCATGGTTTAGGTCTATTATGAATTTCTATTTTAGTTGTTTTCTTTAAAATTTTGTTACCTTATCTTTGTTATTTTCTTTTCTCAAATTTGGTAAAATAGGAATTCATATAATTGCATTGATAAATTACATTCATCAAAAAAATAGAAAACACAAAAAATATATCTCTTTCGTGGTTACTTTTTCAAACAAAAAAAAATCAAATAGATTATCCAAAATTGTTCAAAACCATCAAAGGCCTCCTCGTGAACATACACATTTATCTTCAATTGAGTGGATTTTAGTAGGTTGCAAGACTATCTAGAACCTTGGAGTTGATCCTCAATCATCTTTTCAAGAGAAGGATTCACAAGGATCCTTTCCATTCAACATCATTCAAAATGATAGCTCAATAGAAGTGGCACTAGAAGGAGGGCCACAAACCATTCAAATAAGAAAAATAACTTGTTGATTGAAAATTTTGTAGTTTGTGGAAGTTTAGTAAATTTTCTATCTAACACTATCAGAAGGTGCACAGGTGTGGTATTTTGAAGGGGTGTGCTTACCCAAAGGTGTGTTTTTCTAGAATTGACACAAACTAGAAGATCTTGATCCACCATCTTCATTTCAATGAGCTTTATAATCTTCCCCCAATGCACACAAGTTCCTAGAACTTAGTTGATGTAGGAGCATCCTAGGTGTGAGGGAAATCTTGTATCATCCAAAAATATTTTTAATTTTAGCCTTTTATATTTTAATCAGGACTAGTAGACAGGGGGGTTACTATTTATGGGAACTTACTATTTTTAGTAAGTTTGTCATATGAGCTTGGAATGTCCTAATTTTAGAGGTAGATATTCATCTTGGATATATTAGCCTACTAGTTGGAGCTCAATGCCATTTCATGTGTATTCATAGATTTATTATGGATTTTTGGTTTGGAATTTTGGTATATAAGCTTTGGGCTCACTGTTGGAGGCCTTAAAGTGCCCAGATGAGGTCTAAAAAATTCAAGGATGGGTGCTTGTGCCAATCCAAGCTTATAGATTAGGAGCTATGGTTTTTGAATAGTGGTTATAATAGCCAATTAGACAAATGGTTTGAGAGTTACGGTCTTTTGAAGTTGGGCTGACCAAAACATCCAAAGTAAATGTCAAAAATGTATTTGGCCAACTTTATATGTATTGTTAGGGTCCACCAGCCCTAGCTATTAAGTTTGAATGTCTAGAACCTTCCCGAGTGACATAAATTTTCCTATTTAAGAAATGCCCAAACATTGTCTAGGATAGCTCTGAGTGAGAGCTCACAGCTTTTTCTTGCAGATTACTATAATGAAGGCGCCCATGTGGGTTAGCATATTGTAATTCTAAATTTTATAATTTCACATTTGTGGCAATAATAAGAAGCCCATATTTTGTTTTTTTAATTACCGTTGTTTCTTTGTTTCTGTTATGTTTTTATGGTATTAAGGGGAGCACCCTTCATCAAGTGCCATCAGAGCTAGAGTTCTTGAGTGTATGGATAGATCAACAAATGTAAGGGAGTTCACATGAGGACCATGGCTTGGGCTAAGCATGTATATAGATCACCAATTGTGAGGTAATTTGCATTAGGGTTTTAGCAAAAGAATGGAAATGCCTCCACAAAGAGAGCATGGTGAAAGAGTTGAAGGTGTTACACCTATGGATTTTATAACTCTCAAGAGGCAAATGCAAGTAGTGCAAGAAAAAATGCATAGAGGAATGAATCTTGTCATAGGAGATAATGAAAGTGAGGATGAAAGAGAAGAAGAAGGAAATGTGGACCTAGACATGGTAGAGGAAGTTCTTAACCTAGAGGAGGCAAATCTTTTTAAGGCCATTTCTAGTATTAGAAAAAGACCTAAGTTTAATGTTCCCAAATTTGTCGAAAATCTCAACCCAGAGAAATTGATCTACTAGATCAATGAACTAGAAGAGTACTTTGAATATGAAGATATTGAAGATCCCATTAGGGTCAAATTTGCAAAGGCCAAACTAAAGGGTCATGTAAAGATTTGGTGGTAGGAGATCTAGTTGGATCAAAATAAAAGAAGAAAGGAAAAAATACCAGATGGGATCATATGGTAGCTAAAATGAAGTGACAGTTCATTCTCAAAAATTATGAGCTTGATCTATTTAAGAAAATCTAAGGATTGAAGAAAGTGGGAAAATCTGTTCAAGAGTGTACCAAAGAGTTTTATCAATTTCTCATTATAAATGACCATGAAGAAGTTGATAAGAAGAAAGTGGCTCATTATCTAAATGGATTAAGGCTAAGCATTCAGGATGAGTTGAGTTTGGTTCAAATGACCAGTATTGAGGAGGCATACTTGTTTTCCCTAAGAGTTGAGGAGAATATAAGCAAGAAGTTTGATAATAAGAATAGTGGAAGAGGTCGAGGTGGAAGATCTGGTGGATGATCTTATGGATACCAAAATGATGATCAAAAGAACAAGGATGAGGCTAAAAGTAGTAGTCAAAATCAGAGGGGAAATAATTCTAATCATTTCTAATCATTTCCATGATCAAAACAATAGAGATTAGAGAGGAAGAGGCAAAAGACAAGGATTTGAAAGAGGAGGCTTCCATGAGAAATGTTTTCACTATGGAGAAGAAGAGCATAGAGCATTTGAATGTTCCAAATGCCAAGGAAGGGAATCTTGAAGAACAGAAGGCTAGGCCAAAGTTGCACATGTTGATGAAGATGTTAGATCATCACATTTTGAAGATGTTGAAAGAGGAGAAGCCCTAGTTAACAGAAGAGTCCTGTTGAGTGGTGAGAATGAACCTGGTCAAATGAGGAGTTTGTTTTGCACTAGGTGAAAATGTGAAGATAAGTATTGTGATGTGATCATTGTTGGTGGAATTACTAACAATATGGTGTTAGAAATGATGGTCACAATTTAATGCTAAAGAGACAGAAACACCCACATCCATATTGTATTACTTTGGTGCAAGATGACCACAAGGTCATGGTCAGTGAGCAATGCTCAGTGAAGTTCAAGATTGGAAGCTACTAGGATGAGGTACTTTGTGATATCATACCTATGGAAATATCTACCAGTTTGACATGCATGTTGTACATTATGGGTGAACAAATACCTACACTTTGATCAATGATGGAGCGAAACACAAGTTGAAGCCATTGAAGGAGAAAGAAGAAAAGGTATGTAGTGCTGCTAGAATATGTTTTGTTGATGGAAAATAGCTTCTCAAAGGTATGAAGCATGAGCATATGTGTTTTTCTATAATGCCAAAAATGGTAAATAAGAAGTAGAGGTGTACCTATAGAAGTTGCAAATTTGTTGGGAGAGTTTCCTGATACTGTGTTAGATAAGGTACCTGATGGATTTGATTATAGGAGCCGGTTTTCCAAACAAGGAAATACATAGAATGACACTAGTAGAAAGTGAAGAGTTGAATAGACAAGTTCATGAGTTGTTGTAGAAGGGGTTGATTTGACAGAGTCTAAGTCCATGTGTTGTACTAACAATATTAGCACCAAAGAAGAATGGAGAATGGAGGATGTGTATAGATTCTTGTCCTATCAACAAGATCACAATCAATTATAGATTTCCATTGCCAAGGATGGATGATATTATAGACCTTTTGAGTGGGGTTGAGTATTTCACAAAGATAGATTTGAAGAGTGGGTACCATTAAATTTGTATCAAGGAAGGTGACGAGTGGAAGACTTCTTTCAAGACAAGGGAAGGATTGTATGAGTGGTTAGTCATGCCTTTTTCAGCTAACTAATGCACCAAACACTTTCATGCTACTTATGAATGAGGTACTGAAGGAGTTTTTGGATAAGTTTGTCATTATTTACCAATATGATATTTTGATCTTTACTAAGACATTGGAAGAGCATTTGATGCATATTTGAAATGTATTTGATAAGTTGAGGCAAGAATTTTTTTTGATAAACCTAAAGAAGTACAATTTTGTAGAGGAGTTGGTGTACCTTGTATTTGTAATCTTAGAAGACAGTTTGAAAATGGACCCAGGGAAAGTGAAGGCTATCCATGAATGACCTACTCCAAAGAGTTCTACAGAGGTAAGATCTTTTCATGCACTAGCTATTTTTTATTGAAACTTCATAAGAGGTTTTAGCAGTATTTGTCGACCCTTGACTGAAACAATGAGAGGGGATAGGAAAGAATTTAAGTGGACTGTAGGAGAAAATAAGAGTTTTAATCTATTGAAGAAGAAAGTTACAAAGTAACCTATTTTATCACTTCCAAATTTTAACAAGGCATTTCAAGTAGATTGTGATGCTAGTGGTACTGCAATAGGAGCTAATTTGAGCCAAGAAGGTAGACCTGATGCTTATTTTAGTGAGAAATTAAATGATGCAAAAAGAAAATATTATGTCTATGATTACAAATTTTATGCTATAATTCAAGCATTGAATAAGTGGAGACACTATCTTTGTTCTAAGGAGTTTGTTTTGTATACTGATCATCAAGCTTTGCAATATTTGAATAGTCAAGGAAAATTGGATCAAAGGCATTTGAAGTGGGTTGAGTTTTTGTAGAGTTATACATATGCTTTGAAACAAAAGAGTGGGAAGAATAACAGAGTTGTAGATGCTCTTAGTAGAAGATGAATTTTGCTGACATAAATGTAGATTGAGTTGGTTGGGTTCAAGAAACTCAATAATTTGTATCCAGTGAATCTTGATAGGACAAAATGGTTGGATTTCACAATCCAAGATGGTATGTTGTTCAAAAGAAGCCAGTTGTGCATTCCAAAAAGTTAAATGAGAGCAAATCTCATCAAGGAGAAGCATAGTGGAGGATTGGCTAGACACTTTGGTAGAGATAAAACCATTTCTTTGGTTGTTGAGAATTATTACTAGCCATAGTTGCAACAAGATGTGAAGAATTTTGTATAGAGTTGCAGAGTATGTTAGATGACAAAAGGAGTGAAGTAGAATATAAGGTTGTATTAACAATTATCTATACCAAAGAAATCGTGGAAGGATGTCAAAATGGGTTTTGATCTTGGATTACTAAGGACTCAACTATGACATGATTCTATTTTTGTGGTGGTTGATAGGTTTTCCAAGATGACACATTTTATTACTTAAAAGAAGACTAGTGTGTTGTTCATTTGGTAGAGTTGTTTTTCAAAGAAGTGGTGAGACTACATGGTTTGCCAAAGAGTATAGTTTTAGATCGAGATACCAAATTTGTTGGGTATTTCTGGCATACATTGTGGAAGAAGTTGAAGAAAAAGTTAAAGTCTAGTTCATCACATCATCCAAAGATTGATGGATAGATAGAAGTGAATCGTAGTTTGGGAAATTTGTTGAGATGTTTGGTTGGAGATAAGCCAAAAGGATGGGATATGATTTTACCATTGAAAAAATTTGCAAATTATTAATTCTGTCAACAAGAGTATTGGTAAATCACCATTCCACTTTGTATATGGGAGTAGTCCCAAAAATGCTTTTGAATTGTGAAAGTTGGATAAAGGAGAGATAAGTAGTGTTGAAGTAGAAGAATTTGTTGAATATTTGAAGAACATCCATAAGGAGGTGAGGAAACAAATTATAAAGATGAATACATAGTATAAAGCTAAGGTAGATGTGAAAAGGAGGTACAAGGAATTTTAAATTGGGGATGAAGTCATGGTTCATTTGAGAAATGAGTATTTTTGAGTGGGTATGTATAATAAATTGGAGATGAAGAAGTTTACACCTTGCAAGATAGTAAAGAGGCATAATTCTATAAATGCCTATGAAATGGAGTTGCCTTCTGAATTGAATATTTCAGCAATACTTAACATTTAGATTTGACTCCATATTATGAAGGAGATGATGGAGATGAAGTTGCAAAAGTGTAGTGGAGTATTCCAGCAGCTAGTTGGACTATAAAAGAGATTGAGGAGATGCTAGATAGTCGTGTTGAAAAAAATACAAGGAAAAAAACTTATGAAGAATACCTAGTCAAATGGAAAGGGAGGCCAATAGAGGATTCATCATGGCTAGCAAGGGAGGAGGTTAATCATCTTGGCTTTCCTCTCAACACCTAAGATGTGACAGATTCACTTCTCAAATTATGTCAGATGTTTGATGCAGGAACATCCTGGGTGTGAGGGCAATCTTGCATCACCTAAAAATATTTTTCTTTTGAGCCTTTTCTATTTTAATCAAGATACTATTTTTGGGAACTTACCATTTTTAGTAAGTTTTTCATACAATCTTGGAATGTCCTAAATTCAGAGGTGGATATTCATCTTCAATATATTAGCCTACTAGTTGAAGCTTAGTACCATATCATGTGTATTCATGGATTTATTATGGATTTTTGGTTTGCAATTTTTGTATATAAACTTCAGGCTCACTGTGGAGGCCTTAAAGTGCCTAGATCAGGCCCAAAAACTTGATGGATGGGCACTAGCACTAATCTAAGCCTATAGATCAAGAGCCAGGGTTTTTGAATAATGGTTATAATAGCCAATTGGAGCAACGGTTTGAGAGTTATGGTCTTCTGAAGTTGGGCTAACGAAAACATCCAAAATAAATTTCAAAAATGTATTTGTCTAACTTTATATGTATTTTTAGGCTCCATTAGCCCTAGGTATTAAGTTTGAATGTCTAGAAACTCCTTGGGTAGCATAAATTTTCCTATTTAAGAAATGCCCAAACATTGTCTAGGACATCTCTGGGTGAGAGTTTGCAGCTTTTTCTTGTAGATTTCATATAATGAAGGTGCCCATGTGGGATAGCATATTGTAATTTTGAATTCTATAATTCTACATTTGCAGAGATAATAAGAAGCCCATATTTTATTCTCACAATTACTGTTGTTTCTTTGTTTCTATTATGTGTTTATGGTATTAATGGAAGCACCCTTCATCACTAGTCATTCTTGTAAGCCTTGCAATGATAAAGGATTGCCAAGAATCCTACCACTTCCATTTCAAATTTCATCATCTTCAACTCCACCTCTGAATCAACCTCTCCCTATCATTCCATCACATCCTCCATTGATTGTCTTCTTTGCTAACGTAGTAGGTTCACCAATCAACTTGTAAGGTGCACTTAATGACTTTCCCAAGAATCTTGAGAAATTTTGCCCAAGGTTCATCTATGGAGAAACATGAACAACCAAGGACCATATCAAGGTATACAAAGAAATATGCAACCACAAAATAGATTCAAGAAGAGAATGCGGTCCTTTGTTTATTCCCATACTCATTGGGAGAAGTTTCCTTTAACTGGTACGTAAATTTACCACTAGGTTGTATCTAGAATTGGGCCACCTTTGAAAAATTTTTCATAGAACAATTCAAAACTTTAGTCAACCCAAATGTGATACATCATCAATTCATATCAATTGAGAGGGATCTAGTGGAAACTATTTTACATTTCAATTATCGCTTTCACATGGCCTACCACAAGTTGGAAACACCCTACAACATACCATTTGAAACTACAATCTAGATTTATTTAAATACATTGGACGATCTGATGACTATTTTCTTGAGAAGACTGCCTGTTGCAGATACTAACATGTTTGACAAAGTTTTCTCAGAAGCAATTACCTTTACTAAACAAGCCAATCCTGATGGAGGAGGATTGATCGTTCTAGCCCAAGCTACTACAATAGTATCAATATTTCCTAATGGAGCACAAGTGATGCCTAGTCAATTCATTCCAATGAATCAAATTCCACTACAATAGGCACTAGGTGTACCAGTTCCAACCATAACTTACCCAAGATAGGAACCTCCAAAAGCTACTTTCTTTGAGCAGAAGGCAACAACATCCACTGAAGCATAAAATAATGTTGCATATGAGATCGACCAAATGAAGAAGATCATGTCTCAAATTAGTAATGAACTAACCCATTTGAGGTTGTCAAAAGGGCATAACAATAACTTTTAGATAACAAATGTAGGTCCCTACAACAACAATAACTATGGTTAGAACTACATTAAGAATTTTAGCAAAAATAACAATGCAGGGAACAATTTCAATCCTCAAGATCACAACAATGGTTTCGAAAGATAGATTTGACAATGGAACACCTGTCCAAATAATAGAAGCATCCATGAAGATAATAACAAAAATACTCAATTCATGGATATCAATTAATATGACAGTAATCAAAATATACCCAATGATGACAACTCATATTTCAATGGAAATCAAGAAGTGAACCAAAATTCACAAGGTAATAACAATGAGCCCCCTATGTAGTTCAATAATATGCTATTGCAATCTTATGATTCTCCATAGAATTCAAGGATGGAAGAACAAGTCAATGAAGAATTTACTTTTCCATTTAGTCAAGAATCAGATCCTCAACTAGAAGAGATGCTTTCTTTTCGAAATGACAATCAAAATACTTATAATTTGCAGAACCAAAGGGAACCCATGACTTATGGGATTTCTCCTACTTTGTAACCAATGCCTCCAGATACAAGAGATAATAAAAATCCAGTGCCTACTAGAGCAAACTATGTTGGACAAACAAATCAAAACCAAGGAAATGTGCCTAAGATACTAAAGAATCCTACATGGTCAACTGAAAAGTACAATGCAATGGAAGATTTAAAAATGACAAAAGCCAATATATCTTTGTTTGATATGCTACAAAATTGTCCTAATCAAAGACAACCACTAATTAAGACTCTTGATCATACAAAGGTAATTCCTAATGTAGGTCCTCAAAAGACAATATCACAACAAGTCAACACTTCTGAGGCTATGCCAACCATGTATAAAGACAAGGTGGAAGTGCCTCCTTTCTTGATTAGTATTTGAATATTTGGAAGAAACCTTCACTATTGTATCATTGATTTAGGAGCTTCTTGTAATGTCATGCCACTTTTGATAGCTCAAAGGTTGAGAGTTACTCCCTAACCTACAAATCGAATAGTGATTCAACTCAACAAGACAAAAGTAAAAGTTATTTGGGTATTGAAAGATGTTAAAATATAGTTGATTACAAACCCTAGAATTCAAGATATCATAGATATACATGTGGTGGAAATCTTGAAAACATACAAATTGTTACTGAGTAGAGAATGGACAAAATGTTTAAGATGATGGTTCTCAATTGATTTTACTCAACTGTGGTTACCTTAGAAAGGATTGAATAATTAAATCAAGAACAACGCTGAGCCAAAAATGAAGATAATGATCACATAATACAAAGCACCAAATCAGTTAGCATTTTTCCAAGTAGATTTAGGTTCTTAAAAGGTGATGGCTCTTGACATAACTTCAACCAAGAAACCAAACAATCTGAATAGAGAATTCATGATCCTTGCCCCAAAAGAAGAGGTTGTGACTTAGTTCATAGACAACATGGTTGTGAATTTATAATGCTTAGGTGAAGAAGCAGACTAAATGTTTTTCTTTTTCTAGGATTTTTTAGGTTGCACAAAGTAAGTCATTTAGTATTCAAGTGCTCATGTTGCCAAGAAACAATCACTTAGGTATTGACTCAAATAATGCAATTTAAAAATGGTCAAACTCTGAGGGAGATACAAGAGGAAAATTCAAGTTCCATGTACATATCTGAAGTCGTGGATAATGTTGAAGAAGAAAAAGATCTTAATGTGTCATATAGTGACACCTCTTTAGATGGTGGGGGTTTATCTTGTCCTCCACTAGGGATGATCAAAGTACTTAGAAGAAGATGTTTTGTAAAAGGTCAATGCTGGACCTAGGTAGTTATTCATCCTAAGCCAAAATTTGATAAAATCATAGAATTGATTGGGGAGATTCAAGATCAACAAGAGAATTGAAAATCCCCATATCAAACATAAATAATGGAAACTCACTAAGCCCACTATGTGAAAGATTGCAATGGATCCCGAAGAAAAAATCCTTCAAAGTTCAAGTGAATTTTTTTTTTGAATGAATAAACACAAGTCCAGAAATCCCAAAGAATAACCAATTTGGACACTCAAGTTTGATGACTTTAAATGCAAATTAGGAGCTATTGCAAGTATTGAACTAATTAATCCCAAGGGTAGGTCTTTTTTATGTTGCATATCATTTACAATTTAAATGTACTAACGATGTTGCAAAGTATGAAGCCTTGATTTGTGGACTTCTCTTTGCATTAGAGAAAGATGTCAAAGCTCTCATAATAGAAGGAGATTCTCAATTGGTGATTAGACAAGTTAAAAGAATTTACTCTTGCAATGATAGAAGATTACTTGTGTACTGAAAAAGATTTTGGGACTTAATGGAAATTTTTGAGGCCCTAATATGCTATTCGATGCCCTTGCTATTTCAAAAAGTGAATTGCAACCCATTGAAAGAACAAAAAGAGAAGGCTTTTAGTTAAATTAGTTTATGCCTTGTCTATTCTGGATAACATTACTAACTTCCAAGTCTTCTAGAATGACCAACACATTTTTGAGCTCATTATGTTCAACGGTCTTTCCAAAGGACAAGAGATTGATGATACTCTCAATGATAAACCTGAGGATGATGAGCTAGAGGATGAAGATAGGATTACAAATTTGAAGTCTAATACTATTCCTAAGCAGATGGTAGTGATTCATATAATCTATGTATGGAAGAAGATCCTAAGATGGTGAAAATTGGAAAGGCATGTAACCCTCAAGAATGAGAAAATATGCTTCAATTTCTTACGAGATACAAAGATATCATAGCATGGAGTTACAAAGAACTCAAAACATATGACCCTGCAATCATCACTCATGACATTCTATTGAAGCCTGATGGCAAACCTTTTTGTCAAAAATAGAGACTGATGAATCCCATTATTGAACCACTAATAATGAAAGAGGTCTTGAAGTTTCTTGATGCTAAAATTATCTTTCAAATTTGATATTTGACATGGGTTGCTAACTTGGTTCCAGTAAGGAAAAATACTCGAGAAATTTTCCTTTGTGTGGATTTTCACAATTTGAACCTAGCCTCCGAGAAGGATAACTACCCTTTGCCCTCACTTGATGAAGTATTGCAAATTATGAATGGGTCTAAAATTATGTCTTTTCTAGATAGATATTCATGATACAACCATGTGATGGTCAATGAGAAAGATAGGTTAAAGATTGCATTAAAAAAAAAATGGGGAACTTTTGCACATAGAAGAATGCCATTTGGATTGATCAATGCATGAGTACCTTTCAAAGGGCCATGAAAAAATAATTCAAAGGGCTGATCAATAAATGTATAGTTATCTATATGGATGACCTAACCATTTTTTCAAAAGATCGAAGTAGCCATATTGTTGATTTAAGACAAGTTTTCAACATATGTCAAAGATATGGCATATCTTTTAATCCTAAGAAGTGTTCATTTGGGTTACCAAAGGAAAAATTTTGGGGCATGTTATTTCTAAAGCTAAGATATCCATTGATCTTAAAAGTGTAGAAGCTATTCTAAAGTTGTCACCTCCTCATAGTCGCAAGGAGCTCAAATCTTTCTTTAGAAAGATTAATTTTGTACACAAGTTCATTGGTGGATTTTCTAAGATAGTACACCTGCTCAATAACTTACTGAAAAAGGGAGCAAAAACTGAATGGGTTCCTGGAATAAATAAATCTTTCCAAGACATCAAAGTAGTTATCTCTATGGTTCTAGTACTTGTAAGTCCAGATTATGAGTTGCCCTTCAAAATCTATTTGTTTTCTTTAGAACATTCATGTGCTAGGATTCTTACATAGAAGAAAGATAAAGTAGATGAGAGACCCATCACATTCATGTGTTGTCTGCTAAAGAATGCTGAATTGAACTACTCCAATCTTGAAAAATAATTTTTTTCCTTGATAAAGGCAATTAAGAAATTTTACCATTACATACTCAGGAGTAAGGTATATGATATTGTGCTAGATCCTGTAGTCAAATAATTACTAATGAAAAATTAGTCAGGTGAAAGACGAGGAAAATGGATGGCTTTATTACAAGAGTTTGATTTGGAAATTCAACCAATGAAGCTGGTGAGAGGACAAGGACTGGCCAATATGATAGCTGATAATGAGATTGATACTGGAAATGAAATTATATTTGATGATGAAATCAACATTGACCATGAAAAAAATATCACAATGTCTCAAGTAGATATTGATCAAGGAATAATCATGAATGTTTAGTATTAAGATATTGTCTACTATCTTTTGTAGAATCAATACCCTAACAGGATGAATAGTTATCAATGCAGAGGACATAAGATGAAATGTGAATCCTAGTGCTTCAAGATAGGAAACTTTATAAAAGAAACTACGAGGGAATTTATTTGAAGTTTTTGGGATGCGAAGAAGTGAAGGAGGTGTTGGAACAATATCATGATAAGTATGAAACAAGACATGGATCAACAGAGGCTATGACCCATATCATTTTGAGACTAGGTTACCTCTAGCCTAGAATCTTCAAGGATACATTTGAACATGTATGTTCTTGCCACATTTTTTAGACAAGTACCAATAGAGAGAGAAATCCAACTATGTCACTTCAACCCATATTTGAGACAACCTTTTTGCTAAGTGGGGGCTGAACTTTATTGGACCAGTAAACCCACCATCATCTACATGATATATGATTGTCCTTGCAACTATAGACTATTACACACACTAGAAAGAAGCTAAAAAAATTCAAAATTGCATAGCAAAAGTGGTTACTAATTTCTGGAGGAGCATATTGTTGCTAGATTTTGAATGCCATTCTTCTTGGTATACAATAATGGGTCATATTTCACATCAATCTTCCTTACTCAATGGGCATTAGATAATCAGGTTATAAAAAAGTTCGCATCTAATTACTATCCCCAAGGGAATGGTGTGGCTGAGTCCACCAATAAGAACTTGATTATAGTGATAACGTGCTTGCTAAAGGAGAACCGAAAAGATTGGCACACTTAGCTGAAATATGCATTATGGATAGATAGAGTCAAGATCAAAAATTATTTGGGAACATCTTTACATCTACTCATCTATGAAGATGAACCAATATTCCCACTTAATCTTAGGATCCCAGTTTTGAAATTCATGAGAGGTTATACTAAGGATGCTGATAGAGTTCAGATCAGATTGACGAATCCCTTGGGTATTGGATGAGAAAAGGACAACTTCTTTAGAGCATATTGTGAAACATTAGGGTGTCATAAAATGTTGGTTTGAAAAATGAGCCACTATCAAATATTTTAGAATATTTGACCTTGTTCTTCTGTGGGACAAGGAAAAAGAAAAGCCAGGTAGTCACACCAAGTTTCAATGCTTGTGGATTGATCCTTATCAGATTGCAGAGATTTTGGGAGAAAATACTTTTAGCCTAAGTTCGGTACAAGGGGAATTGGTCCCATTGCTACTCAATGTCCAATTTCAAAAACATTATTTCGAGGCCTAAAAGTGGGAAACATTTCAACATAAAATAAAAAATTATTTTATGCATGTGTGTTTAATTTCAGCTATGTGTTTATTTTTTGCAAGTGTCTTTGCTTTCAGCCGTATGTTTGCTTTCAAGTTGTATCTGTCTTTTCTAGTTAGTCTGGGAGTTGTTTGCAATCAAGGCCTTTTCTTGATGCATTTAATAAATCACTCCATTTTTTTGACTTTAGGGAAGAGGTATATTTTTTTCAAAGCATTTGAATGATTTATTTTCTTGTATGAACTGAAAACAAGTGTTACTGGTAGTTGTAAAGGATTTTTAGTTTTAATATTGGAATCATAGATTGATAGCTCTTAACACTTTACAAACTTAAAAATTGACTATAAAAGTGATTTTTGAATCTAGGTTGAGAGTAAGAAGGAGAAATTCAGAAATTGTTGGTTCAAACAAAGGGTTTCTTCAAGGAATTGCCAAGATCCCTATTTGGCATGGGACTTTTCCAAAAAAGTTCATTAAAAGAGGAACACAAGAGCTATCAACTAAAGAATGGGACCGAAAAACAACACCAATTCCATGCCTACATAGTCTAAGCATGGTCAAGGTATAGAAGAAAGAAAAATGAAATACAAAAGGTGTTCAAATATAAAGATTCCAAACCTTTCTAAAAGGTAATCAGATAAAAGGATATGCACTCCCAAATAGCAATCCTATGCAAAATTTCTTCAAAGAAGAATCAAGTGGAAACATGTGAGCTCCATGAAGAAAATTAAAAGGGATTACCAAATACTCAAAAAAAATGAATTGATAACTCACAAAGAGCCCTCAAAATGGATTCTCCCATCTAGTCAAATAGTGGTTAAAAAGCAAGCTTTACAAGGACTCCTAATGAATGGACCTATGTAGTGAAAGATTTTCTCCAAGTTGCTAGATACTCATGAAAGACTACACCTTCATATATAAAAGGAAATGAATACACTGAGCACACATTGAGCTTGAAGATTCAAGATTCTTAATTTTGACTATCAAGGGACTTCAAAGCTACTTGAACTATTAAGAATTTAGTTGTCACTTGACACAAGTTGGAAGAGTGCTTGTTGTGGGGCTATTTGTTGTAGTTTCACAATGCACACCCCATTTTCGTAGAAAATGGGGGATCCCCTAGTTTTGAAATTTCTATACTGGACTCCTAGTCTAGAGCCCTAGTCTTTTTTCACCCTCCCAAGAGTCTAGGTCATACCCTAATCACTGACTAAGTAGGTTTAAGCAGTTGAAAAAATGGAAAACTAATATTTTTGTACTTACATGTTTTTGAAGTGTGCACTAGCACACTTGTCCAATTGCGTACTACACCCCCACTTTGGCAATGACCCTCAGAGGTTGCACACCTTCTAAGGTATCACTTGCAAAGGTGCACCCTAGGTTTGGGTCTATATAAGACCTGACCCACTTTCCCATTTTCTCACTTTCTCCCTCACTTCCTTGAGTTCCACACCTTCACACTTGTCTCTTGTGCGTAATTGTGCTTCCTCTCTCTCCACTTCCTACACAACACAACAAAAACGTTAGACATCTTTGATAGAGGAGCACACATTGCACCTCCATTAGGTGTGCATATGAGCACCTTCACATAAACCTAAGATCAAAAACCTTACGAATAAAGACAAACAAAAAACTTAGCTCCTAAGACTTATGAAGGTGTGCACATGCACACCTCCATGAGGAGCCTTATGAAGGTACACACATACACACCTCCATGATGTGCTCATGTGTGCACCTCCATGACCACAAGGGAAATCAAGAAAAACATAGACCTTCTCCCCCAATTAGCATTGTACACCCACAACTACACACCTCACTAAGGTGCGTAGGTTTGTAGGTGTGCAACTGTGTAAAGAGCCATTTAAAGGCTAAATTTAGTGCACTAGTGCACCTATAAGGGTGCACTAGGTGCATTGAAGTGCATAATAGGGAATCTTGAGGGGGGAAGTTCTTTATCATGTGTTTTGAATAGTTTTTACCTATTTGGGAGTTAATCTAGAGTCCATTTTAGGTCAGTTTTTACATTTTGAGTTATGTATGTCCTTTTCATGCAGATAAGATGACATCCTTCTCATTGTTAATGGCAAAGAAAATGGCTTTTGAATACAACATCTCACCTAATGTTAATCCAATCCTTAGAATTGATAGTGACCCTTGGAGATCACTATGTGACTAAAAAGAAGGTTGTCAAAAGTATAACTAGAGAAATAGTCTTCGACCTATGACCTCAGAACATAGAAAAGGTGTTTCACCTCCCAAGAGTGGATAAATAATTTCAAATCTCATATGATGGATTAGAGAGATGGTATAGAGAAAATGAGAAAGAGGCAAAGGAAAAAGCTCAATCCTCTTTTCTGATTGACAGAACACTAGTGGGCTGCCAAGTGGGGAAAATTGATATGACAAGGGGATACATGAAGGATGATATTGGATATGCAATTATACTTTTGAGAAGAGTCATGGGCCTTCCAGTAGTAGGTCACCTTCAGATGTAGATGGTCCATTTTATTGAAACCATTAGAACAACAAAGATGCCAATTGATTGGGCTACCATCCTAAGTGACAACTTGGATGAGCAACTAGTAGTCGCTAAAGCAAACCCATGCTTCCATATGGCATCATATATGGTGTACTTACTACTGGAAAGAACCAAAGATTATCCAGGCCTTTACAAAAAGGGAAGCACATAGGATGAAAATGCTTGGCCCTATGTGGGATACCCACAATTGGTAAAGAAGAAGCTCCCATCATAAAGTGTGGAATATAGAGTGGTGAATGATGGGTTTATTTTTGCAATCATTAGGTTCATAGAAGGAGACTACATAAAGAGAATGTTAGTAGATGTAGTAGCCAAGATTACAAAAATAGGCATCTACTACATTCAATTCAAAACGTTCACTCTTGAATGTAATAAGAAGCCCCCAAGATACCCATCAGATTGGCTCATACTCTTGAAGATTGAGCAAAAACTGACTTCTGCATATGATAGAGTGAGAAAACAATGTAAGAAGACATGGGTATGGCCCATCACAATTGGTACCTTTGAGGTGAAGTAGAAGGAAGATATTACCATGTTTGATTCTCAGTGGGATCAATGTCCCTTGGAAGAATATAACTCCCCTCGCCCTTTCTTCGACAACATTAGGATGGTGCAAAATTTGGTAAGGAAACAATTTATACATGTTGATTTTTTGGAATATTATTGGATAAATGCATTAGATGACTATGATGTTCGAATAAGGGATTATTGTAGGATGAGTCTATACTTTGCAGAGAATGTGCTAAAGATGAAGGTTCCTTTGAAGGCTGTAGAAAAGGATCCAAAAGAAGTAATGGATCCTTTATACAATAGAGATAAAATGTATGACCGAATGATTATGAATGCTAAGATAGGCTAATATGATAATGATGACATAACTCATTGGGCTAGGAAAGTTGTTGAAATGAAAAAGAAATGGATCAAGAAGCCATTTAGAATGGATCTTGTTCCTAAAGACATACCCCTATAAGCTAAAGATAGGCCAATAAAACACAAAGTTGTGAAGGTCACTATGCCAACCTACCTTGCTCAGTCCTCAATAAGGCCAAAAATAGTTCATTAGCATAAGCGAGAGGTTGAGTAACTAAAATATAATTAGGGCAAGAAGAGGAAGAGGGTACCTCCAAGGGAAAAGAGACAAGAAGCTCAAGCTCAAGATACTCCACAACAGGTACAACCTAAACATGCACAAGCTAAGCCTCAAGCACAAGAGCCTTCAGAGAAGGCACAACTAGAACAATAGGACGAGGAACAAGTAGAGGAGTAGAGTGTTCTACCAATGATAAATGAAAAGGAAGAAGCCTCCCCCTCTACTATGAAGAAAGAAATAATGGAAAAAAATGTGGTGGTAAGATAGAGGAGGAGACTAAGGAGAAAAATACTCCATCCCCATAGGTTCCTAAGACCATCCTAGAAGCCGAGGATGAAGAAGAAGAGTAACAAATAGAATTTTACTTCTTAAGCCAAGGAACCCACTCAACTAAATCTATAGAGGAAGAGAGGAGAAGAAGATCCAAAATTTCACCTCCATTTGCTCAAAGAGAGCCTATCCAAGTGTTAACTTCAAAAGATAAACAACATAAGTATATAACAGAGATGGAAGGTGAAGGAATTGATGTCTTCAACCTTTCTAACTTCAAATTTATGCCACTAGGAACTGAGATGGTAGGTGAAAAGATCAAAGATAGCCCCATGAGTGAACCCTTAGGAGAGGATTGAAATAAATTGCCACCACTACTTGCAGGACTTTTGGGCATTCCACCACTACCATCTTAGGATTTGGCAATTTTGGATAAAGGGTCAGTAACTCCACTTCCTCTGAGCACTCAAGAAGGGGTAGAAGAAAAAATAACCAAGGAAGGGGAGTTCCAATAGTAGCATGTTGGTGAAGTATTTGAGTAAGGACAAATACTAGAAGAATCTCAACAAACTCAAGATATGGAGGCTAGGACCTTAGTCCAAAAAGAGATAGAGAATCCCACTGAAGATCTTCAACATGAGAAGACTCCAAAAAGGAGTGATAAGGGAAAAGAGCCCACTCAAGAACCAACCTCTTCAGCCAAGTACATGTCACCCATGGGTACTACACCAACATGGATGAAGAGGGAGGTTATATTTCATCAGATGAGGTAGCTGGACCTGATAGCTGAGGAAGGAATAAAGGAATTGATCAAAGAAGTGAAGAGGCATGAGCCACCTAAGGGTGATGTGAGGATACTGGCCTTCATAATGAAGATCCAAGATCATGACTTTCTTGTACATATTTCCATTCCTCTTCCTCATGCCGATATTGAAGAAATGACTCCTAAAGATTATCAAATTAAGGAGGTCATGTTGGGAAGGCCCATGGTGGATACAACCAAAGTAATGATCACTACGAGCATGAAAGAAATGTTTAGGCACATGGACCAAGATGAATCAAAACTGATAATGTTGTGAAAGTAGAACAAGCTATTAAGAGGATACTTGATCAAAGTTGTGGGCCCCATTGACCTAGAGAATCTAGAGATCATTCTATAGGGACATTAGGAAGAACGGGAATAATAACACTATTGGATCCATTTTTGGAAGCATGTTAGCAATGGCATGACATATTTGAAGAGAAAGGAGTGTAGATCATACAGGGAAATTTGAGCTTGATGCACCACATCCAATCAAGTGTTGACAAGTTGATTTCTATAGTAAACTAAGATTTTCGGATGATTGATGAAGTACATAGCTAGCTAAGGACTTACAAGCATTAAAATCAATAAAAGTTCAAAGGTATTGAATGCTAATGGAGGTATATGATGCAACCAAGTTAGATAAGCTTAATGATTGGGTAGAGAAAATATCTATATGTAATAAAGTTATGGAGGGATTGCATGAAGAGATCTAGTGGATTAAAGATAAGGCTCAAGAGAAATTTTTGGATGTGGAGAGGTATTATAAGACCACTTGTCTTGAAATTTTTGAGGATGATTCAAAGACCAAGCTTTTTTTAGTGCAATCAATAGTTCAAAATTTTTGAGGAACTTGTGAAGAAGCTTCATCAGAAGATGACATTAGACAAGCCTTCAAAATTGAAGAAGCATTATTGGAATTGGATACTAAACTTGAAGATTTTGTAGAGACAAGGATAGAAGTCAACAATTACTAGCTTTAGATCTAGTGGAAGCTATCCTCATGGCTGAGATGATAGAGAAGCTTAAGAATAAACATCCAAGCATCATTTTGGTGTAAAGAGGGAAAAAAACCCAAATGCTAGAAATCAAGTTTTGACGATCAGGAAAATTTTGGATTTTTGGAAGCTGTCACCAAGGTGTGAAGATGCACTTTCCACAAAGGTGGGCTGACAATTTTGAGTAAGAAGAAGTACACTGACATTTAATTGATAGTTCCTATTTTAGAACATTTCATGTGCTGAAAACACATTTTGACAGTTGTTTTTCTCCTAGAAACACCTAGAGAAGGATGAGCTTCCATTTTTAGAGCTTCTACAGACTTCCATATCATCTTACAACTACATTCTTCTTATCTTCTCATTATTATTTTCTTTTGTGTATTGTAAAGGCTCATGCACCCATTAATTGATATAAACAATGGTAGAGACATACTTAGCACCATTTAGAGAGTTAGTTTTTATATAATTAGAATTCGTTTAGTAGTTTTTAGCATAAGTTTTCATTTTCAAAGCTATCACTCGTAACACAAAAGGAGGAGATGATTTCTTATAAATACATGGATGTAATATGTACTCCAGGCTATTATTTTGATGCAATAATATATGCTATTAGTGCTCACATTTTGAGTATAGTTATTCTGTCTAGAGTATGCTATTTTTTTGAATGTGTGTTCATAAATAATAATGGAGAAAATGGTTTTATTGTGTTGTTATGATTGTGTGATCTTTTAGTTTTTGTGTTTGCCTCATGTTAATGAATTCTATTGATGTAACAAATTGGAAAAAGCATCATCTTTGTTCTTGCATATCATCTTGTCTCACATGATTACACTTTCTATGGCCTTGTGATTTGATGAAACGTGAAATATATCTCATTCTATATTAAGTTCCCATCAATGATTGCATCAGTGGAGTTGAGGAAGTGTTGCTCCTAATTTCATTGGTTTCCTACCCAATCCTTTTGAAAATTTAATTAACAAACATGTTGTTACTGTGGTTTATGTCTTGTAGGAATTTTTATTTCATTTATTTTCTTTAAACTCTCATTACCTTATCTTTGTTATTTTTTTTCTAACACTTGGTATAATATGAATTCATATAGTTGCATCGATAAATTGTATTCATTATAAAAATAGAAAATACCAAAAACATATCTCTTTCATGGTTACTTTTTCAAACAACAATAGATCAAACAGATTATCTAAAATTGTTCAGAACCAACAAAGGCCTCCTTATGAACATACACATTTATCTTTAATTGAGAAAATTTCAATAGGTTGCAAGATCGTCCAGAAGCTTGGAGTTGATCCTCGATCAACTTTTCAAGAGAGGGATTCATAAGGATCCCTACCATTCAACATTGTGCAAAATGACAACTCAACAAAACCTTACAATTTTTTTCTTAACTTAGACTATTTATTATTATTTATTATATTATAATTCTAAATTATCAATTTCCTCTAAGAAGATGATAACCAGATAAGAAATTATTTAGACTTTATTCTTGTAAAAGACAATGTACTTAAGATGATAAGTTATTTTATTATACATGGAAAAATATTTTAATAATAAAATTAAACCATCACCTTAAAGAATAAATTCGTAGGAGTTTTCTATGGTAAAGCATTGTTAGCATGAATGCTAATGATACTACATTGGGGGAGTATTCTAAGCATTGGAGAGTATTGACATGTTGCATTCATGACTGTGTTTGTCATTTATGTCAACATAGCATGATTTCTATAAAGACTGGCTGAGTAGCAGACATAGATCTTAATGGTATGAACAATGATTTGATTTATCTGGTGATGCGCAGTCATGGACATGTTCTACACTGTGTCCTGATGACATGGTTGAGTGCACAAAATCTAAGTCAAAGATGTATGGAAGTTATATGTGATTTATAGAGAGCAGTTCAAAGATAGAGTATTGGGAATGCAATTCCTAATGTTTGTTTTCTCTCTTACATCTAAGATGTCATGAGGAGATATGAAGTTAGATAGTGGCAGAGGAGAGTCAGTTGATGATGTCAGTGAGTGTGCAAGCCCTAGTATCACAATATGAAGTTTTGTATAGACTGTGAGCTGACAATGCTATTTTAATTGTAATTAACTAATTATCTTATTATAATTAATTGGTAAAGCCTCAAGGCTAACTCAAGGAATTATTATGAAGATATGGTATAAAGAATAGATGTTTTTTTTTGCAAGTGTGTGGAAATTCTATTGAAGTGTGAAGTATGAAAAGGAACAGAGTGCTTACTAATGCATGTAAGTGATTCAAGGGATTATTGGATGTGAGTGTTGTGATATGGTTACAAGATCAGAAGGATCATAGGTCTGGTTGGTAGGAAAGAAGAAGAGGAAGGAAGTACATTTCATTTCTATCATTCTATAAGGAATAATACATAGATCATTTGGATAGTGTGTTCATTGATCTTGCCCTTAAAGCTATTTGGGTAGTGGGTCTAGCTATCTTCCACAACTCCTAACAGGGTTGGAATCTCCTAACATGTATTCAAAGTCTCCTAATAGGGACTCATATGTACTAAATGTATTCATAGACTCCTAACAAGGTCCATCCTCTGACAAGGAATATTTATGTTAGTACATTATCTTGTGGGTACCATCCCCACTAGGGTTTTCCCCCTGATCAAAGGTTTCCCTAGTTAGCATATTTGGTGTTATTATGTATTAGTATCTTGTTGTGGTTTCAATTTATATTTCTCATATGGTTAAGTTTTTTTAAGGCTGATAATTGTGATAATAGTTGGATAATTGATTCACCCCCCTGCCCTCTTAGTTATATCAGCAGACTATATATTCTAATAATTGGTATCAAAGCATTAAGTCCTTGATGGATAAGCTTAACAACTTTGGGAGATCAATGGTGAATCTTTTCAAAAAGGATAGTCCTAGATTTGATGGGGCCAATTATGACAATTGGAAGGAGAGGATGAAGACTCATCTATTATACATGGCTCTGGGATATTGGATCTTTTTCAAAGAGTAAGAAGAAAATTTTTGAAGAAGAAAAGCTTGAAGGATGTTGTGAAGATGAGAGAGATTTATTCATGTGTAACATGAGATCAAGAGATGCTCTACTATCAGCTCTTCTAGAGAATGAATACAATTAGATAAAGTCACTTGAAACATCTTATAATTTTTGGAAAGCATTAGAATCTACTTTTGAAGGTGATACAGATGCAAAGAGAATGAGATTACAAAATTGGATATGTGCATTTCAAGATGCTAAGATGATGGAAGATGAATCTGTAAGAAGTTATATTAGTAGAATATCAGAAATTGTTGCAGGAATTTAGTCTCATGGTGGAACCAATGAATAAGATGAAGTAATATGGATTTTTTTTGAAAAGTTTGACACCACCATTCAAGCAAGTAGCTCAGATGATTCATCTAGTAATGTCTTGCACTAAGAATTTCACAAAGGAAATGTTGCTTGGAATATTAGAATTCGTAGAAGTAGATCTGAGATAGTATGGAGATATAGCAAGAGTTGCCCTAAACATTTGACCTAATCTAATAAGGAGTGCAAGCACATGTGGAGATTTCACTGGTAGCATTAGATCTGATGAAAAAAAAGAAGATTGAGGAAGGAATAGCCCTCCTTGTGAGAAGAGAGAAAGATGGTAAGAAAATATCTAAATGTTGGACTTGTGATGAATTTGGTCATTATGCATCTAAATATCATAAAAGAGAGAAAAAAATACAAGGGAAAGTTTAAGCCTAGAAGGGATAGAGATAGAAACTATTTGTATGCAAGTGAAGATGAAGAATCTAATGAAAAAGGTCAAAGTGAAAGTGATGATGAATTAGGATTTGTGGCTATCAAGGAAGACAATCTTGCTAGAGAAATTAGAGAAGAAAGAGCTCTAATTTCCCAAGTGGAAGAGAAATGTGATTGGATAATAGACAATGGTTGTTCACATTACTTGACTAGTGATATGAATAAGTTTGTGCAGTTCAAGAATCATGATGGACGTATTGTTAGAGTTGGTAATAATGCAGCCTGTCATATAACAGGAATTGGATCTATTACTCTTGATGGTAAAATAATACTGATGATGTTTTTATTTTATTTTATGGATTGAAGCATAACTTGTTGAGTGTTGGATAGTTAGTGGATAATGGTTATCAATTATAGTTCACTGAGAAGACTTGCATTATCAAAGACATAGATGGTAAGCTGATTGAAATAGGCACTAGATCTAGAGGTAATGTATTTCAGTTGAATTCCATTGAAATGACATGTTTGGTAGCTAAAGTGGACAACAGTTGGTTGTGGCATAGAATATTCTATCACATAAACTTTGATAATATTGTGAAGGTTAGTATCACTTTTGTAGTCAAAGAATTGCCTAAGATTATAAAGCCTACAATTGTTGTGTGCAAAGAATGTATTTTGGCTAAATATAAGAAAGTATCATTTCCTAGAAATAAGTACACTACCACAAATAAGCTAGAGATCACTCACACAGATCTGAGTGGTCCCTCTAGAACAAGAGGATTCTATGGTGAAAGGTACTTTATGATTTTTGTTGTTGATTTCACTAGAATGATGTGGGTAGCATTTCTTAAAGATAAATCTGAAGATTTTGAGAAGTTTAAGATATGTAAGAATAGAGTTGAGAATGAATCGGGTGTTAAGATAAAGGTATGAATAAGACACCTTATGAACTATGGTTTGGTCATTCAGCATCAGTTAAGTATTTTAGAATATTTGGGAGCAAATGTTATATTAAGAAAGATGATGATATTGGTAAGTTTGATCCAAGAAGTGATGAATGTATATTTCTTGGTTATTTATTGAAAACCAAGGCATATAAATGTTTTAACTATAGAACTAAGATAATAGTTGAATGTGCAAATGTAAAGATTGACAAAAATTTTGGAACTAAGGAAAAGATGATAGGTTATAATTTAGATGAAGAAGAAGATAATTCTAGAATTGTTAAACATAATGATGAAGTTTTCTTTAAGACTAACAATTATTTGCAGAATGATGTACTAACTATTGAACAAAGAAGAGAGGAAATATCTGAACCTAGAGAAGAGATAAGAGTTGAGATGTCAACTCCTACCCCTAGTAGAAATCTAACAAAAAATCATCCTCCCGAGTAGATAATTAGAAGCAAACAAAAAGGTGTGACGACAAGAAACAAAGTAAACAAGGAGATATGTTTCATATTTTAAGTTTAACCTAAGAGAACAAATAAACCATGTAACGATGATCATTGGATTCAAGTAATGAAGAATTAGGTCAGATTGTGAAGAATAAAACATGGGAGTTAGTTCCTAGACCTAAAGACAAGAATGCAATAGGAACCAAATGGGTATTCAAAAACAAGATGAATGAGCAATGAATAGTTGTGAGGAACAAGGCTAGACTTATATGCAAGGGATATTCATAGCAAGCAAACATAGACTATGAAAAGACATATGCATCTATGGCCAGAATGGAAGTAGTATGGATGTTCTTGGCTTATGCAACAAATAAGAAGTTCAAGGTTTATCAGATGGGTGTTAAATCAACCTTTTTGAATGGAGAACTTGAAGAAGAGGTATATATTGAGTAGCCTAAAGATTTTCCTTTATCAAAAGAAAAAGACATGGTATGAAGACTTAAGAAAGCTCTATATGGTATGAAGAAAGCACCTAGGTATGGCAGATAGTAACTTGGATTTGAAAGAGGTTGAGAATGGTTTGTTGATTATTGTAATATTTTTTTATGACATCATTTTTGGAGGTAATGATGAAGCAAGTGATAAGTTTGCTAAAGAAATGAAGAATGAGTTTGAAATGAGCATGATAGGAGAAATGAAGTTTTTTCTAGGATTGCAAATTGTGTAGAAGAGTGATGGTATTTTTATTTCACAAGCTAAGTACTTGAATGATTTCTTGAAAAAGGTTTTTTTTGGAAAGTTGTAAACCTATTGAGAAGAAGAAGTATAGATCCATGATTGCAAGTTTGCAGTATCTAACTCACACTAGACCAGATATAGAAAATACAGTTGGGATTGTAGCTAGATTTTAATTTGATCCTAAGGAGTATCATTTTGTAGCAGTGAGGAGGATATTTAGATATTTGAAAAGAAACATATGACTACAAACTTTGGTATGATAGATCAAATGATTTCACTTTATGTGCATATACTGATGTAGATTAGGTAGGTAGTGTGGATGATAGAAAGAACACTAGTGGTGGAGCATTCTTTCTTGGAGGAAGATTAGTTTCTTGGTTAAGAAAGAAGCAAAATTGTATCTCATAGAGTGTTGCTGAGGTAGAGTATGTTGCAAAAAAAAATAACTATTATCAATTTATGTGGATGAAGCAGATGCAAAAGGATATCAAAATTGAGTTTAAAGAACCTATTATCATTTACTTTGATAACACATGTATAGTGGGTATGTCTACGAATCATGTATTGCATTCTAAGACTAAGCATATATCTATTAAGTATCACATATTGAGAGAGAAAGCACCAAAAAAGAAGATCAGATTAGAGTATGTGAGTACTAAAGATTAGATTGAAAATATATTTACGAAGCCTTTGCCTAAAGATACATTTTAGTACTTGATAGACATGCTTGGGGTTATGCCCCTACCTACTTCTTAGTAGATGATGCAGAGAGTCCATCAGTCTAGTGGTACATCGCACTATTATTAGCTTGGACTAAATGTTTATGCTTCTCGTATGGGGGAGTATCTATGATGATCTGAGTCACTAAGGACTCTTGGTATTTGGTATTGAATAGTGTCTTTGGACACTCGAGCTGATTGAAGACTTGGTGCAACATATTAGCAATTGGTATGTTGTAACATTGAGATTAAGGCCTTTGACATTGATGTAAATGGGGAAGAGCATGCATGAAAAACATCTCTTAAGGTATGGGGGAGAGAATAATTCCTAAGTATGGGGGAGAGAATATGCATGAAGGAGAGATATCTCTTTAGAGAGATTTAGAAAGATTCATGAAAGGAAGCAAGAATATGCACTTGATGTATTATGAATTGTTTAGTGTGAAGTAAACAATTGATGTCTAAGTAGTAGGAGTATGCACCTGTTGTGATTGAGAATTTTTATCATGTGGACAACCTATGCTGGTCAACAACAACAATCGAACACTATTTGGTATTCTTGGAACTTAGATATTTTTTAATCTATGTTGCCATAAATGACAAAAGGGGAGATTGTTAGCATGAATGTTGATGATACTACATTGGGGGAGTATTATAAGCATTAGAGAGTATTGAAATGTTGCATTCGTGACTGTGTTTATCATTGATGTCAACATAGCATGGTTTCTATAAAGACTAATTGAGTAGAAGATAGAGATCTTAATGGTACAAACAATGGTTTGATTTTCTAGTGATGCATGGTCATGGACATGTTCTACATTGTTTCTTGATGATGTGGTTGAGTGTGAAAATCTAATTCAGAGACATATAAAATTTGTACCTAATTCATAGAGAGCAGTTTAGAGATAGAGTATTGGGAAAGCAGTTCCTGATGTTTGTTCACTATCTTACATCTAAGATACAATGAGCAGATGTGTAGTCAAAAAATGGTAGAGAAAAGTTAGCTAATGACGATAGTGATTGTGCAAGCCCTAGTATTGCATGTGTGAAGTTTTTTATAGACTGTGAGACTACAATGCTATTGTAATTGTAATTAATTAATCATTTTATTATAATTAATTGGTAAGCCTCAAGGATGGCTCAAGGAATTATTATGGAGATATGGTATAAAGAAAAGGTGTTTTCCTTATTTGTAAGTGTGTGGAAAATCTATTGAAGTGTGAAGTGTGAAAAGGAGCAAAGTGTTTACTAATGAGTGTAAGTGATCCAAGGGATTATTGGATGTGAGTGTTGTGATTTGGTTACAAGATCAAAAGGAGCATAGGTATGATTGACACGATAGAAGAAGAGGAAGGAAGTATATTTCATTTCTATTATTTTGCAAGAAATAATATAGAGATCATTTGGATAGTGGGTTCATTGGTCTTTCCCTTGAAGCTATTTGGGCAGCAGGTCCAACTGTCTTCCACAACTCTTGACAAGGTTGGCACAACTCCTAACAAGGTTGGAATCTCCTAATAGGGAATCATATGTACTGAATGTATTCATAGACTCCTAACAAGGTCCATCCTCTAATAAGGAATATTTATATTAGTACTTCATCTTGTGGGTACCATCCCCACTGGGGTTTTCCCTCTGATCAAGGGTTTACCTAGTTAACATATCTAGTGTTATTGTGTATGTGTATCTTGTTGTGATTTTGGTTTATATTTCTTATATGGTTAAGTTTGTTTAATGTTGATAATTGTGATAATAGTTGGATAACTGATTCACCCCCCCCACCCCCCTAGTTATATCAACGAACTATATATTCTAACAAGCATAAGGTCAATAAATTAATAGTGGTATTTTGATACTATCACGTGTACAAGCTTCACTTTCACCACCAAAAGGTTGGGCACTTAGTTCCAAAACTTATTTTATCAATTTATAATATTGGTAAATTCTTATGATATTAGTAAATTCTTCTGATAAAATCTTCTACCCACATATATCATCAAAGGAGTATGCACTCAAACTGAATTTAATAAAACTTTGACTTTACACCTAAATTAAAGCCATTAGAGACTCAATCCACAAACTTGAAAATTGAATCCACCTTGATCTGTGCCATAAGTTGGCAAATACAATTTCATTTTTGGAAAAACAAGTGCCTAAATTTTCTCTATCCCAAAAGGCAGGAACCAGAGCTCGACCAAAGCTCTTGTTGATTTAAGAAATTACAAGAACTTCTTTATCAAACTATTAAAATTAAAATTAATTGATAATGAATGAATAAAAACAACAAAATTGTTACATAAAAATTGGAACTTATCATCCAAAATTTACATTGTAAAAAACTAAAACTAAAGATCTAAAATGGGAAAACTAAAAAGGAGAAACTACCAGTACCTTTCAAGCCTTATGTGAAGTTTATGCAAAAAGGGCCCATTGCCTTAATCCATAGCCTTCACAAGACTTTCAAGTAGTTTTTTTCATTTCCCGAGCTCCATACCTATGACATCTATTTGGTGGAGAAGACCATGTCCTCCCTCTGAATCTTAGAGAAGGGATGTTCTTATGTAGTCATATGTGGAAAGCCTCTCTATAGCGGCACATTTGAGATCCTCCTCACCATCTTCTTGGTGTTTATGTTGAGACCCAAATGATCTTGAAAACTCCTCTAATGGTATAGAAATGGTCATTCTGATACACTCACCTCCTATATAATTTATACTTTAATTTCAAGCTAAAAATTATGTTTAGATGGGTTGGGGTTTAGTTCAATTGGTGAAATCTTTTTATGATAGACATGACAATACAAAGATCAGTTTCTTCCAACCAATGTAATAGTGGAGGATGTGTTATGTTAGCATCACTAATCACTTAAATGGTTTACCAAGCACACATAAGTTTAAGTGGAGGTCTACCCATTCCAACAATATAGAAGAACTTAAGCTTCAATGCCAAAATACTTTCTAAGACAACATAAGATTACTAACATTGTGATCCACATTCTACTTCACACTCATTTCCTATATAATTTCTACCTTACCTTTTAGTAAAACTCAAGTTTTAGTGGATTCAGGGTCTAGTTTGATTGGAGGCATGCATGCTATCATGAAGTTCAGTTTTTCCCTCAAATCATTGTAATATTTGAGATACTGTAGTGCTAGCGCCACTTGTTACTTTAAAATTTTTACCAGACAAATTACAAATTTTGAAGAGAACTATCCATTCTTACAATCTTTAAAAATAATCAAGCTTTAGTGTGAAAATACTTACTAGATCAAGATACAAATACATTGTGATCCACATTTCAAAATCAATTAAAGAGGTCATAGTGGGTATTTTGTATTAAAGATTTGCCAACATTTTTAATAATTGGTCAAAAATCAAATATTTGACCAATAGGTGTGATGGATTCTAACATGGAACTTTTGGTAGTTTTCCCACCATTTATTTTCTCATTAACACTTTATTATGGCCTACCCAAATACCACTAAGAAAGTTGTCAGTTAACTTTAATTTGGTTAAGTGTCTGACATGTAGCTTTGTTTCATTGGAAAGTTTGGTTGTTGCAAGCCTTCAACATCATAAACATAGAGCAACTGAAAATGATTTCCATCCATTCTAGTAGCATCAACAATAGAAAGGGAAGTGAATTTGAATATGTTTCTTATAGGATGAATCTTGGCTATCCTTACAATGAACCATTTACTTTATTATATAGTATGACCACATATATATTGTCAGTATACTTGCATATAACTTTCATGTTAGCTAGTATTCTCATGTCTTGTATTTTCAGTCAAGCTTGTTGAAAATTACTTGTAGTTAAGATGTATTTTAATAATATAAATAATAATGTAATATATGAGTATGGATCATGTATATTTGTCATGGTAAAATTTGTATATTTTAATAATTTTAATTTAGTCTTATTTCATTTTGACAGATTGATTTAGTATAATTATATATTTATAAATTTCAGTCAAGATTTAATGTGTATTTTTATTTGTTTGATATTCATTTATACCAATTTTTATAAGTTTGACCTTATTTTATCTTGAATATGGATCTTTATTTTATCACACTAAGGTGAATAAAATCTTAGATCACAAAGCCAAGTCAAGGAAGTTTATGGAAGGTGACAAGGTACTTTTATGGGATAAGTGAAGAGAACGTAAGGGGGCCTACATAAAGTTTGAATCTCTATGGAAGGGTCCATTTGAAAGTAGTTAGACTCTTGGCTCAAATTCCTTCAAGCTCAAATGTGTAGATGGAAGTGAACTTCCTTTGTCCTACAATGGACAAGATGTGAAGCACTACTAGATGTAAAAGTTAATTGTTTCCTTGTACAAAGTTTTTGTTGCGCTATAGTTAGTCACTTTTTTTTTGTTTCCCTATTGTTTGTTTTGAGTTTTGTTTTGTTTTGTTTTGTGGTAGTGCAAAACTAGAGATGCTAGGTTCCAAATAAGTCTTTTATAGTCCTAGTCCTAGTTAGAGCAAGCTATTACCCACATCTTAGCCTTGACAATATTTTCTTAAATGTGTAAATTGTTAAATCTTTGTTTAGTCATCAAACCTTGAACTTGAGCCTCATTAATTCAAAGTTGTGTAAAACATTATTCAAGCCTTCCTTATTATCACTTTTCCATATTGTTCCATATAGTATTTGTTAATTATAGGTATGAAAGGTTAAGTATAGAAATAGAGGGGGGGGGGAGTGAATGAATACTTGAGCAACAATTTCAATTTTCATTAATCAATTGACAGTCTGTAAGAGCATTATTTTGATAATCTAGATCTAATCGATAGAATAAGCATTTAATCATTAATATTTCATATGCATGAAATTAAATAAAAACTCATAAAATAAAATTTACACACATAACACAAAGATTTTGGTATTACATAAAACCTTGGGTTAGAGGGAAAAAATGTGGTGGGGATGAGAACCATAACTTTTGCATTGCAACCAAAAAGATTTTTCGTTTAGGCATACATTGGTGTTTCCTTCTAAGAAAACCACTCTGTAAGGAGTGACTGATACAATTTTAATTATAGTCTTAGCATATTAAGACTACTTTTCTAGAAATTTAATCATGCCTATCTAGGAATTCACCTTGTTAGAGGTTTTATCAAAAGTTCATTAATGAACTTAACAATCCTACAAAAGACTCTTCAAATCTTCTAACAACTGATTAGGTATTATACAAGATAACTTGACATCTGTAGTTCTTATCCTTAATTATTGATAATTTGAAGAGATCATCTCAAGGTGCATGAGAAGTTGGAACATAACCACAAAGTGAAGGAAATATGGAGGTTACAACTAGAACATGTAGGACTATCACAATAGAAAGAGCTAATTAGATTCACAGCCACAAACAAAGAATGTAAAGAATCAACCGAAGGCCTTACTATTGATCAAGAACAATATGCGATCAAGAACAATATGCCAGCCTAACTACTCCAACTAGTAATTAGATAGGGACCTATGGATTCAGTAGCCCATACCATAGTTTTCTTTCAAGACATTAAAATTTTTGCTATCAAATAGTTAGTAGTTTTTTGACTCCTACATGAGTCAACTGTTCAAACTGAATACTAAATCTTGGCCCTGTAAGGCTATATAAGTACATTTTAAGACTTTGATAAGGTTATCTCTCTATGGTTTTCAAAATATTGACGCTTCAGTATTTTTACTTTGGATCTGTTAAGACATCATATAATGTAATACATATGAAATTGTGTGGTTTTATATATTGATAATTTGAATATTGGATCTTGCGGTTCATAAATGCATGTGATTTATTTTCATGTGAGAATGAATGATGTGTGATGGTAATCTCTATTTCATTATATGAAATATTAATCTTTAAATTATAGAGAGAAGTCAATTATTTATACTGATTTTATATTCACTGTGATAGTTGATACTGTGGCTCCTTATTATAGCAAAATTCTATAACTCTGAATTTGCACATTTTTTTCATGTTGATGAATAAAATGTCAATGCCTTAGGGGTTCTAGTTAAAATTTATTTTTAAAACATTCTCTTATAGTAAGAATTAATTATACAATCTTTCAAGTAAGTAATTTATACCTTGTAAAAATAGATATCTTGCTAAGAAATTAACTCAGTTGTTAGTGTGTTTATTTTTTATCATTAAGTGGATAGAGTTTATGAATTGGCTAAAATTTTATAAGAAGGAAAAAATTTTCACTAACACCAACCAAGGGGAACAACGTGGAAATACATTATTCAAGTTTCTTTTCAATCTTGACAAGAACCACATTCCACATATCAACAAGATCAGCCTGGAAGGAAAAGGGGGCATCCAAAAACTGAAAGACCTCTCTATGTTGAATATATTTCTAGTGATATTGAGATATCAACAAGAAAATACTACCTATAGTAGAGAGTCTTGTGTCATTAAATAGTCAAACCAGAGGCAAGGCAAGAAGTTTCAAGTCATTGGAGAGCATTGTAGACATTTTCCTTATCTTCAACAAGAGTGAGAAAGGAATCATCAACAAAATTCTCATTAACAAGCTAGGTAGGTTACTCAAGTAGGGAAATTCCTCTAACAAGGCCAAAAGAGATAGAATTGGAAAGTAAGTAGCTAAACCCTTCAAAAGCAAGTACATAAAGAGTCAGGGCTAGAGGGTAACCCTGGTAGATGGATCTAAAAAGGTCAAAAGATTTGGATTGTCTGTCATTAATGGTAATTAAAGAATATGCATTGAAAAAAAAACATTTGAACCAAATGGAGGAAGGAAGGATGAAAGACAAGGGCTTGAAGCATTACAAGGATGAATGGTCATTCAATGCGATCATAAACCTTGAAAAAATAACTCTTAAGGAAGATAGCTTATTTTTTGGACTTTCTAACCCACTCCAAAGCTTTCTAAATTACAATAATATTGTCTAGAATATACCTATACTTTATCAATCCATTTTTCTCAAGGTGCACAATTAGAGAGATGATGTGGTGGAGTTTTAGAGCCAAGGCTTTAGCAATAATCTTGTAGGAGAAATTAAGCGATGAGACTGGTCTCCAATTACAAATATCTTCAAGATTTCTCACTTTATGTATGAATATTATGTTGCCTTTGTTGATAATATTGCCATGAAATGCTTCTAGGTAGACCATATGTGGGTAGAGTCCAATAGAATCCCAAAAAGGATTTGTAAAATCCAAACAGAAACTTGTTGCACCCAGGAGTCTTTGTCATGCCCTAATCTTAATTAGGCAAAACACAACCAACAATTTTTTAATTTTTTGAAAAAAGGTAAACTGAATATTAATATTTAAATAGGCATGTACTTGTTAAGAATAACCTATCAAACTATGGTTTCTTGGAGTATACAACTCATATCCCTCGAGATAATCAAAATGGTTACTTCGATAGGATGTTAATTTGAATGAAATGGGAGAACTTTGTTCAGACCAAATACTATATTCCAAGTTTTCGAGGGGGGACCAACTAGTTTCTAACAATCGTTCAAAACATAAGGGGTAGATGATGTGTCATTTTTAATTTCACATTCTATTCTTAAAATTAAGGCAATTCATATATGAATGTGGAGATGTTAGGTGATTTTCCTAGATGTTTTGTCTTTGGGTCGTCATACCATATATGTTCATAACCCTAACTCATTACACTCTATTCAAAATTTCATTCTAGTTTATCATTACAATGGTATAACTTTTAAATAAATTTTCTTTCATTTTATTCTTTATTAACTTCAACTTTGATGTCTTACGACTCGACACTACTAACTAGAATTTTAAAAACTACTACAATGTATTGTCATATACTCTAGCTACCCTTCCCCATGAATTTAATAAATACTTACGGTGCCTTACAACATCATGATGCTAATGGTTTCAATTCCTGTATACCACTTAATGTGTCCTATATAGTTTACATCCTTTCATATATTAGATTCATGTATGCAATTTTGGCATTATATAGATGAGTAATAGAATATTTATTCCAAAGATAATTATCATACGTATTACCCTTTAACTTAATTTATTTAATTTATTATTATTATTATTACTTCTTTTATTATCTTATTTACTAATCACATATAATTAATTATCAATTAAAAACCATTATTAGTTTCCTAATACTAATCCTAGCTCTCTATTATCACATGCTTTTATCTACTATATTAATTCCAAAAACATTATTAACAATCCAAAAAAAAATTAACATAATCCTAATAACTACTAACCCATTACCCTGTTCAAAAATATAATCCCAAAACATAAATACCTACCCTAAACAACCTAACATACCCCCCCACCCAATACCTCACCTTGCATAAAAATCCACCTAACTAATCTCCCCATCCTCCCATGTGAATCTTCCCTAAGATCTAGGCCACGTGATCCTCTTCCTTTCCCTTTCCAAGGTGATGTGACTTTTCCCAAATATCTCCTACCTTAGGTGCCTAGCTTGCTTTTGGCTTGGGTAGCAACTTAAACAAGGAAATGCTCTTACTTTTTTCCTAGGTGATTAACCAATACAAGGGCTCCTGACATATGTTAGTGCATGTCCTTCCTTCAAGCACCCAAAAATATTGGTAAGAAGTTAAAGGTGCCTAGGGGAATGGGGGTCCTTTGTCCCCTCTTTCAAGGTGTAAAGTTGTGTTTTTTTGACTTTTCCTTCCTTTTGGAAGATGGACATCCACTTATGGACCTTTTTAAATTTGTTTTGAGTTTGTTTCATTATTTTATTTTTTTGTTTAATTTTATTGTATTTTATTTTTTTGTAGGGGAAGGATTTCTAGGATTTGACATAACCATAATCAATATTGTTTTTCTTAAACTAATGAGATTGTGACTCAAGGGTCATGGGACTTATATGAGCCCTTATTTTCAAAGTTTATGAGCTAGCATTTTATTATTGGTTTGAGTCTTATCTCCAATGTCTTAATTATTATTATTCTATGTATTGGGTTCCCAAGATATGTTCCTTTTGGAATATTTTATTGCTCTGTATTTTAGTGAAAACACCAAGCCACTTCCTCTTCAAGAGAACACGTGTGACAACTCCATTTTTGAATTGGTGGAAGAAGGCATTGGTAAAGGGGCCCCCTAGGCTATCTAGGAACTATCAAGGTCAAAATTAGGTCCCTAACATGTTATACTATTATATGGGTGTTGGAATATTCAAATGGGAAGAGTACTTTTGAGGGGGGGGGGGGGGGTGAATCAAAAGTACCAATTGTTATCCTTTCAAACCCTTAATAACATATAACTGAAATTAACATGCATGCAAGTAAATAAACATAAAATGAGAGCATGCATCAACACATAACACAAGAGATTTTGGTGACCCAAAAACCCTCCAGGAATAATAAGGTAAAACTGGGGTGGGGATGACACCCACAAAAATTACTACAACAATGAGTTCAACAACTTTTGATGGTTTTCCCTGTTAAAGGCCTGCCCTATTAAAGGCTTTACATTGTGTCAATAGGGACCTGTTGAAAGGATTTACAAACACTTTACAAGAAGTGTCACCCTATTAAAGGATTTACATGAAGGCTATTAAACCCACCTAATACATAGGATTTTCTTAACCTTCTCCAAAGGCTCTCCTACCTAGCTATTAAGCTAACCTATCACCATAGGATTTCAACCTCTAATACAATGGTGAGAGAGTATTAGAATATTTGACCTGATTGAATGCAATCTCAAATTGCTAGATTCAGGCACTTGATTTGCTCTTTCTCTTCTGATCCTTGCTTGATCTGATCTTTGAATATGTCCCTTGTTCTGTTCTGATTAACTGGATATATAAATGTTGTTCTTTCTACTAAGTATTTTCCTCTTCACACTAATTTTTTTCTATAATCTTCCCTTAAGTTACTTTTCTTTCTTACATACAATGGTACATTCATCCTCCTTATAAAGAATGTGAAGACTTAGGCTTAGGTATGATCTATGATCCAAATTGAATCTCAAATTCCTGCTCATACTTTGTATTTTTCTTATTGGTTGCATGCCTTCACCATTTTTTTGATTGGTTGCATGTAGATTACATAGGGAATGTAAATGATTTTTCCTTATCCTTTTTCTCCTTTAAAATTTGTCTAAGTCGGCTCCAAAAATGGTTTACATCTTAGTTTGTGCAAATAAAAACTCTTATGTTGATCCTACATTGCTCGACACATGAAGTATTATTGATGCTCGATACGTACTATTTTTGGATTGCTTAGCATCAACTATGTTTCCTGGTTTTCTCAACACCTGTTGTATCCTATATTGCTCGACATATGTTGTTCTGAGTTGCTCAACATATGTTATTCTGTTACTCGAAACATGAAAAATTCCTGGATCACTCGACACATACTATACTGTAATTTGCTTGACACTAACTGTGACTCGACACCTATTAAAATTTTGGCTCGACATCTATTGTGTACTCGACATACATAGTGAAAATGGTTAAGTGTGTTGACACTCATTTGTCAATACTATTTATTTGACCAACAATCTCCCCCTTTGACATTAGTGTCAAAAACACTTAACTAAGCATTGATGATCCTAACCTTATTGAGTACACTCTTTACTCACTCAACTTACATGCAAAATTTCAAAAATTTGTGAGCAGCAATATACCTTATGACTCCCCCTTTTTGATTATGCCTTTGAAATTGAAATTCTATGCCAATATGCCTGATCCTTTCTATCCTTTGACCTGTTTTTGCATTCTAAGCTTGAATGTTGTATCTGATATGTGTGATGTCCCTGTATTCCATGTGATTATCAATTTTTTTACATCTTTCCTTCACTTCTTTATTCCTTGTCTCCCCCTTTTTGGCTATATACAATCATTCCACTTTATTTTCAAAATGAATGAATGATCAAAATTTGTCAAAATTTGGTAATTATCCATCATTTCTCCCCCTATAATATATATCTCCCCCTTTTTAACACTGATGTCAAAGGGTTCTATGGAGTAATTCCATGTTGAGCCAAAAATGAGCTGTTAACCTGCAAAAGTATCTTTAGAGCTGCATCCCATTTGTTTAATGCAGTATCTAATGACTTGTGTTGGATTGCAAGCTCTGCTGCTAGGTCTACAAGTCCTTCATGTGTAGAAAGATTGAGATCTTTCTTCAGGACTATCTCTACATATATTTTCTCCTTGTGAAGTACCTCCAAGTGAGGGATTATGGAAGATTGAATTTGTATTAACTTAGCTTTTATATTAGCCTCCTCTTCTAATAATACAACTAGTTCCCTTTGAGTGTGAAGTGTTTGAGCAAAATGCTTCTCACTTTGAGCTATATTGGTTGGGCATTGTGTACTAGAAATCTTTAGATTTCTCTCCAAGCTCATTATTTTCTGGCTAATCTCTTGTGTGAAATTGGAAAAATCACACAATTTATTATAAAGGGAGAATATGTTTCCAAGTATAATTTTAACTCTATCTATTTTCGTAGCTAGGTTAACTTGTCCCAAAATAATAGTATTCGATATCTTCTCATTGACCTTACTTTGGAATTTCTTTTCTGACCATTCCATTAGTTTGGCATTGGTGTCATGGTCCTCATTTGTTACCTGATCAACTATATCTGATAGTTTCTCTATAATTGGTCTTGATTCATCTAGAGATTGTAGGCTGAAGGCATCCATGAATATGTCCTTGATTTCATTTAATGCTTGCCTATATTCATAGTCCTTTCTAAGTGCCTCTTGTCTCCTTCTTCTATCCAATGCACTCTGAATTTCATTAATCTTCTCCTCAATAAGAGTACTGGATTCATAATAGGGTATATTTATTTCTTCATCAAGCTCAAGAATTCCATAATGAATTGTCCTAGCTACCTTAGTGGAGCTCAAGCCTGGTGTTCTAATTTGTAGTTCTAGTGTTCTAGTGCTCAGCTACTGAAGAGTTTTTGTAGGAGTACCTATTTTGGGTAGTTCAACCAAAGTTTGTATTGCAGATTCCTCCTTATCTTTTTTCTCTTCTTTCTCTTCAGTTTGTTTCTCTTCTACTATCATTCTAGTTGGGGGTGTACCTGATGATTGTACTAATTTAACTTTATCATTCCCTACCGCTGCACTCAGCTCCTAAAGTGCAACTATGACTTCTTTTGGTGGAGATGGTGGTGGAAGAAGTAGAAGCCTGGTAGATTGTGTGGTCATAGGTGGTTCTTGTGTTTTCACCTTGACTTCCTTTAATTTCCTTACTACCTTCTAGAGTTCATCAACATTGACCAATATTCGGCTTGAACATAGCCTAGCTACTTGTGTTGATTGGTCAAGGATCTTTTTTAGATCCTCTGTAGTTAATGGATTGATGTTTTGACCAAAAGTGTCAATGACATCCTTTATCTTGATTGTCTCTGTAGGTGTGATGGTAGAACAAGGAGGGCTAGGAGGTGGTAGTTGTATGTCCTACACACTTTGTTCTTGTTGCTCACCTATCCCCTTTTTCTCTTCTTTACTTATTTCCTCCTCCTTTTCTTTGTCATCCTTCTTTTCTTCCTCCACTTTCTTCTCTTCTACTTTCTTCTTCTCTACCTTCTTTCTTCTTGCTTCTTTTATTTCCTTTGTTTTGGAACTTGCTTCTAACTTGTATTCTTCATCAAATACATCATCAATTTTCTTTTAAATAATTTTCCACACTTTTGTGGTTTTTCTCACAACCTCTTCAATTTTATCTTGTAGAATACTAAATGCCCTGTATTTGGGAGTAAATCTATTATTGTGCCTTTTGACTACATCTATTATTTGACTTTTAGTCAAATCAAGAAACATCCTTGCTAAGGTAGTATCCCTTATTTCTTTCTTAGTTTACAGACTAAAATTTCATTTTTCCTCTACAATGTTATATAATTCCTTTGGCAATGAACTATTCAGTTCAAGAGGTGTATGTTTATATTCTACCATCATATTATAGATAGATTTCTCTATTTTATTTTTCTCATCTTTTGTGAGCTTATTAAGATTTACATTTTTCAAATCATTCAAGTCTCCATTCCTAATCTTATCACATAATTTATCAATAGAAGACTTTAGTGGATGACATACCACTTTAAACTAACTGTGGTCTTCTATTTCTGTCCTCTCTTCATCTGAATCAGGTTGAGCCACAAATTTTCTTGTTTTCTTTGGCTGTTCTTCAGTCTTCTTAGTGGATTCCTTCCTCTTAGCTACCTCTTCCTTTGAATTTTGTATAGTAGCTCTAGTAGTAAGCTTCTCAGGTGTAGGCTTTGCCAGTTTCTTTGTCTTTGACTGAGGAGCAGGTGGTGCTTTTGCCTTTCTCTTAGCGATCTTGGTTTGAGTGGATGATTCCTTGGCTTGACCTTCCTTGTCACTTTCATCCTCATCTTCACCTAGGCCTTGTGTTAACTAATGTGGCCCTTGCTGTAGCTCATCCTCATTGTCATCTTCTTCTTTATCATCGCTTATTTCTTCTGCTTCTTCTACAATACCCGTCTCTCCAATATCTTCCCCAAATTTCTTTTTGATCTTTTAGACCAATTTATCCTTATTCTTTACTATTGAGGATACTTTAAGGTCTATTACCACCCTTGATTTAACAATGTCATAGGTTCCAAAATATTTTGTAGTTTTATCAATTTCTTCTACAAGCAATGCTGTAATAGCCGCTAAAGCCTAATCCACATCAAGTTCATAACCCAGTGGTCTAAGCCATCTGACTCTAGGGATGACTGTGTCAATATCCACTAGAAAACAAATGTCCTTTTCATGTTGCTCCACTAATGAGACTGGAATTCTCATTCTCTATTTCATGGATTTTTTGAAATCTTCAAAATAACTAGTTATTTGGGCATCAAAATTCTCACCCATTTGCTCAATGAATCAGTTTATTTGTTCAAAAATAGTCTTATCTAGATCCCATCTCACCTTGCCTATTGAGGGGAATTCTTTCATAATATAGAAGAACATACAAATCAACACTGCACCATATTTGCATTAAGCCCCTTTGGATTTCCTTATGGCTCCCAAGTTCTCATTGATTTTCTGCATCATCAATTCTACAAGATCATAAGTGTGATCCTTTTTCACTAGCTTGTAGGCAACATCTACAGCTATGTAGGGTACACTATTTAACTTGCTGGATTGATAAAATTTGTGAGATATAATCCTCATAGAAAAATCTAGTAGGGGGTCTTTGATGGTGTCAATTGTCATACCCTTTTTGTTCCACTTGGCACCGATGTTTTTCTCAATTGCCTCCCTCTTATCACTCCTTAGGGTTTTGGGCTGATCTAGGGTTGGGATACCAGTGACCCTATGTAAAGTTTTCTTTGTGAACTTTACTGGCCCAATTTCTAGCTAAAAAGCTCCATCATGGATTCTGCTCAACACAAGGCGTATCCATTCTATTTTAAAAACAATAGGGAAAACTAGGGTTTTGGTTAAAATCTTCTTCTCAACTATGGAGAATTCATCCTTAAGTTTCTCATTTTCACAGAGCTTATCAAATGCATTGAAAATCTCCAAATCTCCTATGGCTCCTATCTTATAGTTGTAGCATTTGCATACATATCGAACCATAACTACTTTATGAGGAATCGCGGATAGGGCACTTGCGAGATCATTTTTGTAAGCAACTTCAGGGATGGGTCTGAACTCTAGTTGTCTAACTTCATTGCTAACTAGTTGAATTTCCAACCCTTCCTTTTCTTTTTCAGATTTAGAACCAGATGCCATCTTTAACCTAACTAGGGTTTACTATTTACAAAAATTTCAAACTGTGTAACTCGACACTTGAATGAAATACCTGGTAAATCGATGAAACGGAGTTGGGTAGGTATTGAATTGTTGTAAATCACCTTTTGATTGCTAGGAAATTGCTTAATTGCTTTGGTCGTCTATGCTCTTTGTTTGAATGAACGAAAAAGGAATGATTTTCACTTTTATTAGGCTTGAAACCTAGCATTTATTGCATTTGTGCTTTATAGGTGTACACTCAGCTTCCAAAGGATTTTCCAACTTGGCATCAATTGTATTCCACTCACTCGATAGCTACTATCATCTCTTTACTCGGCATCCACTAGACTTTTCAACTCAGCATGTACTAGAGTTTTACTCAACAACCAAAGGTAGCTTGACATCATCTTCCAAATTTTATCCTGGCATCTTAACTTATGCAGATTTATTCTTTGTAGTGTTCCTATGTTCTTTTGGGCTAATGTATGATACATCTTTATATGTATCAACCCCATGTGCCTTTCTAGTGCTTAATTTGATGAGGTGTTATCAATTGACCTCTTGGGTGAAGTGATCTCTCCATTTGATGTGCTGCATTCACCTTTCTTCTACCATGTCTTCTTCATATCTTCCCTGATGTGTTCCACATTAACTTTTTCTTTGCCCTTATTAACTTTAGTCTTGGGTTCTTTGACCTTTGTTGGACAGTTCCTACTAATATGACCAGTCTTCAAGCAACTAAAACAAGTAGTTTGATTTAACCATCTACTATAGTTTCCCTTAAAATGTGTCCTTATGAATTTTTTAGGAATGTGTCCATACTCTTGGCAATAGGGACAACTATACCTGGTGTTGTAATCCCAATTGTAGTGATGTGCATGATTAATTCCTCTTGAAGGTTGATTAGGTGTCCCCATAGGCTTTGATCTACATTCAAATGCTCTATGTCCATATTTTTTGCAGCTGTAGTAGTGGCCCTCAAATCTTGGTGTCCTCATGGTCTTGGTTCTGTAGTCTTGTGCTAAATGTCCTTGTTTTTTGCATTTGTGACAGAAGTTTGCATTTTTAGGCTTATCATACTGATGACTATTCTCGCTTCTAGATACATTAGAGGTATGTCCCTTTTTACCATAGAAATGACAAGTAGGTTTAGTGTTCTTACATTTGTTGCTTCTTTGTTCTGTAGTCTTGGATGATTCTCCTTCTTTAGTTCTGATATATCCAAGTCCTGAAGTGTCATTACTTGCCCTTGGTGATTTCAATTTTTCTACAAGAAGTTTTTGTGAAGAAGAAGAGACAAGCAAAGCTTAGAAGAGAGCACAAACAGAAATAGGTACTACATGATGTAAAGCATATGTTTGTTGATGTTTTTGATATTCATAATTTTGGAGAAGATGCACCAATCATAAACTAGATTATAAATATAGTTGATCAAGTGAATGTTGGAAGTATGGAATCCAATGAGAAGCTGATGGATTGGTTTTCTAGAAGATTTGAAACTAAGGTTGTAGACAAAGTCTCCATAACCATTGTCCAGTAGACATTGAAACTATAGGAGAAATTATAGGTTATGATTGAGTTAATTCAAAAGGTACAACATTTGTACACAATTTTTACAAATGTGCCAAGAATTACTAATAATATTTAGGTACAAATAAATAAAATTCAGGCCGAGATGAAGAGATCCAACAATATTATTCTAGAGTCAGCAAGATCAGGCATTGATCATTATAATAATCTACTAAATGCTCAAGGAAAATTGGCTAAGCTTTAGGTAGTTGATAGCATTATGAGATCCAAATTGATCTCAGGCAATGATGATACCTCATTTGGTGGTCATGCAAAGAGAATTGATGATACCCAGGATCTTATCATAGAAGATCATAATCTTTCAGTGGTTGATAGTTTGATTGATTTGACTGCAAGAATTCAATTGCAAAATTATTTTTTGGAAGTAGAAAGAACCACATGGGATCATGCATTGATCATGACTACCAGAGTTCACAAGGAATTCATTGAAACATATGGATTACTTCCACCCATTCAATCCCAACAACAGTGACATATAATGTTAAAAAACAAGGGGAAAATAAATTTGATAAGGAGAATGTGATGTGAATGAGATGTAAAATAAAGTTAAAGGGAGAAATATAATTTGAATAAAGATAAAATGGATTTTTTATTCATTTTTTGCATTTTTATTCATTATTCATAAGTCATAAGATTTAGGGGGAGAGTTTATTTATTACACTATATTGTAACGATGTAAATATGACAAAGTTTTTTTTTTACTAATGTTAAAGGGGGAGATTGTTGGTATCTCTAACCATCGTTCTCTATTAATGTCAACCATTTAGTCATTTACAAGGCCAAGTCATGTACATAAGCGAGTGTGTAGTGATCTCTATAGGAGCCAAGTAAGTTTTCGGCCATAGAGTATTTTTTATAAGATCTGAGATCATCAACAACCAAGAAAAATCCAAGTATACAAGTGTCGAGTTACATAGTATGTGTTGAGCATAATACATGTTGAGCATCAGAAGGGTACTATAGACAGAGCAACAACAATGTCGAGCATCAAGAAACAATAAAGACTAAGCAATGCAGAGTTTACATAAAAGGTAGGAATGGAATAAAGTTTGAGGAAAAGGAAAACTTGGAGGGAACATTTAAATCTTGCAGAGCTTGTTATAGGACATTTAATACTTGCAGAGGTTGTTACAGAACATTTACATGATGTGGACCATAGACCCCTATGTTGTGTGTTCAATGATCAAGATGAAGAGGAAAAAAATGGAATTATCTAGAAAACTCTTTATGAAACTCTTTAAATAGCAATGATCTTAACCTAGATAAAATGCATATAAAGTAAGAGAAAGTGTAGAGATGTGTATGCATGTGAACAAGAAGTAATATGCAAGAGAAGGATTGAGAGTAGATCAAAATTCAGTGAAGGGTTCTGTTATCATCTAATAGAGCAAGTGACCTAGTCATGGCAGTTAAGTGGAAGGGAAAGACAAGTGATATTAGATTAGAGGAGAGGATCAATTAGCAAGGAGAAGACTCAAAATCATCTTACAAATAAAACTGAGAGTCAACTACTGAATTAGTTTTAATCAACTTGAATTAGGGTAAATATCTTAACCAAGTGGTCTTAACATATCTTTGTAAATATTCTAACAGAGTCCTTACTTTTTGTAAGTGTTAAATCCTCTAACAAGGTGAGACCTAACAATCTCTTGAGCCTTTAATAGGGTAGACTCCTCACAAGGTAGATCATATGTTATGATCAAACATTGTAACCTTAACTAGTTAGCTTTATTACTATAGTAGTGAAGATTTGTGGGTGTCATCCACACCCTAGTTTTACCTTCACTTTGGAGGGTCTTTGGGTAACAAATATTGTGCTATGGGTTTCATTTTTATGCATGTAGTTGATGAGATTTATATGTTATGATAGATTCACATTACAAGTTCTTCATGCACAAATTATTCATAGATGTGAATGAATTGGTAAAAATTTTAAAGTGTTAAAGATTATAATTCACCCACCCCCTCTCAGTATCTAGTTTATCTTGTTTATTAATCCATCAATAAGCATCCTCTTCTCATCTATTTATAAGAGATGTTCCCCTCTCATTCTCTATAAAAAATAATCACTATGTAGTTTTTTGTAATGAGATTATGGCTCTATCTCTCTCATTTTCTCTCTCTTTCATTCTCTAGGCATTTGCTTCATTCATATAATTCACAAGGGGTTTTCTTTTCTTTCCCTTTTCAAAATATTTGTTTCCTCTCTTGTGTTGTTCTTGGAAAGCTCATCTAAAGCATGGTAAATATTTTCATAGAAAAAATCTCTTAGATTAATTTATTGTACTTCATTTCATTTCATTCCCTAGTCATTATTTATAACAAAGAACAATATGAGGGGGGTGGGCTTACCTAATGAAACACTTTAGAAATAAAATTTTGGTAACATTTGTTTGGAGGAGATATCATGAGCACCCATTGTGGCAACTCTAGCACCAAACTTAACAATTGGGCCAAAGTTGGCTAAAGCCATCATAAACCCCTAAAAATCCTGCAATAAATGCAACATACTAGAAATGATACAAAAAATCACCTCAGAAAAAAGGCGTACAATATTAAAAACCCTAGTAGAGAGAACATTAATGTTTTTATTTATACAAGTAAGCTTAGTTAAATTGTTGACCAGATATAATTTTACAATATATTTATCAATAGAAGTGTAATTATAACTTAATAGATATATAACTATGATTTGATTATATTTTAACATGGGCTATAGTGGAGTTCACTTTATAGTTATTTAGTTATGATTATTGATATTAATCAATGGAACTATAAATAATCTAATTATATTTATAGTTTAAGTCGAGTTATTTATGAATGCACAATGAGTTAAAGAAAAAATAAATATTAATATTAGACTTATATAGAAGTTAAAGTAACACTCTAAAAATGAAATTGGTATTAATTTTAATCTAATGATTTATGTTATTAGTTAGGTCAGTTGTGATTTAAGATCATTTAAATTAATAAATTGATAATTTTTTATATTCAGATTTGATAAAATATTAATGCAACTAATATTAAATGAAGAGTTAATTTTTGAGTTGAATATTAACTTATCCAATAAATTTTAAGATCTAGTATATTTGTTATATTGATTAATCCTATGATGTCCTTATACACATACGATTTTATAAATGTTATTTATATTTGAACAAACTATTAACCTTATTAGCACATGGTGATTTAACATGCATAAAGAATTTATTTACACTTATATACCATGTATATTCATGCATGTCATTGAATGAATACTCTTATTGTCAAATTTAACTTAAAATGAAGTTTAATTTTGTTGCAAAACTAAAGTTGTATTATTATTGTGTTCCTTGTATATGGCTATATTGTGCTATGTAATGACGGCTAATTTGGGATTTTGAGGTTGATCATTAGAGATTGTGATCTAAAGGCTTTGAGCTTTTATTCTCTACATAAAAGGTTATAACTATTTTTATGTCACGATCAATCCATTCGTGATGTTAGTATTTATATGTGAGTAATGTTACTTAATTTGATCATTATATCTTTTAGCCAAAAGGGGTGACTACCATTATTTTTTTAACTTTGATCTACTTGGTCACCTTGTGTTATCTATTATGTTTCTCTATATTTTGGATGGTTAATTTAACTCCATGTTTGTTCTATGTTTTGTATGATTATCCTCATTGTTATGTACTTCATGTTGGAAATGGATGAATATATTTATTTTAAGGGAGTTATACTGTTAACCCCAACTAATAATGCTAAAGATAAGGGGGATAATGTTTGTGAAAGAGTTAGATTAGTTGTTGTCTTGCCATTGATGTCAAGCTTGAATTGGGAAGCCATTATGCTAATTCAATAGAGTGTCATATCATTTGATTGATGAAGAGGATTTAAAGAAAGTAGAATAGAAACAAGTATTGATTGTAATCACCCAAAAATGGTCATCTAGACTATGAGCTCACTTTGTAGCATTTTTCCATGATTTATCTAGTGCTTATTCTTGATCAAATCTCCAAAAAACAATTTATTTAATTTTATCCTATAGTTTGACCACTTTATCCTAAGTTCATATTTAATTAAAATAACATGTCCCCCTCTTAATTAAATAAAATTCCCACTCATCTCTTATCCTAAGTTGCACACACAAAAGCATTTTCCTTATTTATAAATAAAAGAAAAGATATTTTTGTCCCATGTTGGGGATAAAAATCAACTCTTCATCACGATTGGTGGAAATTCTTGTGCACATGGGTCACTCCCACTTTCAAACTCCACTCTTGATCACATGCATCTTGCCTCATGATCTCTACCAACCATTTCTCTTTAAAAGTAAGAACTCTCTCCTCACTTCACAACTCCACTCTTTTACTAACATTATGTTGCAGTATTGAAGATCTCATGCTTGTGGAGCTCCTCTTCTTCTATCTTCTATTATTCATTCTTTATGCTTCTCATTCATTCTAGTTTCTCTCCATGCTTATAGATTAAATCATCTAGTCTAAATAGAGGTTGTAAAAATTATTTTCTAGTGTAGCTTGCATTCTACATTCTCTCATTTAGCTTGCATTTGCATTATATTCATTCTAATTCTTGGATGCTAGCATTCTTGCTCCCATCTTTGAATCTCTCATTCTATGGTGCACCTTGCAAGGGTTGCATAGTTTGGTTCATTTGAGAGTCACCATCTCATAGCCTTTTTATGTCATAGATAGAGAGCTATAAACCACCTCTTGAGATGCCCTCTTTCATTGGTATTCTCAAGAATAATGGTTTATAGAAGTGTGACACTTTTTATACACACATTTTTGGCACCCACTGTGGGGCTAGAACCAAGTTCTTAACTCCATTTTTTTGTTGGTATTTTAGTTGCATTCTGATGTCTAGTTTTTTACATCTGCGTATTGGATCTAATCAAGTGATTTTTTAGGTTTATCAATTTGGTTTTAAAGATAACCCTTGTGTAGATTTGGTTGATGGCCAAAACCGTAGGGTTCTAAAGTGTTGGTCATATCTCTTAAACCATTTATGTTTTAGATCTAATTTTTTTTTCAGGTTGGAGATGCATCCTAAATGTCTTAATCCAATATTTGGAGTGTTATGAGTTAATTTGCATCTATTATGAATTTTTCTTTTGTTTTCATAAAATATCATTTTTGGGCACAAAGCAACATATTTTTTGGAAAAATATACATCTTCAAAAATCTATTTTAATTCTATAGAGGGTTTTTTCTTTGTGTTTTGAATTTAGAGGTCGTATTAGGGCTTAATAGCTCAATTTGAAAATTTTGGTCTGTTTTGGGAAAATGAGTCCCTAGGGCACAAATGAAAAGATATGGCTAAATTTCTTACATTTTTTGAAATATCTCTAGTTTTTAGTAGGGGTATCTTCTTTTTATTTCTATTTTTGGAGCCAAAATAATAGCAAACAAGTCCAATCTTGTTGATTAGGTCAAAAGGAAAGAGTAAAAATGAGAGCATTTGTGATTAGCTTGAACTTTCTTTTCATACACTTGGTTAAAAGCTAACTTAAATTTTTGAGCTAACTACTCACTTTGTGTTTCAGGTCTTACTTGGTTATTATGTCCTAACCTTGGTTTTTTTTTTAGGGATTTTCTCATTTCATTGCTAAAAAGAATGCATGTCAAAGACCTTGCTTGCTAAAAGGGCTACTAACTCTCATTTGCAGGGCTGTCCAAAGAAAATAAACAAACAAGTATGCTTTATTTCCCTTATTTTTGTGTATGGAAATAATACTAGTTGTTCATATTTCATAGGCACATAAAACTTGTGATTGGGATGTCTTGGTGGTAGGAAAGTATGCTCTTCACCCTTGTAGTAAATCAAAAATATTGACCCACCTTTAGATTTTGAAAGTAAGAGGGTTAATTGAGATTCTTCATGTATTTGGGGGAAGTGATTGGAAAAGGAGAGTATATTCTTCACCCTTGTGGTGAATCACAAATCTTGACCTCCAAAAGTTGATCTATTTTGTTTAGTCTAGAATCCTTTAGTAGGCCTACTCTTGAGCGAGCAAGAGGAATGACCCAAGTGGGGACAAGTGAACCTACCTCTTCCAACCCACTATAAACTCAAGGCTATAAAGGACACAAAACCTTGGTAGACATAGTTCTTCTCTTCACTTAGTATGAGTACTTGTGAGATTGGGACCATGAGAAAAATTCTAGGCAAGAATGCTTAAGGTACTCTTGTGGCTATGAGGTTTGTTACTTGCTACAAGGTAAGGTGGCTTGTATTGAGAGAAAGAGGAGTGACATGAATGGAAGCCCTTACAAATAACCTAGGATAGAAACTACCTTATCTTTCTACTCAACATTTTGGTGCAAGGAACAATCCTAGTGGATTACCCAAATCACCCCAAGATTTTGCACTCATCATTTGTGTCCCCTTGGTTATGAAAATGAAATATATCTCCATGACAAATCCAATATCTCTTGTGGGTAACCACTTGGTGTGAGGTGAAGGGGCATCAAGCATGGGCCAAATTATTGAGTAATTAACTATGTCCTTTAGGTAGATATTGCTTGTTGTGTTCCTGAATGTGCTAGACTCATGAAAATATTTTGAACATACACATGAAGATAGTTCTAGGGATTTCTTTTGAGACCTCACATATGCTTGTATCATGCAAGGTTTCTTTGTCCCTTTCTTGATTATTTTTAAGACTTCTCCATGTGTCACATCTTTCTTTTGAAAAATAAACTTTCTATGCTATCAAGTTTTTCAACCAAGTCTAAACATTTTTCTTGTGTTGCTTACTAGGGGATTTCATAATTTGATGTTGATTTTCTATGTCTCTAGTCCTTGAACATGCTTAAAGTGGATTTTGGTCTTTCCCACCTTCTTCATCTATGTCCTCTTTCTAAGACCCTCTTTTTCTAAAGTTTACCTTGATCTATTGACTACACTCCTTGATTGGAAAATTCACTCACTCTTTTTTGCTTATCTATGTACTTGGCTATTTTCGCTTCTTGCCTAGCTCTTGACTTGGGTCACTAGTTTCATAATCTTCTTGGACACTTTTCTTGATAAGTCACTCATTCATTTCTACCTCTATCTAACAAGTGAACACTCTACCTCTCTAGTTTTGACATCAAGTGAACACTCTATCTCTCTCCTTTATGCTTGATTATTTGTCTACCACTATGGAATTCAAACCTTATGCTACCAAATTTAGATGATCATGATATCCTCCATGTCATTAAAGAGTTTCAAGATCTATATGCTCAATACAAGTAACTAGAAGAGACAAATGATCTTTCTTACCTTCATCTCTCTAAGAGCATGATAGAAATGAAGTCTAAACTTGAGAAAAGGTTCGAGGAGAAAATTTCATTCTTAAATAAATCTCCCTTAATACCTTTACATACACATGGGTCATCTTCTTCAAGGTCTACATATTCTACTCCAAGACATCAAATGTCTTCATCTTCTAGATCTAAAGACCTCTTTAGAGAATAAGCAAGTGATACCTCCTTTGAGCCTATGTCAATATTTCATGATGGATCTATCTTTGACCAAGCCAATGATGAAGACGTGGATACATACTATGCACTTGAGAAACAACAAGAAGATCCTAGGTATACTTTTGAGAGAAATTTTACTACCTTTGAATATTCTTATGATGACATTTTGTAAACACTTTTTGGTATTAAGCTCATCACATTTCCTAAGTCTAGCTCATATGGAAACCCATTATTGGATATCTATTGTTCTTATCATCGACATAATGAGCATAATACTTTAGATTGCATTGAGATAAAACACAAAATCCAATATCTTATAGATAATGGGATAATTGATACCTCTAATGACTCATAAGATGAGAATACTTCTCTTGAGAAAGATCACTTTTATGAACCTATGTCTAGTAGTGATCTCCAGGTGACACCTCCATTTCTTCTAACAATCATGCATCTCCTAAAAATTCAAATATTTCCAACATGACTCCATCAGACAAAGAACTTGATACTTTCCATATTGACTATTCTTACCCTCAAGGGCTACCTCTGAAAGAAACTCAAGCTTATATTTTCTTGGTTGTAAACCATTTCCTTTCTACTAAGACTAAATATCCTCATCCTTCATTTGATGTTATTCCTACTATGCCCACTCTAGCTAGTCCTTCATTACCTCTTCAAGATTCTATCATGTAAACCTCACAAGCTCTGTTGTTCTTAGAAGTGGCTCCATGTCAAGAGGACTCTAAAAAAGAAAAGGCTATAAATTTCAAGAAAGATCAAGATCAAGCACCCTTTCATCTCTTTCAAGATTTTTCCCCTCCATAACCTATGTCTTACCCACCTCCTAAGTATGATGAAGATACTACTTCCCCTACCTCCATTGAGCTTATTATAAATCATGAGAAAAGTTCTATGCCTATGCTATCTAAAGAAACATGTCAAGATCAAAGTGTCCCCTCATGTTCTACTTCTCCATATCAACTCAAGAACTATGATCAAGCTTCAAGTGCTCCTATCAAAGATGTTGCTCCTATAAAAGCTAATCATGAGTCTATTGATGGCCTTGATCATGTTTCTCACTCTAAAGATGTTGGCATCCCTATTCATTACCCCTTTGAATTTCCTAAATCTATCCTTGGTCCTTATACATTAAAGCTAAAGCCTTCAAACATTCCATCCATATTGAGACCTTATGTTCCTTCATCTCCTACACTTTCCACTTCTAGCTCTCCTATTGTACCTCAAGATCAAAAAATACATTCATCCTTGAAAATATCCATTTACTCAACTATCTAAACCAGTCATATCAGCCTTATCCATCCATAAGTCTCAAATATTTTTGAAGAAATTGGATGATCAATTTAAGCACAAACACTAGAATCCATTAATGAATAGAGATCAATATGTCTCATTTAATCGACATGTGAATATAAAGAAAGAAAAAATATTCAGGAGACCACAAAGGTCTATTACCCAAAGAGCTAAATCAAAGAAAATATGGGTTCCTAAATCCATCATGGAAGAAATGCGCTCTAAAGCATCCAAAGAAAAAATAAAAATTTAAAGCTATATGGATCCCCAAGTCTCTCTTTAAAGACTTCAAAATTGAAAACAAATCAAAGTTGACATTCAAGATTCCAAAGGCTTCCATTCATCTTCTTCCAAATATCTTCCTAAAACTATTTCAAAGCCTTCCACTCCATCTTCCTCCAAGATTACTATATTACCTCATACATCTAAACCTCAAGCTATTTCCTCCATCATTCCTCCATCATTCCACCACCCTTTAAGGTATGTGTCAATGTCGATCTTTCCTACTTTTTCACCTATACTAATGCAATCCTTTCAAGCCTAAACTTATGTGTTATACAAACTCCTTATATCTTTCCAAGGCATGAACTCTTATCATCCATATACTCTTCCTACTACCATCTCTCTTCCTTCACCCTATCAGAATCTTTGAGCATACTTATCTATGGTATTGGCTTATAATGACTTATCCTTCCTATAAGAGAATTATACAAATTTAAAAAATCTTGACCTATTTCTAAAAATTCAAAAAGAAAAAAATATCAAAAAGAGAGAGAGAGAATGTTCCTTGGTGAAAATCACTTCTTGTGGTGCCTTGAATAAATACCATGATGAAAACCTGGAAAATAGGCATCATGTGTAATTATTCCACCATCCATATATCCCCTTTTCTCCCTCTTTGATCTTCACAATGTTGAGCTATCCTTGTGTATTGGCTATCTTATCCACGAGGTTATCTATTGCTCTTTCTCATTCATTCATAGTCTTCATATCTAGCTTCATTCTTATTGTTCTATCCCATCACTATCCTATCTAGTTGACCCCTTGGTATTGATGACAATAAAGAAAAACATGCTTCTCATAAACCTCTTGACATTTCTTCTTTTTTAGATTACACACTTTCATGCTATCTTTCTTATTGGCATCCACTACTTATATACTATATGCTATCTCACTTATTGGTTTTAACTGCTTATCCTACATGCTATCTCATTTCTTTTCTTCCATTGCTTATCCAAAACATGCTTCATTTGGCTATTTTACCCCTTTTTCCAAGCTTGGGTACTCTTGAGGAGTCAGTCCTTGAGGATCACTTTCACTTGTTTCATACTCCTTTCTTATCTATCTTTGCTAATCAACCAGCTTGTTGCTCCTTCATGCCCAACACCTTGCTAGACAATGGAACAAAATGATTTGATCTTTCTTGAGAACTAGTGATCTCTAAATCATTCTAAAAACTAAAATTAAAAATCATAAATGATGTTGAAAAAACCCTTTAAAATGTTAAATGTCCTAAAAAATAATCAACTCAGTGAAAACCTAGCACTATGTGCTTTGATGTATCACTAAAAAAATCAAATTATCAAAAAACATTTTCTAAAAAATTAAAAATCCTAAAAAAAATCTTGCCAATTGGTGAAAACTTGGAAACTAACTGGCACTACTTGAAACCCTTGTACTTATGTATATTAGTATATCACTTTTCTCTCTGAGCTTAATACATTTCACTTCATATGTCCTTTTGCTATTCTTGATTTCGAGTTGATCCTAGTCTAGGTCTAGGGGGCATAGGTGGTATTTTTCTTTATCTAGGGTCCATTTGTTGCATTGGCATTTCTTTGGAAACTCTTGGAAATAGTGTTTCTCAACACTTATCAAATACCTTAGATACAATCTAAGATTTTGTGATTCTTCTCACTAGTAGATTCGATGTCCTAGGAAAATAGTCATGTGACTTACACACACTCACTTAAACTAAAAACTGGCTGAGACTTGTTAGCTTATTTTTCTTTGTGTGTTGCTTGTTGAGTGTTCCTTCCCTAATAGTCTCTCAAGGATGTCATGAACCAGAGGACTAGGGGAATGGGGCATGTTTTCCTTTGATTTATGTTTGCAAGTATTCTTTTTAATTTTATTTTAGGCATTTTAAACATTTTCCTTGGTCCCATGGACACTTAGGATTAATTCAAAGGCCTCATCCATGTCTATTTTATGAGTGCATACTTATGGTCATCTCAAATTTCTTGTGTTTAGGTACAAGCACAATCTTGTTATATTAAAACTTGGGAATCTAACTATATAGTCATCTTGACCTATATGTCTTTGATGCATAGGTTGGGTTCCCACATTTCTATCTAATACAGATCATATTCATATCCTCATAGTCATACTAGTGATGATTCTACGATCTTTCGATGTCCCTAATAAGGCTCAATGATAAAAACTAGGACCTACTTATGTAACCCTTGCAATTGCACCTTTTCATACTAGCTTGCATTCTAGGGTTCATTCTAACTTAGCTTTGCATCTTGCATGTTGAGATAGATCTCTTCTGTAACTTTCATGGACTTGTCAACTAACTACGTTCATCCTTCTCTTGCCTCTTCTCAATCTTATGTTATCTATTCTTTCCTATTTCTCTCTTCTTTTCGATCTTACCAGATCATTTATGCTTTTGATCTATCTTTTCTAATCTTGACATCTTGGATCCATTTTCAGGATCAAAATCCAAATTTGGGTTCATCTTGCTAGTCAAAATTTCTTCCTTATTTTATGTAGTTGTCTGACCTATTGACGCTTAATATTTGAATCTTTTTGGGGCAATCATCATTTCTTCATTATTTCTACTCTCTTCCACTCTTCACTTTCATTTCTATTTCATCTCATTTCATCTTTCATCTTTCTTTGACCTAATTCTTATGCTTTATCTTTCTTGGTCAAACTCAGTCAAAATGAGGCATAATGTCACTATTTAGTTGTTACTCTTTGGTCTTAATCTCTTATCTATCATCATGAACTTTTCTTTGTCCTAATTTGATCAAATCTAGCTTATTTATGCATCTCCTATATCTCATTTTGATTTTAATCCTAAGGGGGTAGGAATATTCTATCATTGTTGCAAATTGCTTTCTACTACAACTATCTATTTTCTCTTGATCTTTCTTCTTTCTTTTCTTGACATATCAATTCTTATCTCAGGTACTGATATTGTCTCTTCTCTCTCAAAATGTTTAGTGTAGCTACTAAATAGACTATGCATTTAGGATCTACTATCTCTCTGTATTTCATTCTTCAAAGTTAGCTCTCTCTATCATCTTGCTTTCTGCATTCTTTGATGTAATGTGTTCAATAAAATGTAATCACCTAAAAATGGTCATCTAGACTATGAGCCCCTTTTCTAGCATTTTTGCATGATTTATGTAGTGATTATCCTTGATCAAATCTCCAAAAATCTATTTATTTGATTTTATCCTATAGTTTGACCACATTATCCTAAGTTTATATTTAATTAAAAAACATGTTCCCCTTTCAATTAAATAAAATTCACCAATCATCTCTTATCCTAAGTTGCACACACAAAAACATTTTCGTTATTTAAAAATAAAATAAAAGACATTTTTGTCCCACATGGAGGACAAAAGTCAACTCTTCATCACGATTGGTGGAAATGCATGTGTACATGGATCACTACCACTTTCAAAATCCACCCTTGATCACATGCATCTTTTGTCATGATGTATATCATCCATTTCTCTTTAAAAGGGAGAGCTCTCTCCTCACTTCACAACTCCACTCTTTTACTAAAGTTATGCTGCAAGATTGAAGATCTCATACTTATGGAGCTCCTCTTCTTCTATCTTCTATTCTTCATTCTTCATGTTTCTCATTCATTATAGTTTCCCTTCATTATTATAGATTATATCATCTAGTCTAAATAGAGGTTGTAAAACTTATTTTCTAGTTTAGCTTGCATTCTACTTTCTCTCATTTAGCTTTCATTTGCATTACATTCATTCTAGATTATTGGATGCTAGCATTCTTGCTCCCACCTTTGAATCTCTCATTCTATGGTGCACCTTGCAAGGGTTGCATTATTTGGTTCATTTGACAGGCACCAGTTGCATGTCATAGATAGTGAGCTATAAGCCACCTCTTGAGATGCCCTCTTTCATGGGTATTCTCAAGAATAATGGTTTATAGAAGTGTGACACTTTTTGTACACACATTGATAAGTGTATGAATTTCAAAGGGCACTTGGCAAGTTTGACTTTGATAGTATAATAGTGATTTTATTATTTTACATAATGTGATTAAGTATTGAGATCATATACAAGAAATTTATGATCTCATAAAGTGAGAAGACAAAGAAAATAGTAAGTTGCATAGAGCTAGTTAGTTTAGTCGATGAATGAAGGACTAGTGGTCATTGAGCTATTATAGCGGTCACCAAGTGTAAGATAAGTAAATGGAGGATGAGTAGTATTAACCAAGTATGAACAATGTTAACCAAGCTTAGTATTGACTTAGTGAGTGTAGTGTTAATCAAGCAAGGGAAAGAAGAACATTTTCAAGGAGATTTAATTGAAGGCTGACATTTGATAAAAATATGGGTTGTTCGAGAAGTTACAAAAATAAGGATAAATTTTGTTACAAGATCCATGGATAGTGAAATTTTAAAAATATTTTATGAAGAAGATTTAATGATTTGAAATGAAGCATACATTTCAAAGCAAAAATGTGCTACCTGAGTGTCTATATTCAGTGAATTTGAGGCAGATAAATATCAAATGACTATGATTAAGAAAAAAAAATGTAGGAGGGTTTGATGAAGAGGCAATAAGCTATATATTCAAGGGATGAACAAGATGTTCATTATTTTTTATCAATTTATTGTTAATTTTGATGGCCAAGGTGAAATTGAGCATAACTGTATTGACAAATCAAGCAAGTAAAGTGCAAAGATTAATGTGTATGTGAATGGATCAGCCAAAACAAAGAAAGAGGATTACAAAAGGATAAAGAATGAGAAAAATTGAATTATAATTAAGTAAAGGTAGGTGCTATTTCAAATATATCATTTACTATTACTCTCTAATCATTGTAGTAGAAATCTCTTAACCTAGTGGACTTAACTACTTTATTTGTAAATCCATTTTTATGGTGACATTCCTTTCAATATTGTAAGTCTTTTAGAATAGGCCACTCATATAGAGGAGTGATAAATTCTAGATGATATTTGGTGTAAACCCTCTAACTAGGTCACATTAATAATGTGTATGTAACCTTTAGCAAGGTTGGCTCCTAATAGAGCTCACTTTAGAAGAGTAAAAAATTTGTGTTGTCAGTTTCCAGGTGGCTTTTCCCTTTACAAGGTTTCCACCTTAAACACTTATGTCAAAATATGTGGACATTGAATGCATTGCATGTTATTTCAAGTTTATTATTTATGTTGTAACTTAATACATGTATAGTTAATTGCTTTGATACTTGGGGTAACGGTTGAATTTGATATTATAGATAATCTAGATATAGTTATCGAGCTTGTGTTTTGGAAGTTAAAAGTGTTAATTTGTTGAAAAGTATTTTAAAGGACCTATAGGGCAATTAAATATAACTAATTAAATCACTTGCTTCCTCCCCTCCCCCATACTACCCTGCCACAAATAAATAAAATAAAATAAAATTAGCATCAAATCTTAGTGCTTGAATGAGAAAGTTTGAAGGAACTTAAGTTAAAGATCTGAAGATGGATAAGAGAGAGGTTCCTAAGATAAATAAAGATAACTTTGCATCATGGAAAAATAAGATGAGATTTTATTTTTTTAGGAATTGAAGACTATGCATTATACTATCTGGACAATTAGTTGATGTACGATAAATATTGCTCAACATCCCTATTAGCCTTAAGGTCTTCTCTAGGCCACTACTCTAGCCTATTAGGATTATTCACTACCCTAACTTAAAAGGGTTCTTAACTTGAACCTCTTCTCTTCAGTTTGTCAACATCATCATTAGAACCAACTCAACCATAAACTACTGAATAACCAAAAGTTGGCCAAAAAAAAACAATCATGGAGAGGAAGGCCTATTTATAAGGTTTTGGGCCATTAAAACACTAAACAACCCCACTTGCATTGAAATCCCTAACAATGTCTAGATCTAGTACCAAACTGTCCTGATTTGGGCTACAAGGAATTATGCCTACTTTCTTACTATATGACCAATAACTCCAAATTTTACCAAACAAAGTGTCAAACAAGTTTCACTTCCTAATACCCTTTATGGAACCCTTCAAAATTTTACTAGTCTCCACTCCTCAAACTATTTGTAAAATGGAATGCTATATTATAGCCTAAAAATAAGGGTTTCAAGGACTTTGAACAATTTGTACAAGGGTTTACTTTTTCACCTTCCAAAAATCATCACCCAGACTTCTTCTTGGGCATGGGGCATCCTCATACTTCTTTCTTCCTCTCCAAGTGCTTAAATTGAAACATCTAATGCATTCAATCCACTAAAAGACTCTTGCAGTGCTTTGTGTTCCCTAGCCATGCCCTATTGGCTCGCCTAGGGCATTATTGCAAAAATAGGTAACGACCTTTCCAAGGCCCAACCTTTTCCTCACATATGGTACAAGGATTCATCTCACCAATTCCAAGAGATCATATAGTTTTCAGGGTGGAATGGTGAGTTAAGACCCCATTTACACAAACTACCTAGTTCAGACCAACGACAATGCACAAAACAAAAGAATTTACAAAGCAATGAAAATGAACCAAACATACTAACTAAACATACACAAAATCTACTAATGACAAGGAATATCTCATTCACAAGTCACAATGTTGAATTCAATCTGTCAAGACACCATTAATACGGAAATACATCAAAATGCTCAAAAAACTTGGTCCAAATCCCATTAAATTCCTTCACCAAGTTCCTAGTTATGTCACTTATGAAATGAGAACATCATTATATCCCTTATTTTTCTAATCTAGCCCTCTAGATGCATAATTTCCATTCTCATCAGCAATGACAACAATTTGACTACACTAAGAAACTTGGATGATTAGGTAGTAATGAGGACCCAATTAGACCTCCTAATGGCTAAGTCCTACCCTAGGACTCTCTATCCCTCTTTATCCACTAGTGGCTTGGCTAAGGCCACTACAAGCCAAAACTCAACTAGGAACCCTGGGTAAAAGTACAAAGTTGTGTCACCTTTCAAGCTGACTTATTAGAATGACTGAATTTGAGTATTTCTATCCAAAAATCAATTTTGTTCAAACATATGATCTATAGATAAATTAATTCTAGCTAAGTTATATATGGTCTCATACTTTTCCAATTGGAAATGTCTATTAAATTCATGTTTTATACTAGTTTGTATCGAATTACTAAAGAAATAAAATTATTTCAGAAAATTGGCGTTTCAATAACTCTTAATATTTTTTGTGATATTTTTTTAGTAACATGTAAGCACCATTTTATAGAGCTCAAAGTCAATAATATTCTCATATGGAGTTTATAATGTTTTAATTAGATATAGTATATTGTAATTAAAAAATTCTACAAGCATGTATTTTAACACTTGAAAAGATGTCAATTTTGAGAAAGAAAAAAAAATTAAATCATATCAAAAAAAATTAAAAAATATATGATGTTCTAGACGAGAGAGTCCTCTTTCGGAATGTATATTTTTTCTTTTGGTTAGTATAGATTTGTTTAGAAAAATGTGGTGGGAGATGAAAACTATCAATTTTAGGTGAGTTGAAATCTGACTCATTATAAAAGAAAAAATATAGGTATATATCCAATTGGAAATGTCTATTAAATTCATGTTTTACACTAGTTTGTATCAAATTACTAAAGAAATAAAATTATTTCAGAAAATTGACGTTTGAATAACTCTTAATATTTTTTGAGATTTTTTTTAGTAACATATAAACACAATTTTATAGAGCTCAAAGTCAATAATATTCTCATATGGATTTTATAATGTTTTAATTAGATATAGTATATTGTAATTAAAAAAATTTACGAGCACGTATTTTAACACTTGAAAAGATGTCAATTTTGAGAAAGAAAAAAATATTAAATTATATCACATTCTAGACGAGAGAGTCCTCTTTCAAAATGTATAATTTTTCTTCTGGTTAGAATAGATTTGTTTAGAAAAATGTAGTGGGAGATGAAAACTATCAATTTTAGGCGAGTTGAAATTTGAATCATTATAAAAGAGAAAATATAGGTCTAAAGCCAATTTTTATTTTTGTTTGTTCTAGCTATATATGTTATCTGTAACTTAGTATGAGTTCAAATGGAAATAAGTTTATTTCCATATAGTTTTGTGCTAGGACCTAAACCCCTAATTTTCAACATTTTTAGCAACTAAAATATTATCTATAAAAATTAGAAAAATATATCAATTCTTATTTCAAATAATTATTAAAAATTATAATCCTAAACTTCATCCATTTCTACACATTTCATTAGTTTCAAATTCTAAATAATAGTACCTTTTTTATGTCATTGAAGGTGAATAATTATACTTTTGTTATCATTTTCGTTTACAAAAGGGTGACACAGGTTTGTGCTTTTACCCCCCTAGGTTGTTAGTTAGCCTTACCTAAGTGCTCCTGCACCATGCTCCCCACAAGAGAAAATCATGTCACTCATGTAGACATTATGTCATTAGCTATTCTTATCTTCTTGAATTATGTATCAGCAACCTATGTTGTCTCTAACTCTGGCTTACTCTTCCACTTGATGAGGTATTACATATACACATTGTGCCTAGTAGTATTTTTAACTCTTGAATCTAATACCTTATCTACCTTTAGCTATATCTTGGGAGGTAGAACATTAGATGTTACATCCTTTCCAACCTCCTATATTTTTCCATCTACTTTACTTAGAGCCCCCTTGAACTTGGCTAGGCATGTTGCATTGAAGACTAGTGAGATGTTCAAGTCACTAGGCAGATCCACCTTGTATGCATTGGCTCCATATTTAGTCATGACAGTGTAGGGTTCCACTCTCTTTATCTGTATTTTGGTAGGTACTCCCCTTTGTAATCTAGACTTATTCAAATGTACCATGACATAGTCACCTACTACAAATTGAACATCCCTTCTGTTCTTATCCACTTTAGCCTTCAATTTTTGTCTAGTTTCTTGTATAGTCTTCTTAACCTATTCTTGAATCTCCTTCATGGTTTGACTGAAGCCTTTGACCTATCCACTCCTATATTCCATAGTCCCAAGGTCCCTAAGTTCACACACACCCCTTCGATGCATCCTATAAACAATCTCAAATGGGTTCTTACATATTGTCATGTTCACACTCTCATTACATGCATATTTTTCTTGAGGAATAATCACATCTAATGTCTAACCATATTCCTTAGGCAGCTTAATAAGTTACCCAATGTCCTATTGACCACCTTTGTTTTACCATGAGTTTGAGGATGATAAGCTGATCCAAAAGTGAGGTTAGTTCCTAACCTACTTAATAAGGTTTTCCAAAAATGACTCACAAACTTGACATCCCTATCTAACACAATGCTTAGGGGTAGTCCATGGATCCTCACAATATCCTTGAAGAAAAAATGTGCTATATGGCTAGCATCATGAGTAGTCTTACAAGGTATGAAATGTCTCATCTTGCTAAATATGTCTACCACTACATAGATGTTGTCACAACCCTATTTTGTCTTGGATAGTCTCACAATTGAGCCCATGCTAACACACTTCAATGGTCTATTAGGGATTGGTAAAGGTTGGTATAACCCTAAATAACTAGCTCCTCTTTTTTCCTTTATGCACACTACATATTGCTTAACATATCTTATTACATCCCTTGACAAATTTGGCCACAAGTAGAACCTTTGAACTACATCTAGGGTCTTGTTGATGCCAAAATGTCTACTCAGGCTTCCATTATTCTTTTCTTGGATAAGGTTCTCCCTCATAGAACCCTTAGGAACACATAATTGATTCCCTTTGAACAATAGTCCACTCTATAATGTATAATTAGCAAAAGGGCTATGAAAATGATTTTGAAACTCAGAGCATACCTTGTAGGCTTCAGCAAAGTCTTCTAATCATCCTTTTAGAGGTCCTTGAAATGCTCCATGCCCATGCTATTAGTTTAATTTCTTGGATGGTTAACATCCTCTTGCTTAGTGCATCTACAATCTTGTTCATCTACCTTTTACTAGGCTTGATGGTGAATGTGAATGCTTGAATATATTCCATCCACTTTAAATGTCTATTGCTTAACTTTGCTTGGGTATTTATGTAGCTAAGGGATTGGTTGTCAGTAAATACCACAAATTCTTTGGGTAGAGGGTAATGCCTCCATTTCCTAAGGGACTAAACCAAAGCATACAACTCCAAGTTATAAGAAGAATATTTCTTCTTAGCTTCATTTATCTTCTCACTGAAGAATGATATTGGCCTACCTTCTTGACTCAAAACACCCCCTACTGCCATCCCACTTGCATCACACTCTAAGGTAAAAAATTTATCAAAACTAGGTAGTTTTAGGATAGGTTGTGTGGCTACTTCCTCTTTTAACTTTTCGAATGCATTTCTTTCTTCAAGATTCCACATAAACTTGATTTTCACTCCAACCTTAATGGTATTAAGTAATGGTGCACAAATACCACTAAAATTCCTAATAAATTTTCCTATATAATTGAGCTAACCCATGGAAAATTCTTATCTCTATTGTTGTAGTAGGTGGTGGCCAATTTAGGATATCTGCAACATTGTCTAGGTCCATCTTCAGAGACCCCTTGGATACTACAAATCCTAGGTATAAAATATCCTACTTTATGAATTCACACTTCTCCAAATTGATTTCCAATTTCTCCTTATGCAACTTCCTTAACACCATCTCTACATGCTCTAGGTGTTCTTCTTTTGTCTTGCTAAAACTGAGTATATCATCATGATACACCACCACAAACCTTTCAATATAATCCTTCAACACTTCATTCATGAGCCTCATGAATGTTCTAGGAGCATTTGAGAGCCCAATGGCATCACAATGCACTCATACAATCCATCTATGGCCTTAAAAAATTTCTTCCACTTATCACCTTGCTTTATCCTTATCTAATGGTAACCCCTTTTGAGGTCCAACTTGGTGAAATATTGAGCTCCTCCAAGACAATCCATCATGTCTTCAATTCTAGGTATGAAAAACCTATACATTATTGTGTGTATCATCTTAAAATGGAAGCACTTCCATGATAAGAGTGTTTATCCCTCTGAGTAAGTGGTTTGGGGTCATGTCAAGTACCTTGAATAGGTCTTTTTATGGATTTGGTTGTTCCCCCTTGTTCTGATTCTCTCTCCCTATTTCCAGCTTCTTCCTGACAACTTTCTCTAAGAAGCTAAAGACTCTGGCTTTCTAGGTCAATGATGACCTGAAGGTTTAAGGTTGACTTGACCCCAACCTAGGTCAAGGAGGACCTTGACCTTGACCTAGGGAAAAATCTACCTTGACCCTAATCCTAGGTCCAAATTTCAAGTTATGGAGGTTTCAAGATATCGAACTTCAAAAAATTTCATTTTCCTGCTTTTGGGTCAGTCATTTCAGGTTTTAGAATGGTAAACTCTTAAATGACATTTAATCTAGGTCCATTTCTAGGGGTTAAGCTTAATTGGGATTTAATTCTCCAATGTCAGCCTCTCGAGAAGTTTGTGCCCTAGATTGTTAGGATTAAACCTCAAAAAAAAAAATTACATGCAAATATAAATAATAACACAAAATAATATATCACAAGAGAAAATAAGACACCAAGATTTAATGTGGTTCACCTAATCCCTACGCTACATCCACCAAATAGCAAGTCCAATATTATTACGATCTAGTGATTACAACTTGATTACCATTTGTAATCCCTTACAGCTCAATACCGTCCCAAGAACCAAACAATCCCTAACCCTAAGCCTTTTTATACAAGTATTTTTGTCGCTTTAGCATAAAAATTAATTACAACATGTCAACCATAAATTGGCCAGTATAAGCAATAGCCAATTGGCGAATATTAGCCATTGGTGAATAGTAGCCCACCATTGGTGAATAGTAGCCCAAAAAAAAATTCAACCCCAAAGAATTTATGAAGTATGTAAAGTAGTTCCCTAATCAGTCACCACAAACTAACAATCTCCCACTTGGGGACTGATCAAACTATACTAGACAAAAATCTCCCACTTGGAGACTGGTCCTATAGCAATACCACTACCACATGGTGCTCCCACTAGATCAAACCACCCTAGGTTGTGTCGTTATTTTATTCCTGTTTAGTTTAGAAGACCAACCGAAGCTGAAGAGGAATTTAGCTTCTCCCTTGTCACTACCTTGGTAAACATATCTACTAGATTTTCATTTGTATGTATCTTATCCAGCTTTAACTAATCATCATCCAAAATTGATCTAATGAAATGGTACCACAATTGAATGTGTTTTGTATTTGAATGCAGAGCAAAATTCTTCGCAAGATGAATGGAACTCTAACTATCTATAAAAAAATAATTAGCCCTCTGAGGGTGTCCCAATTCTTCCAAGAAGAATTGAATCCATATCATATCCTTGGCTGCCTTTGTAGTAGCAACATACTCTATCGTTGTAGTGGATAAAGAATTAACCTTCTGTAACCTAGAAACCCAACTCACAGATGTCCCACCAATAGTAAATACATAACCTACAGTACTCTTCTTGGTATCAATATCCCCTACCAAATATAAGTCAACATATCCCTATAAATTAGTAGTAGAGCCCCCAAAGTGTAAACACTTACTAGATGTTCCTCTCAAATATTTGAGAATCCATTTGTCTACATTTCAATGCTCAATTCCTGAATGACTCATATACTTGCTAATGACTCCCACTACATGTGCAATATCTAGCCTTGTAGATAACATAACATACATCAAGCTTCTTATAGCTGAAGCATAGGGTACCTTGGATATCATATCCTCCTCTTCTTGTGTCTTTGGACACATCTCCTTAGTCAACTTCAAATGACTAGGTAAAGGTGTGCTAACAACTTTAGCATTCTCCATAGAGAAATGTTGCAACACCTTCTCAATATAATTAGCCTAAGATAGTGTCAATTTCCTATTCTTCCTATCTAAACAAATATTCATACCAAGGATTTTTTTTATTGCCCCCAAATCCTTCATAGTGAATGCATGTGTTGACTAGCATTTCAACCCTTTAATGTGATCCATGTTAGACTCAGCTACAAGCATATCATCAACATATAAACATAAAATAATGTAGTTTTCATCATCCAACCTCTTGAAATAAATACAATGACTTGAATGACACCTATTGTATCCATGCTCATGCATAAAACTGTCAAATTTCAGATACCATTTCCGAGGTGCTTGCTTCAAGCCATATAAACTTTTCTTCGATTTGCACACTAAGTTCTCCTTAATTTTGACCTCAAATCCCTATGGTTATTTCATATAGATCTCTTCATCTAAATCACCATGAAGGAAGGTTGTTTTAACATTAAGATGTGCCAAGTGAGAATCTTCAGTAGCCACAATATTTAAAACAATATGGATAGAAGTCATTTTAACAACAAGAGAAAATATCTCATCAAAATCAATGGCCTTTTTCTGTGCAAATCCTTTTACAACTAACCTGGCTTTAAATCATTTCTTACCTCCATCCTCTTATTTCAACCTATAAACTCATTTATTCTATAAAGCCATTTTACCTGTAGGCAACTTGCATAAATCCCATGTCTTATTTTTTAGTAATGAGTCAATTTCATCTTTCATTGTAGAATCCCACTAAATCTTAGTATCCACTTGCACAACTTCATCATATTATTCAGGTTCACCACCATCAGTGAATAAAATAGAATATAAAGAGGGTGAAAATATTTTTGGAGGTTTAATTAGCCTTGTTAATCGTCTAACATTCACTGGTATGTGTGATATTTATTGTTGTGGTTGTTGTACATCATGAGGAATGGCTGAAACATCATCTTTTGGAGTATCATCCAACACTACATTATCATTTTCTTTCTTCTCATGTTGGTACAACAGATCTTTGTACTATACTTTCTAATTGAATATGACATCCTTGCTTCTTACAATTTTATGATTTTCAAAATCCCAAAGCCTATAACCAAACTCATTAATTCCATATCCAATTAATACACATTTCTTTGACTTAGCTTTCAACTTAGTTCTATTTTCAAAATCCATATGAGCAAATGCTTCACAACTGAAGGTGTTGAGAAAAGAATAACTCACATTCTTACCAATCCATGCTTCCTCTAGAATACCACAACCCAAAGGAGTAGAGGGACCTCTATTAATCAAATATATAATAGTATTGACAGCCTCCACCCATATGTGTAAGGGAAAACTAGCATGCAACATCATGCTCCTTGCATGCTCCATTATAGTCATGTTCATGCATTTAGCCACTTCATTTTCCTGTGGAGTCATTGGAATAGTTTTTTGTCTATGAATATTATTAGTGGAGCAATAATCTTCAAATTCATGACTACAATACTCACCACCATTATTAGATCTAAGACATTTTAATTTCTTATCGATCTCATTTTCAACCAAGCATTTCCATTTCTTAAAAGTTTGAAATGCATCAGATTTTTGTCTAAGGAAATAAATCTATACTTTTCTAGTTACATTGTCAATAAATGTAACATAATAATGAGAGCCGCCAAGGGAAGATACCTGAGCTAGTCCACATACATCATTCCCATTCTTCACAAAACTCACTCTCTTTTGTTTTCCACACACACAACTTTCATATAAATCCATATTAACACATTTTAGACATGGTAAAAATTTCTTTGAATGAAGTACTTCAATACGTTTCTCACTCATGTGTCCAAGTCTATTGTGCCACAATGTTGTATCAGAATCTATAGCAGCTATCAAACTGTAGCAATTATTCCTGAACATTCATTTTTCTCTAAAACAATCAAAGTAGAAGGAACAATATGACCTGTACAAACACATAAGGAGCCTACTTTCACACCTTTTTCTACTACAAGGGAACCTTTTGAAACCTTCCAATTTTTATCATTAAAAGTAACTACACAACCCTCATCACCATGTTGGCCTGCTGAAATTAAATTCCTACTTAGCCTTGGAACATGTCTTACCTTATGTAGTAGCCAACGATTCCCATTCTACAACTTAATCTTAACTTTTCCCTTTCCAACAATCTGATAGGGTTCTTTATCCCCCAAATAAACAAATCCAAAATCCCTTTGGACATAATCAATGAAATAACCTCTATGAGTTGTAGCATAAAATGAAGCACCATAATCTAAAACCCATGAATCATCAACACTTTCTAAAGACAGAAGCAAAGCATCCTCTTCGGATTTTTTACTTACCACATTTGCCTCCTTGTCTCCATCTGGTTTATCTCCTTCATTTTTCTTTCAAGTCTAACAATCTTTCTTTTTATGCCCTATTTTACCACAGTACCAGCAATCATTTGGTCCTGTCAATTAAGACCTCCTCCCCTTTGATTTTTCTCTTGATTTCCCATGATTTTGAGAAGAATTTCCTCTCTCAGTTGTTATGCCTTTGCTTTGTGTGTTCATCACACTTCTTGATGTAGATCTACCTAAGGTTTTACTACGAGTTTCCTCACTCAAAATAACACCAATCACATCATCATATTTTAGGGTATTAGATCCAGAAATAGAATTATTCACAGCCATTACCATACCATTCCAGCTTTCAAGAAAAGAACACAAAATAAAGAGAGCCCTAATTTCTTCATCAAAATTAATACCCACAAAAGATAACTGACTAGTAACAATATTAAACTCATTTAAATGATCTACAACAAATCCACCTTCTATCATTTTCATATTAAATAAATGCTTCATGAGAAATACCTTGTTTGAAGTAGAGGGATTTTCATACAATTTCTTTAGGGTTTCCATCAACTCTTCCATTGTCTTCACTTTTGTAATAATATATGCCACTGATGGTGCCAGGCATAATTGAATGCTTCCAAGTGTCTTTCTATCTAAAAGATCCTAGTCGTCATTTGTCATAGATCCATGATTCTTGGTTTTTCCTTCCAATAGCTTCTATAAATCCTTCTGATAAAGATAGTCTTCCATTTGCATATTCCATAACTAAAAGTTCTACCCATTAAACTCGTGAACCCTTAGCTTACCCTCATCTGCCATTACTCCCACTCAACCATGAGACTTTCTTGCAGAGGATAAATAAAAAGCAACCTCACTCTGATACCACTTGTTAGGATTAAACCTTAGATAAAAATAACAATTACATGCAAATATAAACAATAACAAAAAAATAATAGATCACACAGAAGAGAACACAAGACACCAAGATTTAATGTGGTTCACCCAATCCCTGGGCTATGTCCACAAATAGTAAGTCCAATATTATTACGATACGATAATTACAACCTTATTACAATATGTATTCCCTTAAAGCTCAATACTTGCTGCAAGAACCAATTTTCACATCACCTCTTGAAATAATCCCTAACCCTAAGCCCTTTTATACAAATAGTTTTGCCGCTTTAGGGCTAAAATTAGTTACAACAAGTCGGCCATAAATTGGAAAATATAAGCAATAGCCAATTGGTGAATATTAGTCATTGGTGAATAATAGCCCACCATTGGTGAATAGTAGCCCACCATTGGCAAATAGTAGCCCAAAAAAAAAATTTGGGGCGATTCCCTGAACACCAAAGAATTTATGAAGTACATATAATACTTCCTTGATTAGAATTTATGATGTACAGTAATTCCTTGGTCAGTCACCACAAACTAACTTAGATCACTATATAAGGAAACCTTCTATTCTCATTTTGACATCTATTATCTATCTATTATCTACTTTTCATGAGGAGAAGATCCAGAGATAAATTTCTATTATCGAGCATCCACATTTGAGCATTCATCATTCATCATTCAAAACCCTAGATCTAACCATCATGGTGTTGTGATCTTCCTTCAAGATCCTTTGTTCATCTTCAAGATCTATTCATTTATTCTCTCAAGGTGGATTCCAAGCATAAAATCATGGAGGTTTTGATTTGCATTTGCTAATGTTATGTTCAAGCTTTTATATTAACATACTTGTTTACATTTCAAATACAATTGCACATCTATTGAATAGCATAGCTTTGTTGTTAGATTTTCTTCTACTACTTGCTAGCATTTTATATTTCAATTTCATTATTAAAGTTGATTCCAAACTAGGGTTTGACCAAGGCCCCCTCATTCAAACCAAAAAAAAAAAAAAATCTTGCAGGTACAAGTACAAAATAGTGAATTGAATTGCAAATTTGGATACCCTTTTCAGTGAACTTCTGATATCGGAAAACATAATTTTAATTAGAGCAGTGTAGGTCAAGGTCAACTTTTTGGGTAAGATTGTGCCCTAGGGTAAGATTTTGCTCCGCTATCTAGGTTTTCTCTGTCTCAGCATTTCCACTCTCAAGTAGGTCACAAAATCTCCTAAAACTATACACGGACATCAGAAATCAGCATTTTCCATATTTTCCCTACTTTGAGATTAGTATTTGTCTTCTATTGATTCAATATTTCAAGTAAATAATTTCTATAGTAGATTATAGGATTTCCTCCTTTCTTCATATTCTCCATTGTTTGATTCATTGGTGCATTGATCACTTTTTTGTGATCAATCCATTTGGATCTTTCCTTTCTAGAATTTGGATTAAGGATAGGTCCTATATCCCTCCTCATACATATTTTACATCTTTCCATATTTTATTCTATTCATTTTTGTGAACCCAACACACTTCCCCTCTTTTATTTTGTGGAATTAGATGCACTATTGTGTTTTGTGGTGTTAGATTTCCTTTTATATTATCTTGTTGGTGTTATATTTGTCTTTTATGTTAAATATTGCATGCTACTTAGATTTTTTACATCTATATTTTAAAAATACAAAAAAAAAAATCACAAACTCTCTTTCAAAATACAAAAATATTCATGTTTTATATTTTCCTAGTTTAGTTCATTTGCATTGCATTGGTTTATGAGTTTTACTACTTCTAGTCCTACTTCTAATATTTTGGTTAGACAAAGTCATAGACTTGTGGGTGCCTTTGATCTTAAGTCTTCTTATCCTTTCCTTAGGATCCTAGATGACAATTTGATTATTCATGATTCCAATCCTATTATGGAGCAAAACTTTTCTCATTCATCTCATGATGAGGATGATTCTTTAAGAGTTCCTCCTGAACAAGTCCAAAAACTTTTAACTGGACTTGATAAAATAGGTAATTGGCTCATTCAAGAAAACCATTATCAAGATTATATTCAAGCTATAGAGGCTCTTAATAAAGTTCTTCATGATAGTGATCAAGGTGTTAACCTCTTGCATAGTATTACTCATCTTGTGCATTCAAATGTTAAACCTTTAGCTCAAGAAGCTCAAGATTTAGGGCTGATACCTCCTGTCATTAGTGTAGAACCTTCTTCTATTCCTTTACTTAGTATTCCTACCTATACTCCTTCTTTGGTGACTATGACGGTTCCTTCTATTCCTATGAGTGTTCCTCCTATGTCCCTTCCTACATCACAACCTTCTTATCATAATGTTCCTTTTAATTATTCTAATCCTCTGCCAATTGTAGTTCCAAGTGTTTCTCTAGTTGTGTCTTCCATTGCTATAGCTTCATACACTTTACGTATTGTTTCTAATGTTTCTATTTCTCCTATTTCTTCTAATGATTCAACAATTATTAGTTTGGCTCAAGTTGTGTCATCTTTACAATAACAACTTGCATCCTTGGCTCAAAACAAGTTTACTATTCCTACATGTGACATTGGAAGTCCTTTGTCCCATGACATTATTCATACTCCCATTCCTCAATAATATGATATGCCTCATCTTCAAAATTACAATGGTAAGGGAGACCATGTTCATCATGTTAAAACATTTCAAATACTTTGTAGTGATTATGCTCATGACCATAGGATTTTAGTAAAGTTTTTTTCTAGAACCTTTCATGACAAGACCTTACAATAGTTTTGTTCCTTGCCTACTTCTTATATTGATTTATTTCCACAGCTTGTCAATGTTTTTATTCAACAAAAAACAACATTGGCCCACAAGTGTCTTTAACTGAGTTGATGCATTGTAAACAAAACTTGCTAAGGAAAAAATGACTGAATTTATTGGTAGCTTTAAGCATTTACATGCTCAGATTTCCTATCATATTCCTAATATTGATATTCAACATATGTTTATTTCAAATTTGCAAAAGTTAGAGATAAGATTATACTTACTGAATTCACCTCTTTTCAATAACATTGTGTAGTGCTTCATCAGTATCAATTACAAGTGAGTAAATTTGAGAGCAACACTCCAATGGCTCCTATTCTTGTTGATAGAAGTGATGTTGCTCCAAATCCCAAAAAATTTTAAAAATTCAACAACTATGTCAAGATAAATAAATAAGAAAATGTAGTTATTGATCAAGTTGTTGTTGCATCTCACAATGCCACTTTTGCATCCACTACTTTTCGATTAAATTGTACATTTAATCCTCTTTATAAATATTTACATTCCATTACGAATAGGTTGTTAACTGCTAATATGATTACTTTACCTCCTATATGACCTCTTTTACCTACTATGATTCAATCTAAATCCTTTGATCCTAAGGCTTTTTGTCAATATCATTGTCAAAATGGTCATGATACTAAGAAATGTTATTCTCTAAAACATAAGGTTCAAGACTTAATTCACTCTATTGCCTTATCTATTGATAATTTTGAGGGTAGTGAGAACAAATCTATTTCTCCTCCTAATCAAAATCTTCAAATCTATTTGAGTCCTTTGCCTATACATGATACTAATACCATTGTTCGGCCATCTTCTATGGATATTGTGTATGATTCAAAGATGGATGATCTTAAATACATTGTTAATCAAGTCGAGCATGTTGCTCAATCTATATCTCCACCTCATCCTCAACCTCAACTTCAATCTCTAGTTCCATCTCAACCTCAAAAAAAACCTAAGCCTAAATTGAAGACTCAACCCTAAACATTGACAACAACCTAAAAATAAAAGACCTTGGGAACTTTTGATGATTATGAGATTATTAAAGCTCATGATGGTCCCCTTTATATTTATGCTAGGATTTTTCACATACCTACTCATAGTTGTCTTGTTGATCCTACATCTTTAATCGATGTTATTACTGAAGAAAATCTTTTTATGAAAAAATTGCAACACGATTCTTATGATACATTTGATGTGTGGATTCAAACTTGTAATGGTTTTCTTTATCCATCATTTGGTTCTATTAATTTACCAGTTGAGTTTTGTGGTAAAATTGTGAACATTGCCTTTGTTGTTGTTCCTACTTCTGATCAGCTTCAAATTAAGCTTGGTTTGTTGTGGTTAAACTATCATGCATATTGTTGCTTCACCTATCCATAAATATCTTAAATTTTTTCATGATGAAGAAGTGAATATGGTTAATCATAGTTTATATCACCCTTCTAGGCCCAAAGATTGTTCTACCCTTGATTTCTTTTGGCCTTCATTACCTAATTCATGTCCTTCTCAACCTGATAATATTTTCAATTCATATCAAGCTTATAAGAATCATAAGATTCTCAAGTTAAGCTTACCTCCTATGGATCTTAATCATGGTCTTTTTCCTACACCTTCCATACCTCCTTTATCTATGGCTTCTACATTTGTTAATCAAGCTCATACTATTGCTCATTTGTCTGTTTATAATATTATTAATCCTCCAATAGAACTTGTGAAGGATCCAGTAATTGTTCCTCTTAGTTCTCAACACATTTCAAATAAGAAAAAATGTAATCAATTTGCTAAGGAACATTGTAAGAAGCATCGTGCTCAAGCTAAAGCTTGTAACTTTGTTCTTCAAAAATATTTACCTTCTTCGGATAAAACTATGCATGATGTGTTAGAAGACGTTATTGTCAATAATGATGTTTATAAGAAGCATGATTATGATGATTCCATTCGTATCTTACATCCTACTTTGATTAATTTGGATGAAAAAGATACTTTTGATGATACTAATGATGTTAATGATGAATATGAGACTATTGACATTGACATTGACTTACCTAATATGCTTTCCTCATAATTGACACTTATAGCTAGTATCAAACATTGTGATCAAATAAATCATCAATTCTTGGTAAAGGATACTTGTTCGTTAACATCACCTTGTTCAATTGTCTATAGTCAATACACAAGCACAATGAACCATCCTTCTTCTTCACAAAGAGCACCGATGCTCCCATTGGAGAAACTCTCAGTCAAATATTGCCCTTGGCTAGAAGGTCCTCAAGTTGTAGGTCCAACTCACTCAACCCCTAAGTGGTCATCCTATAAGGAGCTCTAGAAATAGGCTCCACTCCTAGAATAAGATCAATGCTAAAATAAATATCCCTCTCTAGAAGCATATTTAAAATATTTCTTAGAAAGACAACCACATATTCTTGTAAGATAGGATGGTCTAAATTCTTCCCTATAGCATCTTCTTCCTCTAGTTTTCCTACCATAATCGAAAACACTTGACATTCCTTACAAAAGCTCCACTTTAATTTCATCGTAGATATCATCCATAGAGATATAGGTCTCCAGATACCTACAATCTCTGAGTCCTTCCCCTGATCATCTTTACACAAAATGGTTTTTTTTCTACAATCAATACTAGCTCTATGAGAGTCAAGCCAATCCATACTTAAACCCACATCATAAGAACCAAGAGGGATGACTCGAAGGTCTACTTACATAAAACAACCTCCTAGGTTTAATTCACACTATTGCTCTAAGGAATCTATAGGAACCCTAGCTCTTGAAGCTACTTCCACTTGCGAACCCAAGTCTTGCTTTACTGCCTCTAGCTTACATTTAACAACTATGGATGATGAAATGAAAGAGTTTGTAGAACTTTAATCGAACAAGATGGAGAGAGGTATACCTCGGATAGCTCTCATAGTCTCAACCATGGTACCCTGATGATCTGCCTGATGGTGGTCCACTACTATAAACACTTAATTAGATCTACCTACATCCCCAATTGTAGGCTCAAATGTAGCTAACATAGGTCTTGAATAGTGAGATGTACACTATGGGTAGTTGGTTGCAATGTGCCCAAACTTTCCACAAGAATAGCATCTTGTGCCTCTGCCAAACCCTCTCCCTGCTAGAGGTACACTCAACTATTGGTGACTATCCCTACTAGAAAAAGATGAGTTTCTCTGCATAGGATGAGTGTCTAATTTTTGCTATTGCATTGTCAGTTACATAAGTTCCTAGAGTTGGAACTGCCACCACCACTCTATGTCAGAGGGTAGGATCCATTATGTTGTTGTTGTTGTCGTTGTTGTTATTGTTGGTTCTTATTTCCCTTAGGATAAGGGAGTTTCATGTTTCCACCTATGTTCTGATTATCCTTGGACCTTGATGTTGTAGGTGCTCCCACAAATCCACCATGTCCTAAGGTGACACTCTACTCTACTAGTATGGCCCGATGTATCGCTTCCTTGAGGTTTTTTGGTTGAAATACCTTAACACCCCCAATGAGACAATTATTAAGGCCCCAAATAAAATGTTGCACCTTATTGGCGAGCTATCACCAATCCTCACATAACGTATAAGCTCATAGAAATTTCACTCATACTTTGCTATGGTCATAGTGTACTATCAAAGGTTGTGAAATTAATTTTCTCTCTACTTCTACCATTCCTCTAGTAGGAAGTGCTCACGAAAGTTCTCCAAAAATAACTCCCATGTGACAATAATCATATCTACTCCTAGCTTCTTCTCCTTAGTGTTCCACCATGTGGCCCCAAAGAGTTCTAGTTGGGTAATGGAAAACCTCACTTTGGCGTTAGAGTCAAAGTCCTAAATAGAAAAATACCTATCTAGAGCAATTAGCCACAGCTCAACTGCATATCGTGAATGCAACCCATTGAAGGGTTTGATCTTGGACCTCTGAAAGTCCTTCATCTAAGAAGCCTAAACTAACCTCTATTTGTCACCGTGATGGTCTCTCTAAGGACTCCTAGACCTATGCCTCTCCTCATTCACTGCATGGCATAACCCCTCATGATCTGCACCCTAAGGAGGAGGTAGGTGCTCGATAATGGTTCTCATAATCTACCTTAGGTCAACCTCCTTTGATTTGGCCTAATGCTCACTATGGTGCTCTTCCCTATTCTCCTCTAGAATAGGTCCTTCATGGGTAGACTCATGCACACTAAAGTCCTTGCTTTGCCCATGGCCTAAGCTATGACCTCTTGCTGAAGATCTTGTCCCAAATACCATCCTACAATAATATCCAAGAGTAACAAGATACTATAATAACCATAAGAACATACTACTATAAAGCATACACATAAGAAACATGTTTTTAATATAGTACAAGATTCCCATTCAGTTTTACCTATTTTTAGGTTTAAGTAGATTTCAATTTGAAGTTCAAGTGTTTCAAGTTTATAATAAATATATATCATAGTTTAATTTTTGTTTCAGTTCAACTAGTTATCAACTAGTGGTATTCTAATACACCCAGAGCTCCAAATGTAGAGAACCTGGCTCTAATACCACAAGTAACACCTTGCCAGGGAATCCAAAAGAAATTAACCTAAAATTTCACTAAGTTTTCCAAAAAAAAAATTATTTTTAAAGATAATAACTTAACAACAACAAATATAATAGAGCAGAAGCAATAACATACACATAAACACATACCATAAAATAGATTACATTTCTTAAGGGTCCCATGACGTTGAACCACATTTAAGTTTAATTAATTCTAATTCCAATATATAACAATTCCACATTAAAGAATAAATACAAGTACAAATCCATTTAAATAATAGACAATTATCTCATATGCCACTTAGCAATAATCAGAATGCACAATTATCCACTATACAAGTCACAGGGTATGAAAGCCTAAAAGAATATACATCATAAAATAGATTACACCATCTCATGAGATCCATAAAATCAAATACAATACAATAGAGTATAACCATCCATCATAGTACACAAGAATAGAATGAAAGGTAATACAGAAAAAGGAACTCTAGCAACAACATCGAATAGTCAAATCTCAATGGTAAAAGTAAAAAGCACTACCACCTGACCTTGTGCTAACCTAAATGGTCCACTCCCACCACGATAAGGAGATAGTCTCAAGTCCCAGATAGGATAATAATCTAAAAGTCAAAACCAACATCTAGGTCAAGGAAAACCTAAAAGTAATCTATCTCAAAGGTACCAAGACATAAATGACATCTAAACCCAGAGGCGACAATTGTTGGAAATATTCAAGACTATGCAAGGTTACTAAGAGGGGAGGGGTGAATCAATAACCTTAAAAACTTTATTAAATTCATATCTTAATTGCAATAATCCATTAATCATTTAATTCATTAAATCAAATCTAACTACATGCAAGAGAAACTGAAAACATAAACATTCATGGCCCATGAACACAATAATTTGGTGACCCAAAAACTTTCCAAATAGAAAGTAAAATTGGGGTGGGGATGATACCCACAAAACTTCAATACTGAAGCATGAAGTTGGCCAGTTAAGGCTTACATTGATCACTTCTAATGATCTTCCCTATTAGGAGCAAATAGGACTGCTAGGTCCACCTTGTTAGAGGATTTGCAAACATACTATGAAGTATGCACTCGGTAAAGAGATTTGACAACGGACTATTAAGTCTACCTTGTTAGAGGATTTTGGACTAGTTCACCTGGTAGAATGAAACAATAGATCTCTTACTTACAACTAATTTGCTGATAGAGATTCTTTGAAGTACTTATCAACTTTATGTGATAGATATGACTCTTCTACTCCTTGATATGACCTTACAATACACATTTCTACTGATTCACATTCGCATGCTTCTCTCTCCTTTTATTCATCTGTGTATATTCACTCTATTTCTCACTTGTTGGATATGATATAATACATTACATATATTATATCTGATACACTCGAGTTCTGAAGACTGACTTGGTGAAGTTCTGATACATGGCATCCACTATCATTACTCGACATTGTCATGTATTCGATATAAGTAGAAGCTCAGTCCATACTAATCATCTCAGAGTAGTCTCAAACTTGGTCTACACTGGTGACTCGATAGTTACTATTTAACTTGGTAGAAATTGAATTACTCGTTTACCATGAATATACTTGGTAAACACTAATCATCACATTGCTCGGTTAACACTAACTTGGCTTCACATGAACTGATAGCTCGATAGAAACTGCGAAGCTTGGTAACCACTGAACTACTCGGTAGGAACTGTAGGACTTCACACTGCCTGAATTCACTTGGTAACCACTGGAATTCTTGGTAAAAACTATAAAGCTTGGTGGTTACTGAATTACATGGAAAACATTGTAGACTATTCAATGAGCTCGATAACCATACAGAATCCGAATAAGTGTTGTCACTAATAACACACTTGACTTAATGTCAACAATAATGATATGTAGGAAATCTACCACGTAAGTGGGCAAGTGTCATCACATGAGCCAACTCTAAGGCCCCATTTGGTTGCAGGAATTGGGCAGGAATAGGAAAATCTAAATACCTGCATTCACCATTTTGATGTTTGTTTGCAACATACAAAATTGGAATTAGAATTCACTTATCCTAATTTGACCCCAAAATGATCATAGCGAAATTCCTAAAAAAAGATGGGATAAGAATAGCTTATTCTTATTCCATTTTTTAATAAACTCAATTTGATGAGTTTTCGGGTCCGTTACTTTGCCATTTGATTTTATTTTGCCACTCAAATACATTTTTGGACTATTTTCTCTGTTCATCATAAGATATGAGCTAGGTCAACATTATTTAACGTTTAATATGTGTGTTTTTTTTAATGACAAAAAAGACTAATATCAAATTTGATATCTTTTCTAAACTTTCATAAAACTATCTTTACAAATAAATCTTGTGTTTAGTCTTATAATTAAAACTATGTTGAAAGACCATTTAAATATCATATTAATGATCTTGACTTATTTGTATTTTTTATTTTCTTTAAAATATTCAAAAATAAAATTATTTTAGTTTTGATCTTATGCTAATTAAAATAATTTTTGTAATTTAGAATTAAATTTATAATATACAATACGATATGTCCTTTGAATTTTGATGAATTTCAAAGGTTTTGGTATATCTTTCACTTATAAAATCAATTTAAAAAATAAGATAAAGGATAATTAAAATAATTTGGCTTTTGAAAAATTAATTAAAAATGATTTTTTATAAATAAAAAATCTTGTTTATTTAAAATATTACCAGATCAAAAATAATAATTTAATTATTAAAATTTTAAAACAAAACTTATTCCAATTCCTATTTCAATTGTTGCAACCAAACATAATATATGCATATTTTGACTCCTCTTCCAGGTCAACCAAAAAGGTCCAAATGATATTCCATAACTTATTTTAAGAATGCATGAATACCAGAAAAGGCTTATTCCAACATAGATGAATGTTGGATCTAGCAATTCTTGTAGCCAAACAAAGCCTAAGGTTACCCTGGCAGCCTCACTAGACTCTGACCCACTAGTGACTCTATGCAGCACTAGTATCCTTTCCTACTAATAAGGCATACTAACAAAGCAAGGTCACAACCAAGCATCATCTCTACTCTCATCCTAGAATGTACTAGCACTCAAGGCATGGGCGAGGAAAAACAATGACTCTTCTTAGTTCATTTTACTCCCATTTAGTGAAATGTTATCACTTATTAACATAACCTACAACGGGTTACCCAAGCAGCCTCTTTAGCGCTCTGAGCTCTATTGTAGGCCACTTCCCAACATGACATATAGATAACCTACCCTAAGCTCAATAAAAGTACAAGGTCTCATACAACCATAAATCACTCATCAATTCTTAAACAAGCAACTAGAAAGCACTAAAATATCATTGATTGAAACTCACAGATTTCACCAATACAATCATCCTAACAAGACTGATCCAAAATCAAGTACACATATACAAACCCATGAGATCACATGACATCACCAAAAATAATAACTCCCGACCTCTGGTAGATGTCCTAAAACTAGTCAACACTCTAAGTCAACGCCAAACCCAACACAAAAGAAAACATACCTCTCACAATGTAGTTTCATGGTTTCTATTTAGTTTCAAAAACATATAGTTTCATTTTAACAATACGATTCAAGTTTACATTTTGTCATAGATTTTTTTTGTGAAAAAGTTTACAATTTCCATATGAATGAACCCATTTTAATAGATCAATGATTATTTAATTAAATCAACATTAAATTTAAAATAAATAATTCAAATATAAGTCTTGCTAGTCTAAAACATAAAATTATTTCCCAAACCTATAATTAAATAATGATCATTAAAATCATAGTCATTAAATAATGATTTAATAAAAAATTACTCAAATTCATTAAATAATATCTAAGATTATTTTAATTAATTAAATAAAATTTAAAACAGTATTAATCACATTAACTAACATAACAATTTAAAACTATATTAAAATATATTATTAATTATAGAAATTTTAATAAAATTTAATATATTAAAAAAACTATATATAAAAAAACTTTTTTAAAAACCAATTTAATACATATATATTTATAGGCCCATCATTTTGCAGATTATTGTCGTAGCAATCTACTGCAACCGCAGTAGAATACTATTGCCACAATAGTTTTGTTGTGTGGGCAACAGTTTCTGTCATCAGTGGAAAGATGAGGAGGGGAGGTTGGGTGCGGCGGCCCGCCTCCCACTCATGATTTATTATTATTTGTTTGTCTATAAAAAACCAAACAAACTTGCCCCCATTCAATTGCAATTTTGATTTTCGATAAATATTAAATGTAATAAAAATTATCATAGTAAATATTTTACTGTGGTAATTTTTATTAACATATTTTATTTTTATTTTTTTCTATAAAATTATTAATTTTATCTAATAGGGAAAACCCAAATAACTAATCAATTTTTCATTTTAAAAAATGATTTTTTTTCCAAACCCTACCCGATTAAAATACCATTCTATTAAATTAACAGAACGAGGGTTTCTAAATTCTCAATTCTCATATACAAATAATCTCATAATGAAGAACAATTAAAATTTACAACAAGGGTTTCAATTTAAATAATTCATTCACAGACGTATTCGAAGAGTAAATTTCAACCCAAGTGTTTCAAACATATTTAAAATTCTAAAAAAAAGATTTATCCAGATACGAAGAAGACATGAATTCAGATAATAGAAAACTATTGTGCAAATAACCCACAAGATTCCACTTGAATCTGATGCTAATACGACAAACGCACGGAGCACGCAAGTAATCCCCTTTCTTTTGAAAACCTCCTCCTCAAAAATTGCTCCTTCCAATCCCTAGTCCTCAAGAAATGAACTCTATATCTCTAATAAAGAGTTTTTCCCCAATTTAGGGCTTCAATCGTGTAATCACACAAAAACCATTTATCTTTTATTATTTTATTATATTTTAATTTTCATGTGCAACCTTTTTGTTATTTAATTAAAATATCTTTATTAAATTAATTTCTTTCATATCTTTAACTCTCGAGACATTTTAATAAAATATTTATTAATTTAGTTACTAATAATATTTAGAGTTTATTTTAAAAATGAAACTCCTAAATATGTTATTATTAAATTAAATAAATATGATTACGCCAAAATTAGAATTTTAACATCCTTAAATTTAATCCTTTTATTTAATTAATTTCTTAATTAATTAAATATAAATAAATATTGAATATTCTTAATAAAATTTCCATTAAATTAAATCATTAAAAACTTTTTTAATTTGCTTTAATAATAACAAAAAATAAACACGAACCCACAAGACTGAATATGAAAACTCATAACAAAGTACAAAAACTAGATCAAACTCAAGGATTATAATCACGAATTTACATCACTTGACAAATTTGGAAGGTAAATAACTCAGATACTTTCCCTACTTTCTAGGACAAATGGTTTAAGGTTAGGATTTGGACTCAAGAATTTAGCTCCCCTCTTTTACCACTGAGGCACTATCATAGGGTATGCTCATCTTAGCAATTCAAGGAAGTCGATACCAGGTACCTGCAATCTACATAAAATCCATGCATGTACATACACATCTTATCTAGACTAACCAGGCAATGGTGGGAAGTGGTACATCATGTAGATCCTAAATAGGAAGTGACTACTACTCCCTCCCTTAACCATATCAGAAACATCATACATAAAGTGAAACATACATTTACACCATACATATGCAAGTATGGGGTAAGTATCCATAGAAAACACATATAAGTAATCCATCTAACTATCATCATGAGATAATTAAAAACATTATATATTGGCATCATCATCGAAAGAATAAGCATGCATACATGAAATAACTAGTATCAAGCTAACTCATCATATAATCAAATCAGTAAAATGATATCCAACAATATGGAAATCAAATACCACTAATCATCAAACATAATCATAAAGCTGGCCTAAAAGAGTTCAGCAATAATAATTGAAATGTAAACTAGGGGTAGGCACTATGTTGTGCTTCTCCTGTAATGTGTTTACTAAATGTTAGATTTTTTTATATGACCCGTGTTGCTCTGTTGGTGCAAGGTGATAAAGTAATCAAACCTATTGTACCATTCCTCTATATGTATCTCTATTATTCCATATGTTGTTTCATGTTATGTTGTACCTGTGCTAGTGTTCATAAATGTTTCCTTGTGGAATTTTCTTGGATCCATGACTTAGTAGCACTGACTCTTTTTGGACTCTAGGTTATGCTCCGAAAATATTCTTCTTTGTATCTCTTATGTGATCTTTCCTCCTTTGTGATTGTATGTATGTTTATGTGGTGTTTCCCTTGATTTATCTTTGTCTGGGGGCATTTCATAGTGGAAAGTTAATTAGTGGATTTATTTATCTTTCTGTTAAAGTCATTTCTCCTATTAAAGTGTTGGCAATGACTTTAATGTGGGGGCATATGCTCTACTCACTTGTTGCACACACACACTTTTTAATACACATATATTATTTTTCAAGATACCATTTCTCACATTTTGGATTAGTGACTAATCCTTAAAGCATGGATTTATATTTTAGGATCTCTTGATACCCCCAGTTTCAAATATTTTGATCCCTTAAGGTTGAAGGTGTCCTTAAGATTGGATCTCTTTTTCTTTTTGGTTTTACTCTTGTGGAATAGAATATTCTTGAGGGTGAATCCTTGATGGGTTGACTAGTGAGTAGCCACATTCACTAGGCAATTCAATTCCATCTTTCTAGTTGCATTGTTTCCTTGTGTGGTTCACAATGGGATATAAGTTCTCATTGGGCAAGATAATCACACTCTTTCTCTCTTTCTCTTTTTCTAGAGATGTCTATCTTATTGTGATCTTGGAGCTGATGAAGACTTGAATCTTTGGGGGCTTGAGGATACCTTTGTCCCTTTGATTTTAATAATATTATCTTTTCATTATGATCTCCTTTACCAAGAGTTTGCATTGAGTCCATACTCTTGCTAAAGTGGGGGCTTAATGTATTATCTTAAAATGGAAGCAGTTCCATGATAAGAACATTTAGCCCTCCAAGTTAGTAGTTTTGGGTCATGTCAAGCACCTTGAATAGGTCTTTACATAAATTTGGTTGTTTCCCCCTTGTTTTGCTTCTCTCTCCCTATTTCTAGTCTCTTTCTGACAACTTTTTCTAAGAAGCTGAAGACTTTGACTTTCTCAGCCAATGATGACTTGAAGGGTCAAGGTTGACCTTGACCCTAACCTAAGTCATAGATGACCTCAACCATAACCTAGGGAAGAGTCAACCTTGACCCTGACCCCACGTCTAAATTTCAAGTTCTAGAGGTTTCGAGATATCTAACTTCAAAAAGTTTCATTTTTCCACTTTTGAGTCAGTTGTTTTGAGTTTCCTAATGGAAAACTCTTAAATTGCATTTAATCTAGGTGATGAGTCTAGAAAATGCCTTTATTTTGTTATGTTTAAGATACTTTGTGATACTCCGTTTATCTTTGTTTTAACACTTATAAGCCTATGTTTGATAAACCTTTGATGATTAATGGGGTAGAAAAACTATGTCATCTTTTGCCTAAATTATATCTAATATGCAGTATTTCATATAAATATCCAAATGTGTGTTCTTATGCTTGAATTTAGTTTGATGGATGTTTATTTGCAAATATGTCTTATATCATAACTAACTTGATGATAAGGATTAAAGGATGAGTGGAAGAATCAAGAAGTTGGTTGCCGACAGCATTCAAGGAGAAACGAGCATCAAGGAACAACCACAAAAAGGAAGTTATAACCACTCCAAGAAACATGGTAGTGAATAAGGAGGAGTTTTTACGAGCCATTACCTTCTCTGCATTTATGTTGTAACAAGTGGATGCCGAGATTTCATTGCTCCCTCCTTAATTCCGTTATCCTTCCTTTCCGCTTTCAGTTGTTCTCCTATATTCTCTCCTGCAGACTTAACTTAGGATTGTTACTTTTCTATTATGTAATAAAGAGTAGATTCCCTATATATGTCAGGATCGACTCCTGTGTGTGAAGTTTTTAGTTTTTGGTTTTTGATAAGTTTTATCAAGTAAGAGAGAACACTGATTCATAGTTTGTTGCAGTTGTGTTTTACAATTCTGAATCATGTAATGACTGATTAATGAAATGAACTAGTTCTCTTTAGCTTCTATCCTATGTTGGTAGATTAAAGAAGCCAACCAAGGGGGCCCACTTGGAAGGTGGATTAGATTAGGATAGAATAGATTCATTTTACTAGCATTACCAGTATTTTAAGTAATACGTAGCTAATTAATTCCTTCCTGTAGCATCACACTTCATGAACGTTCCTACAGCATCTGTGAGAACAGTCTAGTGGATGAGTCAAGATGGAATCTCTGTTATCTTGTCATTGTGTTTTCAACATTCATAGATTCAGTAGTTTCCTTTCCACAACAGTAGTGTAGTTTCCTCCCTTTGCATTTTTACTTTCCTGCAGCACAAGCATAATGACTCATCAAGGTACCTAGTGCACATACTGTGCCAACCATTTCAAGTATATGTCCTTGGGTTGAAAATCTAAATGCACCTCATGGTAGGAGAAAAGTAGTCCTTAGCTTAAATAGATTATTCCTAAGCCAGGCCTAGCGCATGACTATGGAACACTTATTGTGAGGCGGTTCACTAGGTCCATTTCTAGGGGTTAAGGTTAATTGGGATTTAATTCTCCAATGTTGGTCTCTCTAGAAGTTTGTTCCCTAGATCACTATATAAGGAAGCCTTCTTATCTCATTTTGGCCTCTATTATCTATCTATTATCTACTTTTCATGAGGAGATGATCCAAAGATAACTTTCTATGATCAAGAAACCACATTTGAGCATTCAAGATTCGTCATTCAAAACCCTAGATCTAACCATCATGGTGGTGTGAGTTTCCTTCATGATCCTTTGTTCATCTTCAAGATCTATCCATTTCTTCTCTCAAGGTGGATTCCAAGCATACAATCATGGAGGTTTTGATTTACATTTGCTAATGTTATGTTCAAGATTTTATATTAACATACTTGTTTATATTTCAATACAATTGCATATTTATTGAATATCATATCTTTGTTGTTAGATTTACTTCTACTACATGCTAGCATTCTCTATTTCAATTCCATTATTAAAGTTGATTCCAAACTAGGGTTTGACCAAGGAAAACCCCTCATCCAAACAACAAAACCCTTTTTCTTGCAGGTATAGGTACATGACCATGAATTGAAGTGCATATTTGGATTCCCTTTTTGGGAAACTTTTGAGATTCATGAATAGAATTTTTGTCAAAGTAGTGTAGGTCAAGGTATAATTTTTGGGGTAAGATTGTGCCTCGCTATCTAGGTTGAGGTTGACCTACCTTCAAAAAGAAAAATTTTCCTAGGTTTTCTCAGTCTCATCATTTCCAGTCTGGAGAAGGTTGCAGAATCTCCCAAAACTGTACATGGACATTGGAAATCAGCATTTTCCATATTTTCCCTACTTTGAAATTAGTATTTTTCTTCTATTCATTCAAGATTTCAAGTTCATACTTTTTATAGTAGATTATAGGATTTTCTCCTTTCTTCATATTCTCCATTGTTTGATTCATTGGTGCATTTATCATTTCTTTGTGATTAATCCATTTGGATCTTTCCTTTTGGTAATTTGGATTAAGGATAGGTCCTCTATCCCCTCTCACGAATATTTAAAACCCATCCATATTTTATTCTATTCATTGTGATCTTGTTGATAGCCCTTGAATCTGTACACAACTTCCATTGTCCTCCTTTCTTGGATGTGAAAACCACTGGAACTACACAAGGGTTGATGCTCTTCTTTATCAAACCTTGATCTAGGACTTCTTGCACTTTCCTCGTTACATCTCTACTCTGATTTAGGGTAATCTTATAGGATTCCTTATTAGGTAATGAAGCACCAGTCACAAAGTCAATCTGATGACTTATCACTCTCCTTGGAGATAAAGTTGCAGGTGTCCCATCACTCACTATGTCCTTATATTTCTTTAGCATATCTTGGATTTCAAAGGGTAAGGGCTCTTTCTTGGTTTTATCTTCATCGTTAGGCTTATGGAGTTTCACATATCCCTTACCATCTTCATTCTTAAGAGCCTTGATGAACTCCTTCCCACTACTCAACAATACACCAGGAGTCTTGGACTATGATTCATCCTCCTCCAATAAGGATTGAATCTTGAAAGTCCTTCCATCCCTCTTGAAAGAAATCAAATTCTCCTTCCCATCATATACAACACCTCTTTTATATTGCCCAAGTCTTCCCAATAGTAGATGGCATGCATCCATGGGTAACATGTCACAAAGTAGTTTGTCCTTGTAACCTGCAATTGAAAACTCAACCAAAGTTTGCCCATTCATGAACATACTATATCCTTTGTTCAACCATGTAACTTTGTATGGGTTAACATGAGGTACCTTATTTAACTTGAGCCTCTCCAATGCTTCCTTTGATATAATGTTTTTTGTGGAGCCTAAATCCATAATCACCTTGCACACCTTGCCCAAAATCTTGCACCTAATTCTAAACAAGGCCCTCCTATGCTTGGGTTCATCCTTAACTAGTTGTCTGATCAAAACTCTCTTGAACATTAAGTTCTCTCCTCTCTCTAACTCAATATGATCTACCTCAAATACCTTAGAACTCACGGATTCCTCTTGAGCATAGGAAACTCTCTTGTCACTGCTTGAAGAAGTAGGCTTATCAAGACATCTATAGAAAGGGTGGCCCAATTGACCACAACTATAACACTTCATGCTTGCAAACTATGAGTTGCTCCTACATGTACCTCTTCCTCTATTGGAGCCTCCTTGATTGTCTCTTCCTCTTGAGTAACCTCCCCTTGGAGTAGTCTCATTGCCTTGCTCTTCTAGTTTGGACTCACCTTGGGTTCTTTTATTACTGCCTTTGCCTTGATATCCACCTCTATGCCCTCTTTGGTCTCTTCCCCTACCTCTACCTAGGAAGTCTGAATCACCCTTCTTCCTATTCTTCTCTTCCACCTTAAGTGCTAATTGATTACACTTCTAAATAATGGAAGGGGTCCATAGGCTTAGCTCCTCTTGGATGCTCCATTTAAGTCCACCCAAGTAACTTGCTAACTTAATAGGTTCATCTTCCTAAATTTGGGACCTTAAGCATAGTTTTTGAAATTCCTCTACTTAATAGGCCACATCCAAGTCCTTTTGCTTCATACCTTGCCTCTTTCTATGTAACTGTACCTCATAATCTTTTGGCGGATAGTTCTCCTTCACTTTGGTCACCATAGCATTCGAATTAGCTATAGGCTTCTTGCCCATGCTGACCCTTTCATCCTACAAGTATTTCCACCACGTCAATGACATAAAAACAACTAATCAAAACTATCAAAAGTAAACCCTTTTTATAGCCTAAATTATTCAACTAAAATTTTGTAACATGGCAATAAAGAAGAGAGGTATGTTTCTTTCCTTTTCCCTCCCAAATTGCTCCTAACGATGGCATAAATTCTTCCAAATTGCTTCTCGACCATGACCATGTTCATTTTTCATGAGTCTTAAAGAACCTATAGATGTTTGCTAATGTTGAAAATTTAGTCAAAACTAATCCCATTATCCTCTCCACTTGGTGTCCGACTCAAAAATATTCCCCAAGATTTTATCTGCCCCTAGATGCTTGGGAGGTTATTCAACTTTTCCTATATCCCTTTTCCAACTACCACAACCTGTCATGCAAAAAGATAAGACATGATTCAAAGATTTTTGGAAAAACTTGAACTTTTAAGCTAACATCGAGATTCTTCTAGAGAAAGGGTTCTACTATACGTCATATTTTTGTTAACTTTTATCATCATTGTTAAAATCTAGAATTTTATCATTCATCAAAATTCCTTTGATTACCATGGAGAAATAATCTTTCATATTTCATGCCCCTATAATATTGCTTCCTTTATAAACTATCACTTCCTTTATGACCTTGGTGTGGTCTTATCACATCATTAATTCCTATTACCTTGAGAACAACCAGCATGTAGAAATATTAAGATCACTTAGGTTTATTTAAGGTAAAAGTAAAATGTTGTCAATAGAATCTATGGTGCATTAGGTTACACAAATGAAATGTCAAAATGCTCTAATAATATAAAAGGTTACAAAATTGTTGCTTGATTTGGCTTAGTGCACCTTGGGAACACTTTGGTCTAGCATGCACCAAGACATTAGTGATGTTACATTAGAAAAATAAAATCTCTACTAGTGTTTACCTTGTTAAATAGAGTCAATTGAGAAGATGGTTTGATCCCACGATGAACAATTTCAAAGTTGAACCATTGAGCAACTTTCAACTAAGAAATAATGCAACTTTTTGTACCAGCTAAAATGTTAGAAATAAGGTGTCTCAAACTTGGATAATTCCTATTCTTATTATTTGTTTTGTAAAATGTATTTCTTGTAAATAATGTTGATGTGTCGGCATCTTGAATTGTGTATAAGGAGATCATAGCTAAAACGGTTATGACGGATTCCTATGACACGTAAGAGCTATGTTCAGAAGATTCAATGATAGGTGAAGACATGTGGCAACTAATAATTTTGAGTATTGTACACTCTACCCCAATAGTAAAATGTTAAAACCCTAATACAGTTACCTTTGGGAGTTGCCCTAAAAGTGAAGCGCATGTTATAAGCATTTTTAGGGTTGCGAAGAGGTGTATGCGAAAAAGTGTATTGTTGGTACTGTGTGTTGCTACAGGAGTCTTCTGTTGTCGCTGTTGAACTTGCATTGCAAGTGTATTGTAACCTTGTGTTGAAGTAATACATTGTGCAGGTTCTGGAGGGGTGAGGTTGTTTTACCGAAAGGTTTTTCCCCACTGAAAAATCTTTGTGTTATGTGTTTCTTTCTCTGTCTATTTTCTTTATGCTTGCTTGGCTGAAATATTGTTGTTTACATGATATTGAATCTTTAAGTGTAAAAGATTTTAATAGGATTTGCACCATACTTCTCTTTAGAGATTAGTGTAGGAAGCTATTTCCGTACCTGAGTTTCCTTACATAAAATTGGGTCACCAAATAGAATCTAGGTGGAATATCCCAAAACTTATCTACATTCATGTAGGCCTTCCCAAGATGGTCCTTGTGCACTTCACATTTCTCTCATACCCCTCACGAGATCTAAGAAATTGCCCTCTGAAAATTGTTTTTTGATTTGGCTTGGGCACCTTGGGAACACTTAGGTCAAACATTCATTGAGATATTCTAGATTCTATGAAAGAAAAATAAGGTCTCCACTAGTGTTTACCCAACTAATTGGAGTTGATGGAGAAAACAATTTTGTTCCCATGACAAATGCATTTAAAGTTGTACCATTGAGCAACTTTCAAATGAGTAGCATTGCAACTTTTTACACCAAAAGAGATCGGGTTTGCCAAATGAAATCTAGGTGGACTATCCCAAAAATGGTCTATAGTTCTATAGGCCTTCCCAAGATGGTCCTTATGCACTTCATAGTTCTTTGATACCCCTCACAAGGTCTGATAAATCACCCTCCAAACATTGTCACCCAATTTGGCTACTGCACCTTGGGAACACTTAGGCCTAACATGTGCCAGGACATTTTTTATTCTACATCGAAAAATGAGGTCTCGACTAGAAGATACATGGCCAATCAGAGTTGATGGAGTAGATAGTTTGGTCCCATGACAAATGGTTTCAAAGTTGTACCATTGCAACTTTTTCCACCAATCAAGACTAAGCCACCAAATGGATTCTATAAGGAATATCCAAAAATTGATCTACATACCTATCAACCTTCTTAATATGGTCCTTGTAAACTTCACAATTCTTTGATACCCCTCATGAGGTCTAAGAAATTTCCCTCCAAACATATTTCCCAAATTGGCTTAGTACACATTGGAAACACTTAGGTTCAACATGCACCAAAACATATTTGATCCTATGCTAGTGAAATGAGGTATCTACTAGAAGACACCTGACCAATTAGAGCCTATGGAGCTGATGGTTTGTTCCCATGATGAATGGTTTGAAAGTTGCATAATTGAGAAACTTTTAACTAAGCAATATTGTAATTTTTTGTACCAATCAAAATCAAGTTGCCAAATGGAATCCAACTGGAGTATCCCAAAATTGATTAGAACATGCATGTAGGATTTTCCAAGATGGTCCTTGCGTTCTTCATGAGGCATGAGAAATCACCCTTCAAATATTGCTACCTGATTTGGCTTAGTGCACCTTGGGAACACATAGGCCTAACATGTTTTGTGACATTCTTGATGATACACTAGAAAAATGAAGTCTCTTCTAGCATTCACTTGAGAAACCAGAACTAATAGAGTAGATGGTCTAGTCCCATAATGAATGGTTTGAAAGTTGCACTACTAAGAAACTTCCAATTGAACAATAATGTAACTTTTTAAACCAATCAAGATTAGCCACCAAATGGAATCTAGGAGGAATATATCAAAATTGATCTATGTGCTTGTAGGTCTTCCCAAGATGGTCCTTGTACACTTCACAATTCTCTGATATCCCTCGCAAGGTCTGAGAAATTTCCCTCCAAAAAATTTTCCTGATTTGGCTTAGTGCACGTTGGGAACACTTTTGGTCCAACATGCATTGGAACATCTTGATGCTACAAAGGAAAAATAAGGTCTCCACTAGAATTTATTTGACCAGCCAAAGTTGATGGAGAAAATTGTTTCCTCTCATGACAAATAGTTTAGAAGTTGCACCATTGAGAAACTTTCAAGTAAGTAATATTACAAATTTTTATACCAATCAAACTAGGGTCACCAAATGGAATCTAGGTGGACTATTGGAAACTCATCTACGTGTTTTCAAGCCTTCCCAAGATGGTCCTTGTGCACTTCACAATTCTTTGCTACAATTCTATGATACACCTCACTAGGTCTAATAAATCACCCTTCAAAAAATAGTTCTTGATTTGGCATCTTGCACCTTGGGAACACTTAGGTTTTGAATGCACTGGAACATTCTCGATGCTATGTTGGAAACATGAGGTCTCTACTAGTAGATACCCATCTAAACAAGGTCGATGTAGAAGACTGTTTAGTCCTATGAATCATGGTTTAAAATATGCACCATCAAGACCTTTTGGTGCATCTTACAAGTGAGAAACAACACAAATTTTGGGCATTTTAAGTCAGTGATACTAATAGCTTTGCAAACATGAATTAAGGTGACTCCTATGAACTAAAAAAATCATCCTTATGCTAGCTTGACCTTATTTGATCATTTTGACAGAAAACTAATTTAATCTATATTGCACTTGAAATATATTAAGATTAAAATGCAATGCATAAAAATGATATGTTTGGCCATATCACATTTTTTATTAAACTGGTAAGTAACTACATTCTTGCATGTATTTCATTATTACAAAGGTTTGAGCCTACATAGAACATTACATACAAATACATGTTATCATTGATTTTTTTTTTTTTTTGAATGAATTCATCAATGTTATAAAAAGTCCTAGATACACCATAGCCAAAAATCTTAGATACATAACTATACATCCTCCTATATAATAAGTGTGTCCTTTTTGCTTCTTAACATATAGTTTTAACCATTGGTACTCGGTGACATCTATATTCCAATTTCTATATTCTAAAGGCACAAGATGTATTAATAGATAAAACAAGAAGTTTATAGTTGTTGACAAAAATATTATGAATGTATAAGCATGGTGAAGTTTACTATTATTTTTTATGAACTAACCAAATGCATGCCTCAATCTTCTAACTATCATAAAACCAAAGTTTATTGGTTCAACCAAATGTAGGATACATGTATAATTATTATATTCAATGTAAGTATAACCAATATGGAAAACCTTGTAGTGAATCACACTTACCTACTGAAGTGTGCCAGAAGGCTCATCTCTTTTCTTGAGGGTATTCAAGATTGCTTCATGATCAATAGTAATAATAGTCCAAAGTTATTAAGTCTTTGGTCTTCCTTGATGATCCAACAACTTAATATTGGCTATTATGGAAAGGTGTTAATATATGAGAATGTTTTTGTGCTTCTCATAGTATTCAAATGCAAGAATGCGATTTTTTTCTAATCATGTATGTCCACAGTTATGTTCCTACAATAACAATTGAACTTGTTGGCACGTAAACACACCATAATCTTTCGTCAAGTGTGTAATATTATGCTTTCCTTGTACATAGTGTGTTAACTAGTAATCTGATCTCTCATCATTTTCATGCGGTGCAACCAATGCAAAATGATGTCCTAGTTGTAAAAGATCTAAAAGATGGTCATACTCAAGTGACTAGTCCATATCCTCATTTATTATAGAGAGTGTGAGAGATAAAGGAGTTAGATAATATGGAGCCTATGTATTAACTGACTTACTTGACTTGCACTGATCCCAATTACACTAAAGACAACTAGGACACAAAAGATCTCCCCTCCCCTGGGTGACAATATTAAAGTACATTGATCAACAATAGAACAAGCATCAAGGAGTTATGCACCTTAAACTTTTAATTGATCATTCACTAGATATCTATTTATACATGTGCCTACTCCATCATGCTCCCTTTTTCCATGTCTAACCTCAAAAAAAAACTCCAAATATGAGGTACACATCTCTCTACATGAATTCTACACGACAAGTAAAATGTACAAGCACTCTTGAATTGACATGTAGTTATCTGACCAAATGAGATGTTTATCCATGACAATATTAGTTTCTTGCACCCACTCAAAATAATTTTCAAAGCAATGTTGAACATATTTGTGAGATTGAGATATATCATCACTCATATAAAAATGGTACTCTCTATTTATCTTTTGATCATCTTTTGTGCTATCTAAAGAATGTCTATATGTTATGCATAGAAAAATAACAATCTAAATGGACTTGTAATATTGAACTTGTAACTCATTTTAGGGCTGAAATGTATAGTTCTCTACAAATTCAACAACCAATATAATAGTACCAATTGAAAAAGTGTCCTTACATATCCTAAATTGGTGAACCAACCACTGAGACTTGTAACTATTACTTGCATACTTGTAAAAACTATTCTTCTTGAAACCTAAAATAAAATTAGTTGCATTTCATTCTTTTGTAACCAACTCACATCTAGAGCCTTCACCTTCACTTTTCATTATATTTTAATTGTTTCATATACCTTCTTTTTTTTTGGATAATTGACTTTCCAAAAAAATAGCAACCCTCATAAAAACATGAAACAAACTTCACTAGCCCACCACATTCAAAGAACTTTTCGTTTAAGCAATCATTTGTATAAAATAAATAACCATCATCTCTAGTAAATAAAAAATGATCTAGAAAGTCTCTTAATTATTTTGGAAGAGAAGTTTCACCACACTCCCATAACATTTCATTACTATGCAAAGTAGAATGAATGGAGTGTAAAAGTTCATAGTGCATTGAAAACTTCACATGATATTACAACAAGTATTTCAAATCTTAAGAGGAATTCAAAAAATGTCTTGAAGGCTTCAAAACCCCTTGTGATATTTTTAATGTTAGTGTGTCTCACAATTTTTTTTACAAAATTGTTTGACTCACCTCCAAATAATGTTTAGGATGTGGGGTATAGTTTAGAATGTTGATTCTAAACTTCAAGACATCTGTCACATTTTGCGACACTCTTAAGTTATATTACAAAAATAGTTGAATTTGATCTTTCACAACATTAGATGGGCTCCTACAAGTACAATCCTAAAACCAAAAAAATATTGTAGTACATTGAAAATACTATGATTTCACCAAAGGTCATTAGATGCCCATGGTGAAATCCTTGTCTATGCCTCAAAATCCTTCAAAACCCTAAGGTAGCAAGAAATTCGGACCTACTTGTTCAAAAATATGAAATCTTGAGTTAGGAGATAGATGGAGAATTAAAAATATATGAATTGGAAAGATAATTCATCCACCTATCTAGAAATGTGGGTCTCAGCCCTAGATGTGTTTGTACAAATCCATACAATGTGTGACAACAAGCAGATTGCAAGAAAAATAGGGTATTTTATTGATTGAAAAGTGTAAGTACATCATTCTGCCTACCACCCACCTAAAAGGCCTTATTATAGGCCTTCTAATGTTCATCAAAACATTTCAATCTTTTTCATGGCCGTTGGGGAATTTGTTGCATCAGTTTGCAAAAGATTGCTAAAAGTTGCTAGACAACTTTTGAACAATTTTGCATTTTTTACAATTTTTACAAACTACAAGAAAAAAGGTAATGAAACTTAGTCTAAATGACCCAAATAGGTCCAAAACATGATAAAACATGAAATAATGAAAAATCTTGAAATTATAGGCCCTTTTACCATCTCTGACCATAGTTGACCAAGGGCTTATAATTGTGCTAATCTTGGAACTAGGTCTTACAATTTGGTCTAGATGTCTAGATGATGGTTCTAACCTATGCCAGATGTTTCTAGGAATTTGGTAAGTCATCCTTTATTGTGGGTTCTCCTTTACCATACTCCCATTAAACTTTTGAACTCAAGTTCCCATTTGAGGGTAATTGCCTCACAGAAGTGCCACTTGTTTGATTTGGTTTTCTCTCATCCAAGTTGCATCAATATTGGGGAGCCCTTTCCACTTGGCTAAGTACTGCATGTACTTCTTAATTCTGGTTTGTTTCAACAACTTGGTATCCAAAATTTCCTTTAACTCTAGTGGTATTCTTTGAGGGAGATCAGTTACATATTCTTCATCATTGATGTTTGCCTGCTCACTTTGCTCACTTGTTGAACCTATTATGCCTTTGTAGGGGTCAAGGATTGCAATATTGAAGATTGGAGAGATTTGCAAGGTAGGGGAAATAGAGATCTCATATGCATTTTCACCCATCTTGTTGAGTATAGTGCATGGTCCTACTTTCTTCATTTGAATTGTGGAATATCTACCCTTAGGTAGTCTCTCTTTTCTAAAGAATGCCCAAACCTTGTCTCCAACTTGGAAGTAGATTTCCCTTCTTTTCTTGTAGGCATGTTCCTTGTATTTCAATGTTGATCTTGTAATGCTTCCTTGATGTCATGTTGCACCTTTGTAATGAGTTCTACCAATTATTCTCCCTGAGCACTTATTTTGAAATCAAGTGATAGTTCTACCAAGTTAAATGGTCCTTTGGGATGAAGGCCATACATTTCTTGGAAGGGAGTCTTGCATGTTGGCATGTTCATGTAGTCATTAAATGAAAACTCTACTTCAAGAAAGAGTAGATCCCAACTCTGAGCATATTGTTTGGTTAGGCATCTTAGGAGATTTCCTAAGGATCTATTTACTACCTCAATCTACCCATCAGTTTGTGGATGGTAAGCAAAGATGTAGGTTAGGTTAGTACCAAGTTTCTTGAAGAGTGTTCTTCAAAAGTGACCTTGAAACTTCACATCCCTATCGAATACAATTGTTTGTGGTAAACCATGGATCCTAACTACCTCTTTAAAGAAAATATGTGCAATATGAGAAGCATCATTTGTGCTTTTACATGGTACAAAATTGACCATTTTGCTAAATTTATCCACAATTACAAAAACACTATCAAAACTTTGTTTTGTTGTAGGTAAACTCATGACAAAATCCATTGAGATTGATTCCCAAGGTCTTCTAGGGATTGGTAAGGGTTGATATAAGCCCTGATTTGTTCATACACCTTTAGCTTGCTAACAGACGGTGCAAGTCTATGAAATTCTTTACCTCATTGTTCATCCTTGGCTAGAAATAACTTCTTTTCACTATGTGTGTTATCTTGTCAATGCCAAAGTGTTCTCCTAGGCCACCACAATGTTTCTCCCTTATTATATTTTTCCTCTTTGAACATTTGGGAATGCATTTTTAAACTCCTTTAAATAGGAGTCCATTCTAAATCAAGTATTCACAAAAATCAATATGGTGTCTTCCTTCCATCTTTATGCAATCTTGAAAAATATCTTAAAAAATCTGGATCATTAGCATATAGATTCTTGAGGGAATTAATTCCCACACTTTGAAGTTGTACCTCTTCAACCAATCCAACCCCCCTACTAAGGACATCTACAACCTTATTTTCCACACCTTTCTTGTGTTTGATGTTGAAAGTGTAGGCTTGCAACTGCTCCATCCATTTAAGATTTCTAATAGAGAACTTTTCCTATGAATTCAGAAAACTCAATGCATGGTTGTCAATATATACCACAAATTCTTTGGGGATTAGATAGAGCCTCCATTTCTTGAGGGCTTGAACCATGGCATAAAGTTCCAAGTAATATGTTGAGAACTTCTTTTTGGCCTCATTTAATTTCTCAGAGAAGAAAGAAATTTCCTTACCTTCCTAACTTAGGACTACACCTATGGCCAAACTTGCATCAGTTTCCACAGTAAACACTTTTTTGAAATCAACTAGTACCAAGATGGGAAATTGAGAAACTCTATTTTTCAAGTACTAAAATGCATCGTTGGCTTCCTTTGTTCAAGCAAACTTATTCTTCCTACCTCCTTTAATGGTATCAAGCATTGGTGTAAAGACATTGAAGTTTTGGATAAACTTTCCATAGAAGGTGGAAAGTCCATGGAAGCTTCTTACATCACCTTGGTTCTTTGGTGGAGGCTAGTTGATGATTGTTTCAACCTTCTCAAGGTCCATCTTGAGAGTGTCTTGTGAAATCACAAAACCTAGGAACACAAGTTCCTTCTTCATAAACATGCACTTTTCCAAGTTGATCACCAACTTGTGTTGATGAAGCCTTCTTAATACTTGTTCCACATGATCAAGATGCTCCTCTTTGCTATGATTGAATATTAGTATGTCATCAAGGTAAATAACAACACATTTGCCAATAAAATCTATGAATATCTTATTCATAAGCCTCATAAAAGTACTAGGGGCATTGCTTAACCCAAAGGGCATCACCAACCATTCAAACAAACCTTCAGTAATTTACAATGTTGTCTTCCATTCATCTACTAGTTTGATCCTGATTTGACGACATCCAAACTTCAAGTTTATCTTGGTGAATTAGCAAGTTCCTCCTAGTTGATCCAATAGAACCTCAATTCTAGGCATGGGGAATATATACCTTATAGTAATATTGTTGATAGCCCTACTATCAGTACATAACCTCCATTTTCCATCCTTTTTGGGAGCAAAGAAAAATGGAACAACATAAGGACTTAGGCTTCTTTTATTAGGTCTTTTTCCAAAAAATCATTAACTTGCTTGGAAATTTCTGCATGTTGGGTTGGGGTTATCTTATAAGGTGCCTTGTTAGGTAGAGAAGAGATAGGTATCAATTCAGTTTGATGACTAATATATCTAATGGGAGGGAGGCTTGTGGGCAAGTCACGAGTAGTGACATGACTATATTTTTGTAGCAAGTCTTGTATCTCTTGTGGGATGTGATCTTTATCCTTTGAAGTTATGTTTTACCTTGGTTTAGAGACCAATATAAAACCCTAGTCATTAGGTTTTTTCAAGGCTTTGATCATTTATTTCTCCCCTATGGTTACAATAGTAGACTCTGCTTTAGGATCAGGCATGGGTTTCATGGTGAAGGTTACACCATTCCTATTTATAGAGTAGGTATTATATTTGCAATGATGGATGGCATCAACATCATATTGTCAGGGCCTTCCTAGGAGTATATGAGATGCATCCATTTCTACAACATCACAAAGTACTTTATCCTTAATATCTGCTAAGGAAAATTCTACCCATGCTTGTTTAGTTACCCAAGTTTGTTGACCATTCGTTAACCAAGAAATATGGTATGGAAAGGGGTGGGGTTTCTTAGGTAGTTTAATTTTTTCTACCATTTTAGAAGAAACAAGATTTTCAATTGAGCCTGAATCAATCAAAAAATTGCATACCTTGCCTTGGTACTTGATCTTTGTCCTAACGAGATCCTTTCTTTGGGGTAGTTCTTGTGTGTTAGGGATCTACAAAAATGCTTGCCTCATCATTAGATATGCTCCTTCCTCAGGTTTAAGGTCCTTGCAATGAAGTTGATCTTCTTCAAAAAGTTGTGCTCTTCTTTCTCCTTGATTATTATTCCCCTTCTTAGGGAACTTTCCTACATGGTGTCCTACTTCATTGCAGTTGTAGCATGTGAGAGGGTCATTGCCTCTTCCTCTACCTCTGTTGAAAGATCTTCCTCATTTGTAGTTCCCTTTAGAACTTTTTCCTCCTTGATCCTTGTTCTAATCAGTAGGTTTGTTTCCACTACTTTGCCCCTTGTTCCAAGAATTGTTCTTGGGCTTGAAATTATTATTGTTTTCTTTGCCTTTGCATTGATCCTGCCTCCTTTTCCATTTCTCTTCTACTTTGATGGCTAGTTGGTAACACTTATTCCCTGAAGTCCTATCAACCAAATATCTTAGTATGATGATCAAAAGTGCAAGCACCAATCACAAGTGCTTCAAGGATGATGTTAGGTTATCACAACCACTCATCCAAACAAGGAAAACCCCAATCACAAGGGAACCCTACAAAAGAGACAACTTATCACAAGTCGCTCAAAATGCACAATTTGACCAAATTTGATAAAAACAACCCTAAACTTCATGAGATGACCAGGGGAGACTCATACTCAAGGAAATGGTCTATTTAGGTCATAAATGGAATTATCCAATGGTTAGAACCCAATAATGCAACTTCTAGCATATAGTTTCTTTGTTAAACTGATAAAAAAGACTAGTAGCCCTTTTTGATGAAAAACTAACTTAAATGTAAATATCTCCACACAACCTAGGAAATAAATCATAGTTTTGGATACCCTTTTAGGACTTACAAAATATGAAAAAGCACCAAGGTTTGATGACAAACAAATAAAGCTTTCTTCAAATTCTTACCTAGGCAATTAGGCCTATTAGGTCTCCATTAACAAAGGAAGTACATGTTATAAGACTCCATACTACAAACCAATGATGGGAACATGTAAGGGAAGACCTAGGAAAGTCACAAATCTTATTTCAAGCCTTGATGCCAAGTCTAGAGCAAGTTGTGGGAGATGATCCATTCATTTCCTAACATGCACATGGGTCTTACATGCCTAGGGCATCAAATAACTAATGGGCCCCTGCAAGTACAATCCTAAAACCAACATAATCTTATAGTAAATTGAAAATGCTAGGATTTAACCAAAGGCCATTAGATTCCCATGGTGAAATCCTTGTCTATGCTTAAAAATCCTTCAAAATCCTAGGTTAGCAAGAAATTTGGACCTACTTGTGGAAAAATATGAATATCTTGAGTTAGAAGATAGATGGAGACTTCCAACTAGATGCATCAGAAAGATACTTCATCCATCTATCCAGAATTGTGGGTCTCAACCCCAGGTGTGTTCATAAAGATTCATACAACATGTGACAGCAAGTAGATTGTAGGAAAAATAGGGTATTTTATTGATTGAAAAGTGTAAGTACATCATTCTGCCTATCACCCGCCTATAAGGGCTTATCATAGGCATTCCAAAGGTCATAAAAAAATTTCAAACTTTTTTTTGGATGTTGGGGAAGTTTTTGCATTAGTCTACAAAAAATTGCTAAAAGTTGCTTGACAACTTTTGAGCAATTTTGCATTTTTTGCAATTTTTGCAAACTACAAGCAAAAAGTAATTAAACTAAGTCTAAATGGCCCAAATAGGTCCAAAACATGATAAAAAATGAAATAATGCAAAATCTTGAGATTCTAGACCCTTTGACCATCTTTGACCATAGTTGACCAAGGGCTTATAATTGTGCCAATCTTGGAACTAGGTCTTACAATTTGGTCTAGATGCCTAGATGATGTTTCTAACCTATTCTAGATGTTCCTAGGACTTTGGTAAGTTATTCTTTATTGTGGGTGCCTCTCTCTCTCTCTCTCTCTCTCTCTCTCTCTCTCTCTCTCTCTCTCTCTCTCTCTCTCTCTCTCTCTCTCTCTCTCTCTCTCTACCTCCCTCCCCCTCCCTGTTTCTCTCTCTCTACCTCCCTCCCCCTCCCTCTCTCTCTCTCTCTCTCTCCCTGCAGACTTAGATTTATTTTTAAATTCAAAGGTTCTAATCAAATTTTATTGGTGAGGATTGAGTTTGATTTGTGTATCAAATAAATTATTGGGCGTGTGACTTAGATTTATCTGATTTATATTTTATTTTGTGTAGATTCTGTATGTTGAACTAATTTTATTTTGTAGCTTAGAACTTTGTGTCTCTTCATGTTGCCCTTTATCCTTGGATTGTTAATCTAAGTTTCAAAACTCAATTTCCTTTAAGTGTTTCCCATTAACGATTCTCTCTCTCTCTCTCATATAATACAATACTAATATATATAATAATATAAATAATAATAACATAATTATTATTAATAACATATTTATATTAATTTACCTTATTTGATGCTAATTATAATATTGATACTAAAAAATATCATACTAATATTATATTATTATAAAATAGTAATATAAATAATAATAATGAAATAATTCTATTTGAAAACACTAATGATAAAAACAAGAATTAAATACCAAATTTAAAATCTTTGAAAATTCAAATTCTTTGGGCTAAATCGGATATATGAAAGTTTTGGATATTCGATTAGCCCAACAAGCCTACTATTTGTCTTGAAGTTTTGACTTTGGGATGCCAAACATGAAAAGTCAACCCAAAAAAAGTGTTTGACATAGTTCCTCTAATCTCCAGAATTCGACCATGTAGCTGATGACATAATTTGACCTAAAATTAATGAAACAAAAAGGGTTTCTTAAAGAGATTAGCAGCTTTCCATTGATATAATGTCGGTCAAAATTTGAGTTCAGTAAGTAATTATTATTTATTTATTAATTGATTTACCTCTAAAGTCTTGATTGAGAAACAAAAATAACTTTTGAATATTTTAACCTTTTTGAAATCTAAAAGATGTGTAACATTATATGTTTTGCCTATTATAAAAAAACAAAATAGTTTCAATTTTGTAAAGTTTAGAATTAGTTAAAGTGCTCAGGCACAAGATTTTTTTAATTCTGAAAAAGTTATAGTGGAAAATTCATAATTAATTATTTAGTTGGAAAAAATACACAAAAATATGCCTCACATCCATACATGAATCTACTATTATATCTCAAATCTTGTGAAAATTTATCATCGTTTGATTATGATTAAGGTGGTTAGACATACACATACTTTTTACTTTTTTCCTAAAATTCACATGCTATTGCATTGAAATCTAAACTTTTCAACTATTAGATTAATTATTTTTTTAGAAAAGCACTAGTAGTTTAGAAACTACATTCAATTTCCTATAGATTATCTTCTTGCTACTTTTTGACATAAGGTTGATAAGATGTTCAAGTTTTTGCGTTAAGTTGAGTAATCATGATTTTCTGATTTTTCATTGCCACTTAAGGCCATGACTTGGTATATCATGATCCTACACATACCCTTCAATGCAATAGATGTGTAAGTATCTTTAAATCAAATGTAGAAGAACTAAACTTCCATTTATTTGGAGACCTTTTTTTAACTTTACTTTTGATAAGGAATAAACATATATCTTTGCTTGAAAAATTCCTTATATCTAACTAAACTTTATTATAGTAGTGTTTGGATGAAATACAAAAAATATCATGATGTTTTGTTATAATACAATGTTGGTACATGGGATTGGTTATGTATGGCGTGTGAATGATTATCTAGACTGTAATTAATAATTGAAATAACCTACATGAAAGAAGGCAAAGAAAAGTACAAAACCCACAATAATAATAAATTATTGGCACATGAAAATGGATTTGATGGCTTGTGAATGATAATCTGGATTGGAAAATAATTCTCTAAATAATCCACATGAAAACAAAGGCAAATGGAAGTAGACAACCCACAAAAAAAATTACAAATATAATATTGGCATGTGGGATGGGGTTTCTATGGCTCATAAATAATCATTTAGATTGTAAAATAATACTTTGAAGAATTGAAGAGATACAAGAATGGAGTGGGAGTGGGAGCGATTCAGGAGAGGACAGCAATGGATACCTGCAACATGGGCATGAAAGAATGGAGGGTAGCAAGCGCTCGTTAGAACTTTAGATAGCACGAAGGATGGTCTTACGGGTAGCATAATAGAAATTGTTGGCCTTTAAATCAAAATGAGCAAACAAGAAACCAGTGATCCATGCCCTTTTCATGAGGTCATGATCATTGCATCCCACCATAAAGGTTTTACAGACAAGAATGGGGGAATGAGAGGAAATGAGGAAAATATGCACAAGGCCAAAAGCCAGTCTACACAAAGTTTGATAGATTCAACTTCACCAAAATAGCTCATAAGTTTTACAGACCAAAGAAACTTCAATAGGAAAAGGCAAAGGAGGCAGAGGCAATCAGAGATCCAACCCAAAAACCAAATGCTCAGGTCACCTATGAGGTAATGTCTTCCATTCAAATTAATAGTGCAAAATGGCAAGAAACTATTGTTGAGCTATAGGAGAAAGCTTTTTTTTTTTTAAATGGCTTGGCTCGTGGCCTTCTGTAGAAAAGATTAGACTGGGTTGCAAAGAAATTTGGGGTAAGGAATATAGGTTAAAAACCCTAACCAATGGTTTTTATATGGGGGTAGCTCCTAGTAAAAAAGATAAAATAGAAATCCTAAACAATGGCCCTTACCTTTTAGAAGGTCAAGGAATCTATCTAAAAGATTGGAAGCCAAATTTTGATCCAGGGAAAGAAAATTTGCAAGTTTTTCCTATATGGATAAATCTTTACGATTTGCTAGTGGAATATTGGGGAGAGGAGGTTTTAGCACTGATTGGGAATATGATAGGAACTTTCATCAAAGCAGAGGAAGTTCTAAATGTAAAAGATTCATCCACACACCCAAGGGTTCTTATAAATATGAAGGAAGGAAATATTGTCCCTGACTTTATTACCTTATGCACAGATAAAGGAGTATGGTAACAATCTATTGACATATGGGAAGGGGTGGAAAGCCCAATTCTGGAGGAGGTGATGCAAAATAGCATGCTTTTAAAAGGGAAGGGACTAGAAGATGAGAAACTATTGGATGAGCTAGAATTGAGGGAATACCAATGAGATATGGTGAAAAGGTCAAATGAACAAGCCCCCTTAAAAGAGCCCAGCAAGCAACAAGAGAGTTTAAACACAATAGGGACAACAACTGCTATGGAGAAAGTTTTTCTAGTATCAGAGGAGAGAGAGCAAGGGGATAATGTGGTCTCTACCCAAGTGGTTAAAGAAACTCCTATGGAACAATGGCAAGAGAAAGAGGGAAATAATCTACAAAAGGAAATCCTAGACCCTCAAGAGGAAACACCTATGCCAAAAAAGGTTAGTTTAACTCCCTAAAAAATCCTTGTTTTGGGAAATCATGTAGATAAGAGTTTGCCTTTAAACTCAAAAGCATACTTCCAAGATATTTCAAGCACAGTGATGGGGACACCCTTGATAATGCAAGCACAAAAGGAAATGCTAATGCAAGAAGAGGAAAACAACTGCTATAAGGATATTGACGTCTCAGCAAGTAGAAATCTGTGTCATTCTTTTGAGGAAACAATGGAAAGTAGTTACATGAAGGAAGAAGGATATTCAACTCAAGAGGAGCTAGTTGGGGAGGAAAACCTAAATGATTTAGGTTTATTGGAGCATCTAGGTATTTTGGATGAAAATTCTATAGAGTAAACAAGCTCTAAAATGCAAAAACCAAATGTGGGGAGTAAAAAGAAAAGAGGTCCCAAATCTATCAAGACAAAACTGGAATTGGCAGGACATGCAACGAGTCAATCAAAAATTTTAAGATAGGGAAAAGGTTTAGCCTTTTTCCAGGAGCCATGAAAACCCTATCATGGAATGTCAAGGGTTGCAATGCCCCTGACAAGATAAGATTGATCAAAAGATGTCTTGATCAATCGAAACCAGACTTGGTGCTTTTATAAGAAACAAAGATTAAGGAGGAGGATTTTGCAATGTTCAAAAGTAAATTCAGAAGATGGGAATGCTTGTTGATAGGGGCTCAGGGTGTTTCGGGAGGCATGGTTATTTTATGGAAGTCACAACTTCTAGAGATAATTGTTACCCATGTTGACACAAACTGGCAATGGATAAAAGTTTATGTTAAATAGTTACACTATTCCTTTTCAATGATAAATATATATGGTCCAAATAATAATGCTCTGAAAAGGACCTATGGAAGACCATTGCTGATAAATTACAAGGTCTAGACAATGAGGTAGCAATTTTAGGAGGTGACTTCAATGCAATTTTGAACCCAAAAGACAAAAAAGGTGGGAAAGGGTGGAGTTTGAAAAGCCAACGAGATTTCAACAATTTTGTAAATGATAGCGGACTAGTGGAAATCCATTTCAAGAAAGGAGATTTCACATGGACAAATAGAAGAGAAGGTTTTGTGCATATAGCTAGAAAGGTGGATATATTTTTTGTGGCAGGCAACTAGGCGGAGGCAAATTGGTCATGTTTTGCAAAAATCCTCCCCTTTCATGGATCTGACCATTTCCCTATCTTTTTAAGAATTCTCGCTAAAAAAACTTCGGATAGATGCCCTTTCAAATTTGAAGCTATGTTGCTAAAAACATAAGGCTTTGCAGATTTGATCGTTGAATGGTGGGATAAAGCTCTAGCAAGAATAGGTAACAAAGCTTTCATTTTTTTCAAAAAACTACAATTTCTTAAGGACCAGTTGAAGACTTGGAATAGAGAGCACTTTGGTAATATTTTTGATAAGAAAATGGACTTAGAGGAGAAATTAAAATCTTTGAGCCATCAATTCATTGAAAATGGTATGTTAGAAGAGGATTATAAGGAAGAGAAAATTTTGAGAAAGGAACTAGATGAGTGCCTTGCCAAAGAAGAATCCTTTTGGAGGCAAAAATCAAGGGAAATATGGTTAAAAGAGGGAGACAAAAACACACAATTTTTTCATAATTCAATCAAAACTAGGAGGGCAGCTAATAAAATTTTTGAAATTCAAAGTCTAGAAGGGGCTCTCATACAAGATAGTGGCAGTAAATTTTCTCTCTCAAAAGAGCCAGCAGGTAAAAAATAATTTGAATGAGGTGGAAGAGGTCTTGGGTGTCATCCCGACTTTGATTATTGAGTCTCAAAACAAAATACTAATGGACCTAGTCAAGGAGTGTGAAGTTTGTGAACCTTTAAAAGGACTGGGGGGAGACAAAGCACCAAGACCAAATGGGTTTCCTGCAATGTTTTTTTACAAATTGGGGTTTGTTTTTCAAAAAGAATTATGGGAAGTGGTCAAGGAATCAAGGTAGGTAGGCTTCATTCTTAAAGATTTCAACAACACCTTTATAGCTCTAGTGCCAAAAAAAGCCACACAATTAACCTTTGAAGAGTTCAGACCAATATCTTTATGTAATACAGTATATAAGATTATCTCCGAGGTCATGGCTAATAGACTTAAACAGGTCTTAAGCTCAATCATCTGAGAAGAACAGAGTGGCTTCTTACCAGGAAGATCCATTTTTGAGGGTGTTGTTGTGGCACATGAAGAAATCCACACAATTAGAGCTTTGAAAACACAAGACATGATGGTTAAATTAGACATAAAACTTGCCTATGATGACGTAGACAGATATTTCTTGCTAAGTGTTTTAAGGCAGTTTGGTTTTGGACAGGAATGGTTGCAATGGGTGGAAAGTTGTATTTTTACCCCTCGTTTCTCAATGCTCATAAATGGAAGCCGTCAAGGTTTTTTTGAACAAGAGAAAGGTATCGGACAAGGGGACCCCCTATCCCCTTTTCTTTTTATTATTATGGCAAAGGTTTTGGGAAAGCTAATCAACAAACAGCGAGAATGGGGGTTGTGGAAAGGGATTAAAATTATAGAGGCAGTGGAAGCTCTAACTCACTTGCAATTTATAGATGATACCTTTCTAGCAGGAATAGCAAATGTTGAGGAAACAAAGGCTATGAAGCAAACTCTAGAGCTTTATGGAAGAATATCAAGACAATTTATTAATTGGAATAAATCAAAGATCTTCTTCTTCAACACCCCACAGTGTGTTAAAATTAGAATTTGTAGGATCATGAATATAAAAATTGAAATGTTACCTAGTAAGTAATTAGGGATTCCATTGTTCGAAGGTAGAAATAAATCAGACCTTTGGAATAATCTGATAGATAAATGCCAAAAGAAAATGGAAGGATGGAAAGGAAAATGGTTGTTTTTGGCAGGTAGAATCCTAATGCTACAAACAGTAATATCAACCATGCTAGTATTCACAATGATGTGTCAAGATATTCCTAAGAAAGTTGTTCGAGTTTTGGAACAGAAGATGAGGAAGTTCTTTTGGAATGGGTCTAATAAGGGAGATAAAATACCCTTACTAGCATGGGAAAAGATTTGTAGACCCAAGGATAAGGGAGGGGTTGGGATTAGAAATTGGCAACTTATGAACAAAGCTTTGAGAGCTAAACTAATATGGGAAATGTATGAAAACCCACAACTCTACTTGGTGAGAGTTCTGAAAGGAAAATATTTAGATTCAAATGAAGATCATAGGATTTTCACAATGTGAGATCCACCGAAAGGGTCAGTAATATGGAATTTCATGCTTTCTTGCAGGCAGATTATTGTGAAGCATATTTCTTAGTGTATTGGAGATGGGAAACAAACAAAATTTTGGGAGGACTCTTGGAATGGACATAAAGTTTTGGAGTAGGATGAAATTTTCAAAGAGCTAAAAGCTTACTTTAAAGAAAGATGGGGGGTTTTTGGGTTTGATTATGTGGCAAAAAAGGATGGTTTGGAAGGAAGGGAATGGTGCTGGAAGGATTTCTCAAGGGAGGAATAATAGAATAGCAAAAGCTACAAATGAAGAGTAGCTTGGAAGAAAGAAGAATTCTTTTGAGCTCAAAGAAGGATAAAATCATTTGGTGTGGATCCCTTTCAAGCAATTACTCAGTCAAACTAGGATATAATACTATGGCTGAAATAAATAGTGAAGCTTTCATTTCCAAAGATCTCTGCTAGAACAAGGATATACTACCCAAGGGAGGAGCCTTTGCATGGTTGGCTTACAATGGTAGAATTTTAACTGCAAAAAGGCTAAGGAAAATAGGCATAATAGGACCATCAAGATGTCCTTTGTGTGAAAAGAATGAAGAAACTTTAAATTACCTTTTGGTTCAATGTAAATATGCAAGGAAATGTTGGGATTTGGTTCAATTTAAATTGAGATGGTAGGTACCGAGATCCTAAAATGTAAAGGAGGTCTTCGATGGATGGCCAAGGGAGCACAACAAATCAACCCTCTCAAGCATATGGTTAGTTGCTCCTTCATTGATTGTATGGGAATTATGGAAGGAACAAAATAGAAGAATTTTTCAAAGAGAAAAGGAGACTCTAAGAAGATGTTTAAATAGGATTATTAATGCTATCAAGGAGATAGTAAATGCCTTGGCCACAAAAAAAGAAAGCGATGTAGATACCCTATACAAAGGAGGATAGTATGTTACAAGCCTCATGGCCAGGGATAAGATTTAAATCTCCCTTGGTAGCACTGATAACCAAAAAGACAAAGTTAAAATCTAAAAGGATAGAATGAAGAGCCCCAATGAAAGGATGGGTTAAAGCAAATTTTGATGGAGCTATGAGTGGAAACCTAGGGGCTTCAGGTACTGGGGTTGTTTTGAGGGATAGTGCAGGCCACATTTTATTGAAAGGAGCAAAAAAGCTACCCATAGGCTCCAATAACACAACAGAGTGTGAAGTAGATCTGTTAGCAGTAAGGCTAGCTAGAAAGGAGGGGATCAAAAAGCTACATTTAGAAGGTGATTCCCTCATAGTAGTGTAGGCAATATCAAAATTGTAAATTAGCACATAGCACCTCCAAACCGTAATTGAGCTAATTGTACAAGAAATTAGTAATTTTAAGGATTTTAAGATCACTCGTATTAAACATGAAGGAAAAATAGAGGCAAACACACTATCAAAATGGGCAATAGCCTTTAATGATGAATTGGTGCAGATCGAGTATTCAAATTTTGGGGTAGATTTGAATCACCAGTGTCAATGATTATGAAATGTAGGAAACATTAAATGAAAATGCCCCTAAAGGATGGGTTAATCAGAAAAGGGTGGTGAAAGTAGATTTAATTGGTCCTTTGGCTTGTGTGGGTAGTGAAAAACATGTGAAAACAGAGGCGAGTTTAGAATTCAAATGCCAGCGCATTAAATCAAGACAGAGCTGCATCAACAAAGTGTGTGAAAGACTCTTTAAATAAGAAGGGTGGGCAGCTCATTGCACAATTCTAATTTAAGAAAGAGCAAGTGTGAAGTTTTCATGAAGCTGACATTTACCTTCAAAACGAAGAAGCAACATAAACCCCTATTTGGGAGGGTGGCAGATCGATGTCTCAAACAAATGGTTAAGTGCCCATCAGAAGATGTCATCTGTGCGATGCAAGAGACCCTAGGTCCCCTCTTCTAAGAGGCAGACCACCGATGGAAAGTGCAAGTGGACATAGCGGCAATGTTGATGGCATGGAGATTACAAGTGGGTGACCATGAACAAAATGTGGCTTGGGTAATGGAGGCTCTTTTTGAAAAAGCCTTAATTCCAAAAATGGAGGCACTTCTGGAGTGGGCACACCCTGGGTGGGCCTTTAATTTCAACGAAGGCTATGAAGATGATGACGAAGGGAGGGAGAAAGGGATTTTTCTCTTTGTCAACTAGCCAAGGGGGGAAATGGATAGAGAGGCTTATATCAATGAATGTCGTCAAGCATGGGGAAGTCTGAAGAATGCAGTTCAGCTCCATTATGAAAAATAGAGAAAGACCACTTTTCCAATTGGTTTCCCAAACAAAAAGAGGTTTACAATGAAATTTCGCAGAGCTTAAAGCAATGGAGGGCACTCTTTTTTTGTTTTGAAGATAATGTAACCCCACTTTGCACAAAGAAGGATAGTGGGGTTTTTCGATCGACAGTGATGGAAGGCAGTTTAAAGAACATTGCCATATTTTTTTGGAAAGGACTTGTGGAGCGAAAGGCAGAACAAACGAAGGTCAACTGGCAATGAATATGGCGTAAAATTCTGAGAAGGAGAATGCAATCAACAAAAACATTTTTTTTTTTGGCTTTGTGAAAGAATGTCAGCGTCGGCTATGCTGAGCTCATCATGACTAAGATAACAGTAGTAGTAGTCATATAGTTTTTGAGTGTGCATATTAAAAGTTTACAAGCCTGATTAAGAGGCGTCAATGTAATGGTAGTATAGGAGGAATAAGGCATATTGTAAATGATGGTCCTCAAAGATAGAGAATTTGGACCTTTTTTTTTTCCATGTAAATCATATTATATCAATAAAATATAATCCTATTACCGATCCAAAAAAAAAAAAAAAAAAAACTTTGAATAACCCACGTGAAAGAAGGCAAAGATAACTACAAAATCCATAATAATAATTGCAAATATGACCTTGGTATGTGGCATGGGATTTGTGTGGCTTATATGTGATCATCTAGCTTGTAATTTTAATACTTCAAATAGTCCACGTGAAAGAAGGCAAAGAGAAGTACAAATTCCACAATAACAATCATAAATATAATATTGTCACATAGAATGTGATTTGTATAGCTCATGAATGATCATCTAGATTGGAAATTAATACTTCGGATGCCCCATGTGAAAACGAAGCCAAAGAGAAATGCAAAACCCATAACACCAATTGCAATTTGACCCAAGAAGTCATGCTTGAATCCAAAGTAGCTCTCTAAGAAATTGCCTAATGGTTGTTGTTCATTGCTTCCAGCTTTGGTCATGAGAGTGACAACATTGCCATATTGAGACGTGATCAATCCATACAAAGTCCATGCATAGGGGCATCCCCAATAGTACCATCTCCACCACACTGGGATTTTCTGCAATCAATTCTCATATATAGGAAGAGAACAATGTTAAGAGAAATAACCAAGACCAAAGTTGAAATAAATAAGCAAGAAGGTTGAATATAATATTTCAAGTACTTACAAGGCGTGGAATAAAAAAACCAGAGAAAAGCATCCAGACACCATAGAAGCCAGAGGTGAAAATTGCAGCAAGGGTGGCATTTGGAGTGAGAGCTACAGTCATCATCCCATAATATGTGTGGTACAAGAAGGTGAAAAACATGAAAAAGAGGAACCAAAAGAATTTGGTTGTGGCCCAATCAAAATCGATCATTGCATATAATATTAACCCATACATCAGTGACTGGAGAAATACATAAGGTACTTCAATCAACATCTGCAATATAAAGTCATCATTTGTCTCTCGTGAATATCATTGAAAACTGTAAATTATTTTTGAATTCAACTATCCTCACACTATCAAATCCAAGAAAAACAACTTATAATTCTCTAAATTATAAAAGTATGATAATATCGTCTTATAAAATATATTTTTCACCTAATATGTCTACCAAAGTATTCATACACAAACTAAAGGGAGGGAGGAAGGGAGGCAGGGACGTAGTACTTCTTACTTGAGCGAAAGCATAAGGAAGAGGTGAGTACATTCCCGCTGCTTTTTCTCGATAGAAAACAGTTCTTTCAACTTCAACCACAGGTTGAACAGAATTAGCATTGTTCGATCCAATGAACAAAACTGTAGCAAACATTGATCCCATTGCATTGAACACATCTTGTTGCTTTTCTCTGCATATGTTGATCATGGCCCGAATCAACTTTCAAGTAATCATCGATATTAACAATAATATCAGACTAAAATTTAGTTTCTGACCTAGATTGCATATTAAGTTTCGAAGTAATAATTTATCAATATGATACTTTTTATTTCTTAGCTCCCTTTGTCAGACAGATCAGAATATAATTCAAAAACTAATCTACAATCTAATCTAAAAATCAAGGAGTACATCAAAACAAGTTTAAAATTTGCAACCATGATAAAAAAAAGTGTAGGTACGCAACTTACATTTTGCTCCCCATTTTCCAGAAGATGGTGCCAAATAACAAAGCACAGACGAGAGAGAAGAAGAATCTAACAACGTTGTACTGCGGATTTCTCCAATATGATAGATGTTGCTTCCATAGACATGCTAATATTTGAATTGGAAAAGGCTGAGAAAACTGTGACTCGAAATATAGATCTTTGGAGTCTGGAGCAGGTGTGCTGATTTCCTTTATAAAAGCTTGGTTCTGTCTGCACCCGTTAACATTTCGATTCCAGTTAAATTAGTTCTTCTGTGTTAATAGGACGTGATGCCCAGATTCTATTTAGGGTTTGGTAAAAAAATCTCATAACAGAGCTCTTACTGGTAAAGGGATGAACATCGATATATTTCTGCAAAATCTACTCCCAAACGCGTTTCCGTATCTTCAGAGGTCACCTCAAGCATCCACGTGGCAGGGTTGTATGCTGGTGTGATGTGGGGAACTTCTTCAATTGACTGAAAGTAGTCGATTAGGGTTTGAGAGTTGTGACCAAGAGGTCCCACATATATCATCTGCCCTCCGCGCTTCATCAACACAAGCTGCAGAGACCCACATTCATTTGATTTACTATCATTTTTTCAATTGAAATCTCTAGAGAACCTATGATAAAACTACCTAGAACTATATTTGGGTAATTTTACCCACACCCACCTCATCAAAGGCCTCAAAGATATCAATGCTAGGCTGGTGAATGGTGCAGACAACAGTTCTTCCTGTATCCACAGTGTTTCTCACAGTTCTCATAACAATGGCGGCAGCTCTGGCATCCAAACCTGATGTTGGCTCGTCCATGAAAATGATGGAAGGGTTTGCCACCAATTCAACTGCAATTGTCAGTCTCTTGCGTTGTTCTGTGGAAAGACCGTTCACTCCTGGAAGCCCAACTAGTGATTCTCTCAGATTGTTTAACTCAACCAGCTCCATCACTTCATCTACAAACATCTGCAACATTCCACAAAATTACCCTCATTTTTCAAAACCCTACTTCATTTTGATAAACCTCACCCACATTATATTCAAACTGAGAAAAGTGAGTGATGGAGGAGGAAATAGTACAGTGTCCAATTACAAATTTATACCTTTCTTGTTTGAGGATCAACCTCCTTTGGAAGGCGAAGCCAAGCAGAATAAACTAGGGACTCATAAACTGTAACATTGGGAGAATGGATGTCATTCTGCTCACAGTAACCAGAAATGCGAGCAAAAGTCTTTTGTTGTTTTGGATAACCAGAGATTGTGATGGATCCTTCAATGTATCCCCTTGTTTTTCTTCCAGAAAGAACATCCATCAATGTTGTCTTCCCTGCCCCACTCACCCCCATCAAGCAAGTAAGCACGCCAGGCCGAAAGGACCCACTCACTTCACGCAGTAGCTGGAGTCTATCCTCTGTTACTCCCTGCAGCTTCATTTCCTACGTACAGGAAACCATTTTCTCTTATGAATATCAGTATGTTCAGCCGAAGAATGCAATTTAGTTTGAATAATTTTTTATAACTTTCATTTCATTGCTATCTGTTTTGATGATGGAACATAGTGTTTGAGTGAAAATGACAAAAAAAGTTTCGTGATCTAATTCAGAAGAAAAGCCACGGGTAGAGAGCATACAGAAGGCATGTCGACAAAGTAACTGACATTCTCGAATGCCATTGACAGAGGTTGGAAAGGCAACACCATTCCCCTTTTCACTGCAACTGTGAAAATCCCAATTCAAGTTTGATTCAGATCGAGAAAAAACCTATTATCTTTCATAGAATTGAAACAAACTTACTTCCAACTGAGGAAATTTCTTCTGAAGTTTGTGTACTTTCCCCCTTTCTGTCTGCAGGGTTTTCTTCTCGAATCAATGCTTGAGGTCTCCCAAAAGCTTCACAAGTGAGAATCATGTATGTTATTTGCATGGATATACAGATCAATATTTTCTTGAATTATTTGAAATTCCCATTGGTTATGTAATTAAATTTAGATATAAAGTGGTAGTGAGGTTCAAATAATTCAACTTACGTTTTAGATATGCCAGTGCCAGGGTGTAGAGCAAATTAAAAAGAACACCATATCCTACCAGTACTCCAATGGTCATCCAATACCAGTAGCTTTCAGCGAACAATCCGCGAGATTCCAACAATGCTGTACCAATGTGGTTTCCTGGCTGTAAAAAATAACCAATACAACATTATCGTGAGATTTTAACAACACAGCACAAACAATAATTGCTCCTGGAATGCAAAATTTCTAATTGAGTTCCCATCCTAACCTTTTGCCAACGGCTTGATAGAAATTCATTAACAGCAATGGCATTTTGAGCATACATGAGAGGAGATATCCAATAACCCCATATCCACCAGGGCTTAATATCATCTGCAAACATAAAATCCGCAAGGAATGTTAAATAATTTCAAGTCTGGATTATTCCTAATATTTCTTTATATGTCAAGTGATACTCTGCTGATTTGGTATGGCACCTCTGGATACAATAAATCCGCCAAGAACTAATATAATCAGAAGTGAAAATATTCCAAATGTGTTTGCCACAAGAGGACTTCGTCCAACTGCACCAATGAAGCGAAAAAGCGACAGAGCCATCTGGTGGAGGATGAGTAAGAGTAAAAACTGTCGAAAAAACCTGCATCAGAGAATGGATTAGAGTCATCATTGGATCAAGAATAGATTGTGCCAATGATAATTTCATGAATAGCCACATCCAATACCTGTTTGGATTTGGGGCAAAGCCAATGGTGTAGTAGGTGAGAATGACCCAGATGGAAGACTCCATCAGTGACAGAGGGAGTCTCATAACCCATGTAGGAAGTGAATAAGCCCAGGCAGGATACAGCTTTGAATCTCTCTGCTTGTAGAACACAGGAAGCCGAGCCATGGTGATAGCTAGCTCTACAAAGCCGTTGAACATTATGTTAACAACCCCAAAAAACAGAGCACCGAAGTAAATTGACCCATCAGCTACATTTCTATGATGCATCTCTGTGCGGAAGAAAACTGTGAGCGCAATCAAGGCAGTGGTTGTAATCTGTCATCATAAAATTTGCAAAACATCAAAACGATTTAGGGAAAATTTATGGTACAAACCCAATAACTAATGTAAGCTGATAATTACAGTATAACCTAATGGACCTACTTGGAAGAGCTTAAAGATGTAAATGAAGGAGCTTCTCTTCATCAGCAAAATCTCTCTGTCGATACAGGCCTTAAAAAGTTCCATCTTGCCCAAACCATACTCTTCAGTTGTAAGAGCTGCGGGATGGCTTTTACTTTTATCAAATGGAATGGCTAGTTGCGAGTTCAACTCTTCACCAACTTTAAAGGATTGAAATGCATCCGCAAACTCCTTCACAGTTACGTAATGGTAGACGTGGCCTCTATTAACCCAGTACTGCTCTTGGTCTTTCCTAGATGTTACCTGTTAATGCCAAATGGTGAGCATAATAAAAAACGGCAGAAAGTTAAAATGAAATGTAGTTGGCACTGGACAAGGATAAAAAATGGTGATGAATATACCTCCTGCAGGAAATCTGCAACACCCTTTCTTTCAGGGCAAACAAAACCCATGGACTCGAAGAATTGCACAACCGACTCTCGGGGGCCCTGGTATATTATTCGCTCTTCTGAAAGTAAGATGACATCATCGAAGAGTTCAAAGGTTTCAGGAGCAGGTTGCAAGAGTGAAATCAGCATTGTTGAATTGTATACGTGAACACTTTGTCTCAAGCATTGCACAATCTGAAATGTTGTAGAGCTGTCAAGACCAGTTGAGATCTCATCCATGAAAAATGCCTTTGCAGGTCCAACAAGTACCTCCCCTGTTGTCACTCTTTTCTTTTGACCTCCTGATATTCCTCTTGTCATAGCGTCTCCAACCAATGTATCCCCACATATCTCTAACCCCAAAATCTGCCCAAATTTCACAACCATCTCTTAATTCTGGTTATTCCTACAAAATGGGATAGTTATAGAAACAAATCTAGTGCCAAAGATCTAACTTATTATATGGATTCAATTGAGCAATTTTTGAGTTAAATTGATTAATCCATATTTCATGAGTAGTTGTTCAAGCTAAGAGGGCTTGACTTTGGAAGAAACTCCATAGTTAAACATGTTCGAGTGGGATAGGCGACCTCCAAGAAAGCCTACTGTTTCACTTCTATGACCATCACCTAGATGCAATGAGTGCTAAATGAATAATTCATTCTCAAGAAGGATGGGCTCTTGTGAACTACTACTCATGAAACACAATCAATGAGCTTGGCTTGAAACTACACAGCTAAATCCATATAGCAATATCATAAACTTCAATATTCATTCCATATAAAACCATCCCACCTTCAAAAAATAGTCTGTCATCATACTGGACTTCTGACCCTCCATAGCTGCAGCCTACAGGAAAAGATATCAATGACCCCTTGTAAAATTACAAAGAATTATTATTATATTAGGCACATAGTTAAGTGAAATTGAACTCTAATGACTTGCTCTGTTATAGTACCTTGGTGAAGAGATCAATATCAGGGTCTGGTTTGATCCCCTGCTCCCTTTCTCGTCTTGATAGTTCACATAGCATTTCTGCAACCAATACATTCCTTCCTCTTAAGACCCTCTTTTTCTGTTACTTGTTACTATAAGTATAGTACTACCAGTATGATTATTACCGTATCTTTCACCAACTCCTTGGCATCGAGCAGAGAAGTCAAGGGTCTCTCTCACAGTCATTTCTCCAATGTTCAAATCTTGCTGACTGACATAAGCAGACGTTCTCTGAGGTACAAATTCATCCATCCTATGTCCATTGTACGTTACTTCTCCCCTCACCTGAAACATTCTTATCATTTGAGTCAATTCGTTTATACAGTTTTGGGTTTATAAATTATAAATGACGATCTTAGGGGAAAAAAGAGGCTTAAGCTAGACAGATTGACTAACTTTTAGTGCTGAGTCCAGTTTTCCTGAAAGAGCTAAGAGCAAAGTAGTCTTTCCAGAACCAGGCGGACCCAGAAGCAGTGTCATTCTGCATAATGTTATTCATTAATTCCCTGAAGCTCTTCAAATCATTTCTTAACAAATATATTGCAACAATGGATATTTCAATTCATTATCTTCACCTGCCAGGCTTTATGGTACCGCTGACATCCCTTAAAATCGTTAGGGTTTTCTTACTGCTTTTATACAAATGAAGGGACTCCAAAATACTCTGAGCAAGAGAAAACAAAAAAAAGAACGGCACCATCAGATATGAATAAATCAATTTACAGTGAGTACAGCAAAGAATCAATAATATAATTTTCTCTAGTCTATTATGTTGATTATCCTTTGTTTCTGAATTCGAACGTATGAGAGTTTTTGTATCAATGTTTTGGATCACACTTCATGATCCATTGCCAGGATGAAAGAATGCAAAAGAAGTGTGATCCCAAAAGTCTATGCAAAAACTGGCATAACTGAATCCAGAAACAACATACCACCAACATAGATTTATTGATTGAAATGTGTTTGGTCAGTCAATACCTCAGCCATATTAACTGTATAGTTTAAAAGAGAAGGCAATGCCCTGCTTCCAATGTATGCATCAACTTCCACGTTAAGGTTCTCAAAACGGACTTCTATCTCAGGCAAAGTAATGCCCACCCTGATTACAAAAGAGAAATCAATTATACCTACATTTTGTACTTCAAAAATACATTAGTATTGAAAGAATTACAGAATTGTAAGACAAAATTGTTATTCATTTGAGAGATCACAAAACTTTTTAATCAAACTATCAAAATAACTGCTAATGAATGAACAACTTTATTACATAAAAATCAAAACTTATCGTCCAAAATTTTACATTATAAAAATTAAAACTATAAGTCTGGAAAACAAAAAAGGAACAATTACCAGTACCTGTCAATCCTTCCGCGAAGTTTACGTAAAAAGGGCCCATTGTCTTGATCCGTAGCCTTCACAAGCCTTTCAAGCAGTTTTCGTCTGGTCCCCAGCTCCATATCTCTGACATCTATTTGGTGAAGAAGATCATCTCCTCCCTCTGATTGTTTGAGGAGGGATGTTCTTATGCGATCATATGTGGGAAGCCTCTCTATAGCTGCCCATTTGAGAGCCTCCTCATCATCATCTTGGTGTTGATGTTGAGAGCCAAAAACACTGCCTGACCTTCCAAACATTCTGGCACTCCCAGAACGCAGGCTTCCACTCCATGACAGCTCCTCTAAAGGTATAGCAGCAGCCATTCTTTTCTACTCTACTTTCAAAGTTAAAACTTAGTTTGGATTGGAGTTTAGTTCGATTGGTGAAATCTTCTTATGATAGATGTAATGATCAGTTTCTTCCAAACCAACATAGTAGCGGAGGATGTGTTACGGTATCATCACTAATCACTTAAAAAGTTTATCAAGCACACAGAAGTTTAAATGGAGGGCTACCCATTCCAACAATCTAGAAAAACTCGAGTTTCAATACCAAATACTTTCTAAGACAACAGAGGAATACTAACTTTGTGATCCACATACTGCTCCACAGTCATCTCCTATATGATTTCTACCTTACTTTCCAGCTAGACTAAAGTTTCAGTGAATTCAGGTCTAGTTGGATTGGTGATAGTTTCTTGCAGCAGGCACACCATCATGAGGTTCAGTTTTTCTCCAAATCATTTAGTATATAAGAATGTGTTCTGCTAGCATCAATTGTCACGTTAAAAAGTTTATCAGACACCACAGTTTTTTAAGAGAATTGTCCATTCTTACCATCTTAAAAAACAGTCAAATTTCAGTACCAAAGTACTGCTAGATCAACATAAGAATACTAGCATTGTGATCCACATTTTTAAAATGGTTGAAGAACACAGAGTGGTATTCTGTTACTACTTTTGATGAACTTTTTCTGTGAATGCCCTGCAAACAGAATTGCGAGTTAATGAAGACCCTGGGATAGGAGGAACGGAGGATTATAAAGAGGGAGATGTTGCTGGGTCAAACAATCTAGAAGATGCTGAGCGATGGTTACAAGAAAGAGGTGGTTTCACAACGTACACCATTTAAAACAATAAAAAGCTGGTTTTTTTAAAAAATTCTGCATCTGTCATCCAATTTGGAGTTCAACCACTGTCACTAAATCCCAAGATAAATTGGCCGAGCATATCATACAATGTAAGTAGCTCCAAACTAATATAAAAAGTATCAATTGTGCATCTTTCTTAAGATTAAGACATTTGAGGATTATCAATAAACTTTATTATGATTTGTAATATGCAGACTATCTTGTCTTTGTCGATTGTTGTTCAGACTAGTCAAATCAACGGTCAATTTCTTTCCGTTTATGATTCACCTACGGGTTTAGGTAGGCAAGACTTAAATTTATTCAAATAAGATTTTATTATTTGATTGCAACTAAAATAGATCTGTCTTACATTAATGTTACATTATCATCTTTGAAAGAATCCAAAGTTTTGGGGGAAAAAACAGACAAGGTAAGAATGATATTATATTTTAAACTTTTCAAAAAGTCAAATTGAAAAGGACACAATAAATTTATAAAATTAGAAATAGTTTATAAATACAATTTTTTTAAAAATGTAAACAGATATCAATTTCAGGATTAGATTAAGGACATAGACATCTCTGGGCTTCCTTATTTTTAGAATAATATTGTAAATTTAATAATTTGAATGAAAAATCTATTAATAATTTTGTATATTCTATAGTTGAATGAAGACAAACGCTTATTTTATTAAGTTGTCATCATCTTCTTGCTCTTCCTTATCTTGTTCTTTCTTCCTATGTATTTCTTTCCTTCATCTTTGTCTTCGTCTTCCTTCTCCTTCTCTTCTTGTTCTTCGACCTCAATTTCCTCTTCTTTTTCTTCGTCCTCTTCTTCTTTGAAAAGAAAACCTCTAAAAACTGCTTCGAATTCTCTAGAGAGTAAATTTAGCAAAATTCCTAACTTAAAATAAATCAATTCGTTTAGTCAAGAAGTTGTTGAAGATAATATGGCATGGTTCTCATTGATATCAAAACTTGAATTCCAAAATGTTGTTCCTTGGATGATGTACATAATTAATCAATATACAATGTGTTATGATTAATAGTAGCGTGGATTTTAACCCTATCCGAGATATGGTAATACTTCTTTTTCGAGACTTCAATGGAAGATAGTGAGTGTAGAATAATGAAGAATTAAACGTCTGATATTGGTTGGTGTGTTCAAAGCTTATTTTGTGTATCTTTGCTATTGAGACATTCATGTAGTGTGTTACAAATTTTGATACGTCACTTCTATTTAGATAATGAACAGGGGTTATTAGTTTTGCTCCTCTTGTTGCTACTAAACTTGATGAAGATCAATACTTGGTCTTGGTTGTGGTGTTCTTGTCAAATTTGAAATATATCTCATGTACTTCAATGTTCTTTATGCTTTGTTAATTATGCTATGTAACAAACTTATCCTATGTATGACCTATCTATGGGTCTCGTAGTAATATGCTAAGAAGATCTTTATGTACAACCTATTTTTTGGGTCATGTACTAGTGCACTTAGCCTTAATAAATATCTCAAGATTATTTTTTAGTGTTCAAGTCAACATATATGCTTGAGAAACTTATTATAGATCTCTCTCTCTCTCTCTCTCTCTCTCTCTCTCTCAATATATATATATATATATATATATATATATATATATATATATATATATATAGATCAATATTGATCACTTATTTCTATCACATGCTTTCCTCTTGCTTCTCTATTCTTTTATACATTACTTCATAACTCCACTTTCTTTGTTTACACACATTCATATATATATATATGAATGTGTGTAAACAAAGAAAGTGGAGTTATGAAGTAATGTATAAAAGAATAGAGAAGCAAGAGGAAAGCATGTGATAGAAAGAAGTGATCAATATTGCATAGGTTGTGTGAAGAGGTTATTGGAGGTTGATAGAATATTCCTAATTGGATTTGTTGCAAACAATTATTGTGCTCTTAACTAGAACTAGCTTCATGCATTTGTAGATGCAACTCCATCAGTTGATGCATTATTAATAAGACTATTTTATAAATAGTAGTTTTTTTATTGGTTGCTATAGTCAACCAATTAGCCCACCAAGCAATAAACCAACCTACAGTGAGAAAATAGATCTATGTCTTACATTAATGTTACATTATCATCTTTGAAAGAATCCAAAGTTTTGGGGAAAAAAACAGACAAGGTAAGAATGATGTTATATTTTCAACTTTTCAAAAAGTCAAATTGAAAAGGACAACAATGAATTTATAAAATTAGAAATAGTTTACAAATACAATTGAATTTATAAAATTAGAAATAGTTTACAAATACAATTTTTTTTAAATGTAAAGAGATATCAATTTTAGGATTAGATTAAGGACAGAAGTTAGAGATTTATAAGCTTCCTTATTTTTAGAATAATATTGTAAATTTAATAATTTGAATGAAAAAATCTATTAATAATTTTGTATATTCTATAGTTGAATGAAGAAAAACACTTATTTAAGTTATCATCTTCTTCTTGTTCTTCCTTCTCATGTTCTTTCTTCTTGTGTCTTTCTTTCCTTCATCTTTGTCTTTGTCTTCCTTCTCCTTCTCTTCTTGTCCTCTTCTTCTTTGAAAAGAAAACCTCTAAAAACTACTTAGAATTCTCTAGAGAGTGAATTTAGTAAAATTCCTAACTTAAAATAAATCAATTCATTTAGTTGAGAAGTTGTTGAAGATAATATGGCATGGTTGTCATTGATATCAAAACTTGAACTCCAGAATGTTGTTCTTTGGATGATGTACATAATTAATCTATATACAATGTGTTATGATTACTAGTAGCGTGGATTTTGACCCTATCTGAGATATGGCAATACTTCTTTTTCGAGACTTCAATGGAAGATAGTGACTCTAGAATAATAAAGAATTAAATGTTTGATATTGGTTGGTGTGTTCAAAGCTTATTTTGTGTATCTTTGCTATTGAGACATTCATGTAGTGTGTTACAAATTTTGATGTGACTTCTATTTAGATAATGAACAGGGGTTATTAGTTGTGCTCCTCTTGTTGCTACTGAACTTGATGAAGATCAATACTTGGTCTTGGCTGTGGTGTTCTCCTCAAATTTGAAATATATCTCATGTACTTCAATGTTCTTTATTCTTTGGTAATTATGCTATGTAACAAACTTATCCTATGTAACAATGCACGTTGTAAAGTTGTAAAGTTTGAACAGACAGGATCTACTCCAGCTTCTGCTCCCACTCGTTGCTCCCTCCATCGTCGAGGCTAAGAATGGTTGTTGGGGCCACGTCTGCTTGGCCTGTTTCTTCTGGCAGTCAATCGGGGGTTAAGTTTCCTGCCTCGAATGTTGGCAAAGGCACTGCTTCCTTTGCAGATGTAGCCGCTTTCAAAGTTAATGTCCATGGATTGGGGGTTCCAGCTGTGGATTGTCCGATTTTTTCCTTAGTTGTGACTCCTATCACGATTTGCAATCCTATTTGGTTGGAGTTGGAGGATGATGTGTCAAAGAGATTGCTCATAATATTGAGGACTTCTTTGAGAGGGAACCTATTTTCAGATTTCGAGGCTTCTAGCCTTCCCTTCAGGCTCTTCATGCTTGGATTTCGAAGCACTGGGACCTGTTGATTTATGAATTTGTCTAGATTTACCGTGTGTCTAGGGGTTTTTTTTTATAGTAAAATTTGATGTTGTTGAAGTTAGGAGGGCTATTTTGTGTAGTCGCTCCAGTTGGCTTTTTTATAGTAAATTTGATGTTGCTAAAGATAGGAGGGCTATTTTGTGTAGTCACTTCAGTTGGGAGGATCATTACCCTTTGTTCGCCAAACCCTAGCACGAGGGTTTCGACCCTACATCTGAATCTTTTTCTCATATGTCTCTTTGGGTCAGGTTCCTGAATCTTCCCCTTCACATGTGGCTGGATTCAGTTCTTGAAGTTGTGGGAGATGCCATTGGAGACTTCCAAATGGTGGATGCTAAATCTTTGGATATTCTTCATACTACTTACACTCGAATTCTTGTGGTGGTTGATATTTCGAAGGGCTTCCTTGAGAAGATCAAACTTGAGGTCCCTAATGGTTCTTGGATTCAGACTCCAGACTATAAAGGAATTTCTTTCCATTGTAGGGTATGCTCCGGAACTGGACATATAGCAGTGCATTGTCCTGTGGAGTTGAGGAAATCAAAGAAAAGACCTTCTTGGTGGTATGGGGCTTTGGGTCAGCATTACTCTGTCCTTAAAGACCCTGCTCCTTTGGTTTCCCATGCGAATGTGGTTGATGCAGGTGCCTATAGCTCTTCCCCGTCTGACTGGGCTATTGTTCTGTTGTCAGATGTGGATGTTGTGGTTGCCCCTCCCTCTGCGGGTCAAGATCCTGTGGGCAGTTTTACTGGTATGGTTTTGCCTATTTCTCCAATTAGGTCTGATGTCGATGCTTTGGTTTGGGAGAAGGAGGCTTCTTTGGTGCAGGAAGGTTGGAGAAAAGTTAAAGAAAAAAAAATACAAACATTCCCAACAGTCCTCTAATCAACTTCTTAGATCTCACTCTTTTGCGATTAAAGGGTCCTAAATGATTTTATTGAGTTTTAATTTAGTGGCAAAAGTATACTGAGTTATCTGTGAGGCCACCCTAGTCACATTATTTTGGTTGGTGACCTGTTTCACCTCTGGTCTGTTGTATCTTTTGTTTGGGCTCCATTGAAAATATTTTGATGTGTAAAGGGCTTCAAGCACCCCTCAAAACCTAGTTTCCTTAATAAAAAACAAACTTATCCTATGTATGACCTATCTATGGGTCTTGTAGTAATATGGTAAGAAGTTCATTATGTACAACCTATCTTTTGGGTCATGTACTAATGCACTTAGCCTTAATAAATATCTCAAGATTATTTTTTAGTGTTAAAGTCAATATATGTGCTTGAGCAACTTATTCTAGATTTCTATTGTTCTACGGATATATATATATATATATATATATATATATATATATATATATATATATATATATATATCATCATTTTGGATCTGGATATGAATGTGTGTAAACAAAGAAAGTGGAGTTATGAAGTAATGTATAAAAGAATAGAGAAGCAAGTGGAAAGCATGTGATAGAAAGAAGTAATCAATATTGCATAGGTTGTGTGAAGAGGTTATTGGAGGTTGATAGAATACTCCTAATTGGATTTGGTGCAAACAATTATTGTGCTCTTAACTGGAACTCGCTTCATGCATTTGTAGATTCAACTCCATCAGTTGATGCGTTATTAATAAGACTATTTTATAAATAGTGTTTTTTTTATTCGCTGTTATAGTCAACCAATTAGCCCACTGGGCAATAAGCCAACCTACAGTGAGAAAGTTTGAAGTGAGCCTTTGTAAGAATAATCTTAATTGGTGTTTCATAAATGAGGATGACCATTCTCTATAGTTATTTGATCTTGGATTTTTTTCATAAAATATGATATTCATGATGTATGGTGCTTTTATGTGCTTTCATGTTCATATATGCTTTATCTATCTAATTGTTTTAATTTTTCTCTATGTTAGTGAATGGTTTTTCCCTCTCAACTATTAATACTTACATTAATTGGAAAAAGCAGTTTACTAACAGTTTTGGTGACTCTGTTGGGGATTCAGACAATAAGGGACTAAAAAGGAATTCTAACATCCCTAGTTTCGCACTACTACTAACAAAACAATAAAAGAACCTATCTAAGGCACAAACTAAAAGGACTAAAGCTGATAAAGCTTCAAATCTTGTCCATTATAAGATGAGGGTAAGTCAGTTCCATCCAGGTACCTAAGCCTGAAAGAGTTTGCTCCAAGAATTTTACTGATTTCAAAAGGGCTCTTCCAAAGCGATTCAAACTTTCCATGTGCACCCTTGGGTTCTCTCCTTTTATCCCATAGCAACACTATGTCATTCTCAACGAATTTTTGGGTTCTAGACTTCTTATCAAAAATCTTCTTAATCTGTGCCTAGTGAAAATTTATATGATCAACTGTCCTTTCTCTTTCTTCTTCAATCTTTGTGAGATAACAAATTCTTTTCTCTAAAGCATTATGGAAAACCTCATTTTCAATAACCCTTTGAAGTTTGGTTGTCTCTAGTTCCAGAGGTAGAGATAGGTGTGCTTAAGTACCACATACCAATTCAAAAGGGGTCATTCTAATTGCTCTCTTAGGAGTGGTCTGATCTACCCATAGTGCCTCAAAAAGCCTTTTATGCCAATCTTTTGCATTGTCACTCACTAGCTTTTTCATAACGGAAATCAGATTTTTATTTGAAGACTCTGCTTGACCATTACCCTGAGGAAAATAGTTAGAAGAATGAGAAAGACGAATCCCATTATCATAATAGAAAAGTTGCAACTCTCTTGAGGAGAAATTTTGAGCATTATCAATTATCAGTTTTGTTGATACCCCAAATCTAACCAGGAATGTTTTCCATCAAGAATTTACTCACCACTTCAAAAGTAGTCTTTTTAACAAGTATTTCTTCAACCCACTTAGTGAAATTAGTAGCCAGGATATGGGTGTGATTCGCACTTGAGGCTAGACTAAAGGAACCTATGAAATCTAAACCCCATTGTTTGAAGGGCTCCTCAATAACTACTGGCTTTAAAGGGAGAGTAGCCAACCTAGGTTTACTTGAAAACAACTTGCATTTCTCACATTTTCCAACCCACTTGTAGGCATCCGCAAACATTCCAAGCCAATAATATCTATTCCTGAGTATTTTGAAGGTCATCCCTGTAGATGAGAAATGTTCCCCGCAAGCTTCATTGTGAAGAGAATGGAGTAATTTCTCTTGCTGATCTTTATCCACACACCTCAAAAACATACCATCCAGACCTCTCTTATAAAGCACATCATTGACAATTGCATATTTGGCAACTTTCAATCTTAAATTTCTTCTTGCCTTACTGGTGAGATGCTCAGGACATTCACCATAGGTGAGATAATAAGCAATGCCGGAAAACCAACTATCCTTAAGACCAATCAGTAATGCACATAAGTTTATCTCAGTAATTTTCTCTTTATCTTCAACCATCAATATGCACAAACCTTGGCCTCTCACAAGCTTGGTAGGTTTTATTTCAAGGCCAAACTCTTAGACCTTTGACACCCAAGCGACTTTTTTATTGATAGACACTTCTTGTTGTGTAAGGATACTTTTTACGACTAAACTCGAAACAAAAACTATCAAGTGTGAATGTAAGATATAATACCTAAAGTGTTTCACTACTTTCACGACTGAGAAGGCTTGCATTTCTGCAAGTGAGTATCTCAACTCATAAATCTTTAGTGGTATTCGCATGAAGGATATTTGGACTTCAGAGCCCATTGCATCTTCTTGTAACATAACTGCAGACATTGTATGTTCACTAGCATGGCAATGGATAACAAAATCTTTTTTTTTTTTTAAATCTAGATGAGCAAGAACAGGTGCATTGGCTATGGCAACTTTTACTTCTTCAAATTCTTTTATGGCTTCATCACTCCATTTGAAAACCATCTTCTCACTGAGAAAATTTGTGATGGGCTTGCATGTTTTCATGAAATTGGGCACAAATTTCCTCAAGAAATTAATCTAACCAAAGAAGGAATGGCTGTCATTATGATTGGACAAAAGGTGCAACCATTGTATAGCCTCAACACATTTTGGATCTATCTTGATCCCATCTCTTGACACAAGATTACCCAAGAGCTTTCCCTTGGTAACACAAAAGATAGATTTCTTGGGGTTCAAGGAGACACCATGTTCTCTGCACCTTTGAAGAACTAATTTTAGATCGCGCAGATGTTTCTTCCTTCTTCTTGAGAAAATTTTCATGTCATCCAAGTAAATGATGATTATCTTGTTCAACAAATGTCCAAAAGATGAATTCATCGCCCTTTGAAAAGTGGCACCCGCATTGATGAGTCCAAAAGGCATTCTACTGTATGCAAAGGTTCCCCAAGGCATGGTAAAGGCAATCTTATGTTGGTCTTCTAGAGCCACACTGATCTGATTATATCTAAAAAAACCATCGAGCATGGACATCATTTCTAAACCAGCTACCATCTACAGAACATGATCCATATGGGGAAGAGCATATGTTCAACACAGATCCTAATCTCACCACAAATATATCGTCATTTTGGATCCGGATATGAATGTGTGTGTAAACAAAGAACATGGAGTTATGAAGTAATGTATAAAAGAATAGAGAAGCAAGAGGAAAGCATGTGATAGAAAGAAGTAATCAATATTGCATAGGTTGTGTGAAGAGGTTATTAGAGGTTGATAGAATATTCCTAACTAGATCTATTGCAAACAATTATTGTGCTCTTCACTGGAACTAGCTTCATGCATTTGTAGATGCAACTCCATCAGTTGATGCATTATTAATAAGACTATTTTATAAATAGTAGTTTTTTATTTGGCCATTATAGTTGACCAATTAGCCCACTAGGCAACAAGCCAACCTACAATGAGAAAGTTTGAAGTGAGCCTTTGTAAGAATCATCTTAATTGGCGTTTCATAAATGAGGATGACCATTCTCTATAGTTATCCTATCTTGGATTTTTTTCATAAAATATGATATTCATGATGTATGGTGCTTCTATGTGATTTCATGTTCATATCTTCTTTATCTACATATATTCAACACAGATCCTAATCTCACCACTTTTCTTCTAGACAGGGACTATATTTTCCATCCACGTAGAGTGATGAATTGTATAAATTATGTGTGCCTTTAACATCTTATCTACTTCTTTAAAGATTGTGTCTGTCACCCTTGGATTATAGTTTCTAAGCTTCTGGTGGAAAGTCTTTCAAATCTTTGTAGGACCAAGCAGATACATCGTTGAACTCTTTTAACAACTTCAAGAATTTGTTTCTTTCTTATTCATTACAACATTTACCTAAGTTAACCAACTTAGGATTATCTTCTGAACCAATATTCACCTTTTCATATTCACCTAAAAGTTCCTCTGCCTCTTTAACATTCTTATTGAAACAACAATCTCTCCTATCAAAAAGTGACTCCAATGTTACTAGGCCCTTAGGGATGAGATTGCTCTTCAATTGAACAAGACTATCTTCAGAGTTATCTACATGATTCAAAGGAAGCTCATAATTTCCAGTATCTGAACCATCAAAGTGAAGAAATTGAAATGGTGCCAACCCTTGGAGAAATGCATTAATGTGGGCATCATTACCAAAAACTTGCTAGGAGGTTGCATTGTCAAGCACACTTGGACAATGAACTAATACAACTGTATACACATCATCTTGAAAATTTGGATGAGGAATCATGAGGGATGTTGACCTGACCAAAGAATCTTCTCTAGCATTGTATTCTCTGGGCATGGATTCTATGGAGAATGCTTTGAATCCTTCGAGTTCATCCAAGACTCTGTTTTCTGTAATGTGTCAACCTAGGATTCTTTATTGCAAAGATATCCCTTACTTGTTTAACAACAAGTTCAAGATCTCCTTTATCTTTTAGCAACTTGACCCTCTTCTTTTAGCTTCTTTAATTCCCAGGAGTAAAGCTTCATATTCTGCGGTATTGTTTGTGTTTTCAAAATCAAGCTTGAAAGCTTTGGGTATAATTTCACCTGAGGGTGTGATAAGAACAACTTTAGTGGATGAACCAATCAAAGCACAACTATCATTGAACTCCAAAGTCCACAAGCCTTCCTCAGATACCTCTTTTGAACCTGTTATTTCTTTTTTAGAGGAAACAAAATAATTAGCAAAGTTTGTTTCACTATATAGGATATGAGATCTATGGTCTTCAGATGATAGGACTATGTATTTGGCTTTGTTTTTCGGTTTTAGGGTAATTTTCTTATCCCCAATAGGAATAGTAGCTTGAGACCAGTCTAGTTTAAGTTCCCCACCCAAGTCTTTACAAAAAGTTATACTCAAAAGCATTCCATCGCTAGTGGGAATATCTAGGACTAGGATGGTTATTTTCATCCTCTTGTTAGGAAATTCAGCTAGAGATACTTGAGCATCTTTAATCTATCCTATAAGTAGAACTTGTTTGGACTTCATAGCATAGCATTTATCAAAGGTTTTGGTCAAGGGTAAGTCTAGGGCTTTAGCCACTGTGGCAAGCATAATCTTATCTGAGGCACCCGAATCAATAATACAATTGCCTAACCTATGACCATGAACGAATAGGGACACATAAAATAGGTTGGGCTTTTCAAAAGTTACATAAACCTGTGATGTTTTTGCATGGTCAGAAGTTTCATTGTTATTGGATCCTCCTATAGGATTGGTATTTTCCTTGGAGTGGTTCTTTGAGTTATCCATTTGAGCAAGGCTTTTAACACATTCAATGAACCTACTCAATTTATCAAGATTATACTTTAAATAATCAAAAGGAGGAATTTGAATCTATAAGGACTTACAAAATTCCACTATGTCAAATGCAGGCATGTGCTTAGTTTCTTTGGGGCTCCTTTCTTCTTGAGCCTGGTTCTTTTGGATTTTGAATTCAACCTTGTGTTGCCCAACATGATCGTGCCACTTATTAGTAGGCATGGAAGAGTGGAAGCAGGGGATTTATCACTGCAATTACTCCTAGTAAGCATTGTACAAGAAGGATCTTCTAGAGTTGTATACACATCACCACCTCATTCTGAGTTAGACTCATATTGAAATTAGTAACTTACAGAGTCATCAGGTCCTCCAAAAGGCTCCTCACTAGCAGGTATTTCCTCGATAATTTCTTTATTTACTTCCATTTCTTTATGACGGATCATTTCTAGACAAGAGGACCCATCATGCTCATCAGTTAAGTGAAAGATATACATGTTTTCCTTCTTAGCAGAAGAGCTCTCAATCGCTAGCTTCTGATTTCCCAAAAACATATGAGATTGTCTTCCTGATACTCCCAGATGATTAAAATTTCTAGGGATATCTCGTTAAGTCGTTCCAAGTATTTTCATTTTCATTTTTGAGACATCATTCAACAATCTCTGAACTACAAGGTTTGTTGAACCAAAGGTGGATGCCTAAGTGTGAGGGTTTTGCATTTCTCATCGTCACTTGCTTGTAGCCAAAAGGTCATCTTCTAATTCTATGGCCAATCTTTGTGTTACATCAATGCCTACTACTCTATCCCATCTCAAATGAAAACTTATATTAGGAGGCATGGCATTCACAAAGAAACCTTTTCTATTTTCATTATTGGGTTTCTTTGTGGTAGGGATTTTATACAAGATTTTATTAAATTTGGCTATGAAATCACACACAAGTTCTTGAACTTCTTTTTTGAGTTGTCAAAATTGGAACAAAAGAGTATGTTCATCATCAGTAGCTTTGAACCTTGATTAAAAAGTAGTTTTCATGGAAGCCCAGTCAGTGATAGTTCCATTTGGAAGATGATGAAACCAGCCAACAATAGCTTCTATCAAAGTTTGCACAAACAATCTGACTACAAAATTTTCAGTACCCATAACAAGGACTTCACAGGGTATGTTGAATGCATTCAAATTCTCATCAATGGATTTCTTTCCATCTCCACTGAACTTAGGAAGAATGTCCCGAGCTCCTTTGGGCAACAGGTCAGGATTAGGTCCAAGGGCCAAAGGTCCCACTTGAGCACCCCAAGGATTCACAACCATGGTTGGAAATTGTAAATTGATAGGTTGAACATTAAAATGCATGGGAATGAGTGTTCCAGGCAAGACTAGAGCCTACAAGGAGATAGTAGTTGGTTTAGGTTTCTCAAGAGAAGCGGGCCTACTCCTACATTTAGTTATCCCTTTCCTCTTATGAGTATGGTCTAGGGAAAAGCCTTGTGACTTTACAAACTCATAAGATTCGTCTATGGAGCCTTTACTTTTACCACCTCGGGTGTACTTTCCTACAACCAACCTGACGAAGAAAAAAATTTCTTGTTAAAGACTTTGAAGTTACTAGATCTAGTGGTGAGGACAGAACTGAACCTATAGGGAGACCTATTGGAACTAGGGCTGGTCAATTTGCTGGACCTAGATCTCAGTTGAAGTTGAAGCATAAGATGGAGGTTTCTAATTTCTCTGGTACTTTGACTCCTAAAGACCTGATTAATTGGGTTGGTGAATTGGAAGACTACTTTGAGCTTAAGGATATCGAAGATCCACTCAAAGTGAGGTTGGCACAAACTAAGTTGAAAGGACATGTTGCTCTTTGCTGGAAAGAACTGCAAAGAGAAAAATAGGAAGAAGGTGAAATGAAGATCATTAGATGAAGATTGATGGTGACTAAATTAAAGGCTAAGTTCATTCCTATTGATTATGTACTTGAATTGTTTAAGAGAATGTAGAATCTGAAACAAAAGGATATGTTTATGAAAGATTGTACCAAGGAGTTCTACAAGTTGACTATTCAGTCTGGTTATAGAGAATTGTCAAAAGAGAAGGTAGCTCAGTACATTAATGGTTTGAGATTCAATACTCAAGATGAGGTGGGTATGTTGAATATTTCTTTGGTTGAGGAAGTTTATCAGTATGCTCTGAAGGAAAAAGATAAGTTGAAGAGGAAAAGTCAAGGTAATGCTAGAGGGCAGGAGAAGTAGGATAGGATCAGAGGAGGAGGACAGGTGGAGGTAGGTTTAGTGGTAATTACTTTAGATGTGGTGAAGGCCATATATCTTTTGAATTTCCTCATGGTAGGAAAGTTGTTGTTGTGAAAGAGGTTGTAGTCCAAGATAGTCAACCTGAGCAAGGATAGAGTTTACTAGCTTGGTGAGTACTGGTTGGTCAAAGGACACTGGATTCTTGTCAGAGGACTAATTTGTCCTGGACTTGTTGTAAGTATGGTGGTAAAGTCTGCAAGGTGATTGTGGATGGTGGTAGTACTGATAACCTTGTTGCTAAGGACATGGTTTAGAAACTTGGTTTGAAGTGAGTGAGACATCCTTATACTTATAGGATTGGTTGGTTGCAAGGTGAGCATGCTTTGGAGATGAGGGAGCAATGCCTTATTGATTTCCAGATTGGGCAATATAAGGATCGAGCGTTGTGTGATATTGTTGACATGAACAATTGTCATGTGTTGCTTGGTAGACCTTGGTAGTATGATTGCAGGGTTGTGCATGATTGTTTTAAGAATGTGTTTACAATTGTGAAAGGTGGTAGGAATTATTCCCTAATTCCTTTGCAAAATGACAAGCTCATTAGGAGGAACCTGAGTTTTGGCATCTGAGTCGAGTTGAGAGATTTTGAGAGGGTTGGAGATCAATGTGGAAAGTAGATCTGTAGCACACCTGGGATGGATGTGAAGAAGTAGAAGAAGAAAAATGGAAAGAGTGTGCAAGTTGAAGACTTGGAGGATATGTATGTGAAGAACTAGTTTGGGATTTATGTATTGAATCCCAGAAGATGTTCTTCCAGCTATTGAGAACATCTTTTCAAACCTGGGGTATTGGATGTAGGAGCATCCTAGGGGTTTTAGCAATCTTGCATGGTGGAGGCATTTTGGCTAAGTGTTGTGGACTCAGTCACCAAATAGTGGTGCTCGATCATTGAAGGGTGTAGTTGTGGATGAGGAGCTCAGTCATTGAAGGTTTTTTGACACTCTTTGTGTGCTTGGCATGTGTTGGTTTCTTGGTACTCTTTGTGTGTTTGGCATGTACTAGGAGTTCGACATGCACTAGGAGCTTGGTGATGCTTGGGAGTTTGTTGATGCTCAACTTGGTCTTGGTTCTTGTTGGTACCGAATTGCCTGTGAATTGACTTTTGGTATTTAATTCATGTTGTAGATGACTTTGAGGTATTTGATTTGTGTTGTAGTCGACTTGTGGCTCAAGATATATTTAATTTAATTTGTAATGAATTGGGCTGACTTTTGGATTAGTTGGGTATAAATAGGGGGTTTTTTGGAGTCTTTAGGCATTGTGATTATTCATCCATCTTGGAGAAGAGGGTGTGAACTTCGAAGATTCTAGTAGCTACGGTTTGAGAACTAGAGGATTGCTTGGTGGACTTGAGGGTACAAGTGTGAATTCTTCTTGGTGTTCTTATCCAGTAGTGGATTTGGACTAGCTGGGTTTAGTATTGTGAGTTGGATCTTGTGGGATCTTGTAGAATTGTTATTGTAATTGTTGTTGTACTTGGCCCTAACCTAGAAGGCCTTATAGTTTGGCATATTGCATGTAATCAGTTATCTATGAATAAAGAGTTATAATTTGGTATCAGATCTTGCATTTTTGTTGTATTGTTGTTGTGTTTCCGCTATGTGGTTATTTGTTGGGGGCTTGGACATCTTCTTTGGGGATTCTCCTACCTTGTACTACATCGGTAGGAGCATCCTAGGCTTGCTTTCAATTCTGCATGATTGGAGGTATTTTGGCTAAGTTTGTGAACTCAGTCACCAAACAGTGGTGCTCGATCGCTAAACGATCTAGTTGTGGCCAAGGTGCTTAGTTGTTGTTGGAGATTGACGCCTTCTATGGTGCTCAACTTGTGTTAGTTGCTCGACACTCTTTGTATGCTCGGCATGTGTTGGTTGCTCGACATGCATTAGGAGCTTGGAAATGTTGGTGTTTTGGCTTATGCTTGGCTTGGTCTTCCTAACACTCGGCTTGGTCTTGGTTCTTGTGGTGCCAAGTTTTCTGTGAGCCGACTTTGGGTATTTAATTCATGTTGTAGCCAACCTTTGGGTATTTAATTTGTGTTGTAGCCGACTGGGGCTCAAATATATATTTAATGTAAGGGATTTTATTTAATTTGTAATGAACTAAGCCAACTTGTGACTTAGTTGGGTATAAATAGGGGGTTTTGTGGAGTCTTTAGGTCAATATCATCTAATTTGGAGAAGAGGATGTGAACTTTGAAGAGCTATTAGTTGTGGCTTGGAAACTAAGAGATTGCTTGGTGTTTTTGCGAGCACAAGTTGAGATTTCCTTAGGATTTTTTTCCAAAGTGCAGATCTAGACTAGCTGGATTGGTGTTTGGATTTTGAGTTGGATCTAGATGGGTCTTGTAGAACTATTATTGTAATTGTTGTTGTATTTGGCCCTAACTCGAAAGGCCTTACAGCCAGGCATATTGCATGTAATCAATTATCTATGAATAAAGAGTTGTGATTTGGTATTAGATCTTGTAGGAGAGGTAGGAGAATCCCCATAGGAGATGTCCAAGCCCCCAGAAAATAACCACACAATGTAAACACAACAAAATTGCAAAGCACAAATTAAAAGGACTAAAGCTAATAAAGCTATCTTGTCCATTATAAGACAAGGGTAAGTTAGTTCCATTTATATACCTGAGCCTAAAAGAGTTTTCTCTAAGAACTTTACTAATTTTGAAAGGGCCTGTCCAAAGTGATTCAAACTTTCCATGTGCACCCTTGGGTTCTCTCCTTTTATCCCATAGCAACACTTTTTCATTCTCCATGAATTTCTAGGGTCTAGACTTCTTACCAAAAATCTTCTTAATCTGTGTCTGGTGAATAGTTATATGATCAACTTCCAATTCTCTATCTTCTTCAATCTTTGTGAGATAACAAATTCTTTTCTCTAAAGCATTCTGGAAAACCTCATTTTCAATAAACCTTTGAAGTTTGGTTGTTGCTAGTTCCAAAGGTAGAGATAGTTGCACTTCAATACCATATACCAATTCAAAAGGGGTCATTCCAATTGCTCTCTTAGGAGTGGTCTGATCTTCCCATAGTGCCTCAAAAAACCTTTTATGCCAATCTTTTGCATTATCACTCACTAGATTTTTCATAATGGAAATCAGATTTTTATTTGAAGATTTTGCTTGACCATTTCCCTAAGGAAAATAGTCAGAAGAATGAGAAGGATGAACCCCATTATCGTAACAGAATAGATGCAACTCTCTTCAAGAGAAATTATGAGCATTATCAATTATCAGTTTTTCTGGTGCCCCAAACCTAACTAGGATTTTTTCCATCAATAATTTACTCACCACTTCTAAAGTAGTCTTTTTAATAGGCATTGCTTCAACCCACTTGGTGAAATAATCAATAGTTGTCAAGATATGGGTGTGACCTATACTTGAGGTGGGATCAAGGGGACCTATGAAATCTAAACTCCATTGTTTGAAGGGCTCTTGAATAACTATTGGCTTTAAAGGGAGAAAAACCAACCTAGGTTTACTCGAAAATAACTTGTGTTTCTCACATTTCCAACCCACTTGTAGGCATTCGCAAAAATTCCAAGCCAATATTATCCATTCCTGAGTATTTTGAAGGTCATCACTATAAATGAGAAATGTCCCTACAAGCTATATTGTGAAGAGAATGAAGTAATTTATCTTGTTGGTCTTTATCCACACACCTCATAAACATATTGTCCATATCTCTCTTATAAAGCACATCATCGACAATTGCATATTTGGTAGCTTTCAATCTTAAATTTCTTGTTGCCTTACTGGTGTGATACTCAAGACATTCACCATAGGTGAGATAATAAGCAATGTCGAAAAACTAGCTATCCTTAAGACCAACCAGTAATGCATGTGAGTTTATTTCAGTAATTTTATCTTTATCTTCGACCATTATTCGGCACAAACCTTGGGCTCTCACAAGCTTGGTAGGTTTTATTTCAAGGTCAAACTCCTGGACCTTGGATACCCAAGTGGCTCTATTATTGACAAACGCTTCTTTTTGTGTAAGGATACTTTTTACGGTTGAACTTGGAACAAAAACTATCGAGTGTAAATGTAAGATATAATACCTAAAGTGTTTCACTACTTTCATGACTGAGAATGTCTATTTTTTTTTAAGTGTGTATCTCAACTCATAATTCTTCAGTGGTATGCTCATGAAGGATATTGGGACTTCAGAGCCTATTGCATCTTCTTGTAACAAAAGTGTAGACATTGTATGTTCACTAGCATGGCAATGGATAACAAAATCTTTTTTTTTTTAAATTTGGATGAGCAAGAACCAGTACATTGGCTATGACAACTTTTACTTCTTCAAATGCTTTTATGACTTCATCACTCCATTTGAAAACCATCTTCTCATTGAGAAAATTTGTGATGGCCCTACATGTTTCCGTAAAATTGGGTACAAATTTCCTCAAGAAATTAATCTGACCTTGAGGGTCGGCTCTCTGGACAATTAGATAGTTTTCTATTTTGTCAAGTCAATTGTTGTTTCTTCTTAGTGGAAGACAGTAAGTTGATGATAATAGAACTAATCATATGGTTATTTTTTGGGCATCTTTTGGTGATTGTGTGATTATCTTGCTTGATTCCATTTTCGTATGAAATTCATTTGCATTGGTGTTGCTTCTTCATTAACTAGGTTGGAGTTGTGATTTTCCTTTTAATCAGTTCGGTGAGTCTAATCATAAATCTAAAATCCTTACATATATGTCATGTGGCATTTATCAAATATCAAATGTATGCAACACTCTTTTGTGTTTATGGGAGAATGATTTTTCTTTCATTAAGTTCTTTCAAGTTAAAAGAGCAAACATTATAATTCATTTACAATAAGAGCCATATGGATAAATCATTGTAGAAGGGAGATGTGCCTTTAAACATAGAGAGTCTTTGTGAATTTCCAAGACTCATTTGTGGTGAACTGCTTTTTCCAATTAAGTATTAATAGCTGGGAGGGAAAAACCATTCACTAACACTCTAAATCAATTCAAGTTATAAAAATATTTTATCTATTTGATTGTTTTATGTGTGCTCTTGTTTTTCTTTGATGGAGATACCTCTGATATTCCTCAATAATAACTTAGTACTCCACATGATACTAATAACTAATCTATGTCTCGTATATATAGCATAATAATGTTGTAGGTACCATCCACACCATTTTAGATACTTAAGTTTAACTTGTGTTGCGATCTAAATACCTATATATGTGATATTAATAATAATAAATGTGTAACTTATTGAAGAGATGAAAAGACCACAGGGTTGATATTCATAATTCGGGTTAAACATTATAAAGCTAGGACCAAGGAAAATGATGATGGAATAGGTGGAGAGCACAACATATACTTTAAAAAATTAAGTCATAATATCATGATCAACATCTCAAAAATAATTCAAAACATGTTGTCATTTAATAAAAAACATACCAAAAAAACATTTTGGCCAATAACATGAGCTAGATTACATTATCATTGTACCCCTTAACAATTTGTGGCTTTATTATCATTCCATCTGGGGATAATTCATGTAATCTAGGTATCAATGTCATCATTATATCATGTATTATCTATAAGGAATAAGAAAGAGGATGCCTCTAGATTTCATCCTTATTTACCAATGTTGCGTCCAAAATGATGTCATTACCTTCCACGAGTATCATTATCATTTCATGGTGTACTTCTACTTGTCATAAAGCAAAGGCCTATGTTCTTAATGAAATAAGTTGTTCCTACTGATTTTCATTCTTTTTTAACTCAATAATAGTAGAGTATAGGATGTGGTAGAAGGAAAAACATGAAATATCTAAACTTACCAACCTTGGTACTTCTTGAAGAGCATCCTTGAATAGCACATATGTACCATATAGTTTCATGTTCCTAGCAATGTAACCCGGAGACTCGCATCCCCTCCCAAACCTTGAAGTATCCATCCTTGAGATGCCCCCGCTCTAGGTACTTGAGTACCCACGCACCCCCTCCTTCGTCATTCCGCAACCATGCCACCGTTGGGATATGCACTTGAATTTCTTTTTTTCTTTTTTTTTTTGAATGTTACTATTGGGTATGTAATATGTTACTATTTTGAATGTTAATGGTTCTAATTCATGTTGCAATTTTGCTATGTTCAAGTATTTTAATTTGGTATGTTCTAGTGAACTACTAAAACATCATTTCATAACTAGCATTTCAAGTTCTATGTGTATACTATACAACACCCCTCTCTAGCCCGTCCTCCCCTTCTCATCGTTCCTTGGTCGTCCCCCGACCATCCCAAAAATGAGGCCCATTTCCCTACCTCCCAGAAACTTGCCCCCGGTGTCTCGTCGTCTCGAAGTACCCCCGTACTAGTGTAACATTGGTTCCTAGTAAACAATTATTCATTAAAATCCTCAACTTTAACAAGGAAAATGAGGAAACTAGCATAGTCTTGGTGTTTAACCAAGAGAAAATTATAACTATCATTAGTGGATGTGACTTCACTGTGATGTTGTCATTATCTTACTCATTTTGCATGTGTCTCCCTTCCTTTATTATGTTGACTTCTTCACATGATAGCCCCATTTTAGCAATGTGGGAAATTTAATTTATCTACATTGTGAATGCAAGGTGGGACTTCAAGAAAGAACATCCATTCCCTCCATCACATTGTCTATGCATTACTCATTTTGTGGATGGGATTGAATGTGCTCTACCTCATCACAAACATTTGGTATGTCTTTCTTATTCATTTCCATTGTCATGCTAGGTCATTGTATTTTAGATGTCATCTTTGTAGTATTAGTTTTCATTATTTTATCCTCTTCTCATTGTTTATTCTTAGTGTTCTAAGAATAATCTCATTTTGATCTAGCAGTGGTATCGTTTCTTAGTTTAAATACATGTTCATCTTCTACATGGCATTTTTTCTGCATGCATTGTTATTTCATCTGCATGGGTTTCTATATCTTCACATGGTGACTTATAATTATGTATTTCTTAAATGAGTTTTTGGATATTCTTTCTGAGTTGGTAAAAACCATTCTTTTTTACATTGTCATCTTAGCCTTTTATGGATTCATATCCCAATATATCATGCTAGTCATCCCCATGTTCATGGTTCTTAAAAAAAATTCAACAGGGAAGTGTTTCACCTTTAATCATTGACAGTAAATTTGAATTAAAGGGGATAGTATGTTTAGCCTTTTACTAATTAAACTCCAGAAGAAGTCATTGATGTGTGTGTTCAACATGATCTAGCTCTAATCTTCTGTATGTTCAACTTCTTGTCAATATGAAATCTTTGGAGTAATGGGATATTACCTTAAAATATGTTCTTAAACATCCTAAAATCTCATGATAAAGTTTTTCACATTGCAATATCTATCCCCATTCATCACAACAACAAGCATAGAATTTTATTTTAACTAATCCTTTTTGTAGTTGAACTATTGTAATTTGTCTAAGTATGCCTCTTTTTTGAGTTGATATGTTTAGAGTCATATGAGGGTATATGCGGGATCATGGTGTACCAAACTAGGCCCTTAAGTGGCAATGAAAATTCAGAAAATTAGGGTGAGGCAAGTTGACATGAAAATTTGAACATATTTATCAATGTTATATCAAAAATGTGTAACAAGGCAACATTTAGAAAATTGAATCTAGTTTCTAAACTACTAGACATTTTTAAACAAAAATATATTCTATATTATGAAAATCTTAAATTCCAATGCAATACTATGAAAATTTTACAAAAAAGATAAGTCTGTATGTCTAACCACCTTAAACACAATCAAATAATAATAATTTTTTTTAGATGTTTGACATAAGTAGTAGACGAATTTCTAGATGTGATGCACAATTTTTTATAATTTTTTATTCAAATGATTACTTATGATTATTTTTCTACAACTTTTTTAAAATTAAAAACTCTCATATCTAACCACCTTACTTAATCTAAACTTCATTAACTTTCAATATATTTATGTTTCTTATAGTAGGCAAAGCATAAAATGTAGTGCATGTTTCGAATTTCAAAAAAGTTATATCATTTGAAAGTTATAATTGTGTTTTAATCAAGATCTATCAATTATTTTTTGATCAGGAATTTAGAGTCAACTCAATTAGAAAATAAATAATAATAACTTATTAAACTCAAAATTTGACAACAATTATATTGATGGAAAGTTGGGGATTTCCTTAAGAAACCCTTTTGTTTCATCAAATTTGAGTTAAAAAAACCATTACCTGCATGGTCCAAGTCTTGAGACCATTGGCTACTATGGAAAGCATGTTTTGGGGGTTGACCATGTAGGCTTGGCATCCCAAACACAAAACTCGAAGCAATCCTAAAGCAAATATATGATTCTGTCAATGGTAATGTATATCCACTAGCTATCAGATATCCAATAACTATCTGATATAGGATATTTAGAACAAGCATATATATATATATATATATATATATATATATATATATATATATATATATACATATATATGTTATACTGTATATATAATATATGTTGTCATATAATATTTAATTTATATATCATATTTAATATTTAAACCTAATTTTGTATTTTAGAAACAATCTTGCAATTTCATTTTCCATTATTTTCTTATTGTCATAGCTTTCACTTCTAGGTTTTCCATTCTTTTATTTTTTCCAAATAAATTTTTCATCTTAGATACAACATGTGTTTTGAGGATTGAAGACAAAACATTTGTAAGTAGTCATAAGGGTTAGTTTGAATCCCTATGCAAAAGGATTTGTTCCTCCTCCATGTTCATTCTCTTTTATAATCCCACCAACAGTGAATGGACCCAGACCAATATATCATACAAAATACTCTCACAAGTCCATATATAACTACATATTTCACCAATTAATTATTCAAGATTACTTGTGATGGGTTTTCCCTTTCCTTTTCCTCTTCCTCTTATGAATATCCACTTTCGCAATGAAATAATGCTCTCTCTCTCCCTCCATTTTGTGTACCTGATAAGTAATACATACTCAATACCTAAGCCAATGACAACAAAACCATTGGCAATCTAAATGATAGGAAACTTTTCATGCATGTAGGTATTGGATAACCGATATGTTCAACACACAAAATTGTCAGTGGGTTGTTATGTTATTATCTTTGTCCCCACATTCATTTTGCATTCAATAGTTGAGAGTTTTGGTATAGTTGTAGACAAAATAAATATTTTTGGACCATCTTTTTTCAAAATTTGTTGGTTAGATATCATTCTTCGTTACCTTTTTTGTTTTCACAATGGGGGAAAACAATCGTTGAAAACATAAACAAAAGAGAGAGCTTACAATTGATAGGGACAATTATTGAAAGACGAGAAAAGGTATGTTGAATATTAGTAAAGTTGGCATTGAATTTGAACATAATGAGAATAATTTTGAGAATGAGAATGTAGAGATTCAAAATGGAAATGTAGAGTTCGAGAATAAAAATATAGAGTTAGAGAATGAAAATGTAGGCATTAGGAATGAGAACGTAGGGAATCAAATAAAAAATTTAGAGATGGGGATTGTGAATATAGAGATGGTGAATGAAATGAAGTGATTGAGAATGAAAATGTTGAAAAAAAAAATCAAATGAACATTACACATCTCTAAAATATATGATAAGTGAAGTCTCTTACAAGGAAGAAAAACAAACTTCAAATTTGAGACTTTTAAAAATACCAAAATGGTTACTTGAAATTTATGAGAGCATTATGAGAAATTTTGGAGGTAGAAGATCATAAAGAACCATTTGGTTATGGGCTTCAAGACTTCTTGATAAATTTTGTAGCAAGAAGACATTGACAAGGAAATGTCAATTGTTTTCGCAAATGTTAAAGATACAAAAGATGATACCTATACAAGAAAGATATAAGATTCATTTGAACAAGAAAATGGAGGGAAACGTCTTTATTGTGATAAATGTTTTTAGCACTCTCAATTTGTATAGGGATGAATACCAAGTAAAAAGCTAAGAGAGTATCTTGGAGGTTTATTAGAACCTCCTTAGTGAGTCATCATTTGAGAAAGGGTCATTTTAATGACACAAACTTGTGTTGACTTGAACACTCATAATAAAAATTTGTATAGAGAAATTACAAGAAGAGAAAGATTTGATGATCCTCTTCAAAATTATACATGGGATTATGGTGGAGGCTTCCACCTTTTGATAATAAGATAATTGATAGTGTGAAGGAAGAAATTCAACTATTTTGGAAATCAAACTCAAGAATCTCACCAAATGTGAAGGATGTCTTGAAGTTAATAATTGGTGATCACAACCGCACAATGCATCGTAAACATTATTTGGAAGTAAACTACGCAATATTTTTCAAAACAAATTGTGAGACACGTCCAACATTGCAAATATCGCAAATGGATTTTGAATCCTTTGATCCATTTTATTGTGTAAATATTAATATTTGAAATACATGTTGTAAATATCATGTGGAGTTTTCAATTCATCATGAATAAATATGCTATGTCTGTTCTTCTTTGCATACCAATGAAATGTTATAGGATTGCAATGTAATTCATCTTCCAAAATCATCAAGAGACTTTCTAGATCAAGTTTTATGTCCTAGAGATGATAGTTGTTTCTTCTATCAAAATGATAACTTCTATGACAAGTGCTCACAATGTGATGGTTCGTTGAAGTTTGTTTCATGCTTTCGTAATGGTAGTGAACACGGCTTTGGAAAGACAATCGTCCCAAAAAAAATTGAGACAATCAAATATACTGTGAAGAGTGGAGGTGAAGGCTCAAAATGTGAATTGGTTACAAAAGAATGCATTGTTTCTAATTTTATTTTAAATCTCAACAAAGATATTTTTTACAAATATCCAAGGCATAGTTCCATGTATTAGTTTTTGGATCAGTAATTTATGGTGTGTAAGGAATTTTTCACTATTGGAACTATTGAATCAGTGGTTGAATTTGTAGAAAAATACACATTGCAACCAAAAATGAGTTGATAACTTAATATTACAATTATATTCAGATTGTTATTTTTGTCCACATAACATATAGGCATTCCCCTAATAGTACAAAACATGACCGAAAAATAATTAAGAGTACCATTTTTATATGAGTGATGATAGATCTCATACTTATACGCATGTTCAACATTATTTTGAGAAAGGTTTTTTAGTTCTTGCAGAAATATGATATTGCTATATACATATAATATTATTAGATTTTTGCATTAGTTAATTCAAGAATGCTTGTATATTTTATTGGTGAAGTAGAATGTGTGCAAAGAGGGATGTAACTCATAAATTTGGAGTTCCTTTTAGGCGAGTCATGGAAAAGGGGAGCACGATGGAGTAGGTTTGTGTGTCTAGGTGAAGAGATCTCTAGTTAAGGAGAAATTGATGATTTCAGTTGCAAAAATTCATGATGCTCATTCTATTTTTTATTTTTTTAGTTCAGTAATAGCATAGGGGGAACACTATATTCAAGAGCACACATATTATTTTGGTTGTAGTAGAAGATAGATTATATTTTCAAGATGTCAAAGGTACTTCAAAGATGCATTCATTTTGAAGCTCAGATGCAAGTACATGGACCATTTAGACACAAGAGTTATCTTGTTTTTGTCCCATGTGTATTCAAATTCATTAGGATCAATGTGACTCAAGTGAGTGGGTGGATACATGGGTTCCATAATATATTACTTCTTTATCTCTCACAATTTTCTTGAGCAATGATGACGTGTAAATTAGTTAAGTATAAGCATCTTTCATATCTTCTTCAACTAAGACATATTTTGCATTGGTTTGCACATTAGGGGAATGCTCTAAGATAGGATTACTAGTAAGGACATTATCTGCAAGAAAAATACAGTCTTTGTACAAACAAAGAAAGATGATGATGGGCTCATGTATCCTATGTTGGAAATATGGCTAGTGCTCCTGTTAGGATTCATGAAAAGGGACTAGCCACCTCCTATGGATTCTATAAGTCTAGTGGTTGTATCAAGCATTAACATGTTGATATTTTGATATAACATCAATCACACTTGTAACAAGTGGTATCAAAACTTGGTCACAACGTCAAATCCCCTCAAGTGACGTTCAGGGAGATATTGTTGGCAATATGTTTAGTCCTCCCCTTGAGATTCGTAACAAGGGACTAACCACCTCATGTGGATTCTATAAATCTAGTTGTTGTATTAGTCATCGATAGGTCAATCTTTTGGTGCAATGACAACCACACTTTTAGCATTCTATTGGTTTAGTTTTTGTTACAAGAACATGGATATGAACATACATTATTAGAAAGAATGGCATACCTACATTTGAAGACTATAAGAAGCACAAAACTATTCCCCAGTATTGATGCCTTTTTATAACAAAAAATGTTAAGTTGTTGAAGAATCAAGGAAGGCCAAAGACAAAAGAACTTTGGACTTTTAGTGGATCACGAAGAAATATTGGATACCCTTAAGCATAGAGATTACCCTTTAGGAACACTTCACTAGGTAATACCAAGTCACTGTGAGGTTTATTATCTTTGTTATGCGTACATTTATTACCTTAATTGTACTTTTATTCTTTAGTTGTTTTGGTCAATAAACTTGGTTCTCTCATGCATAGTAAGTATAGTTGGATAAAAATACCATAGATATAGAAGATTCGGACACCCTTAATTATCTTTTACAAAATAATAGTAAAGTTCATTATGCATACGCTTATCATGTTCTTTGGTTCATTATATTTTTCTCTTTATAAAGTTTATGTGTTCTTTGCCTTGGGAATACAAGGATTAAAAATATGATGGATGTATAAGATTCTCCTACAGTGCTTTAAAGTATATCTAACTTTAATTGTTTGTCTTACTATCTAGTTAGTACAATTTCTCTATACTTATATTTTGTAAACTATTGCAATGTAGGTGTCATCATGAATATCAGTGGCTGGATATCTATACTAAGGACTAGAAATAAAATACCCAAATGTAATATCTAGGATTTTTTATATCATCAATGTGTTTATATGTAATATGGTTATATCAATGATATACAATGTAAGTGTACATGAGAGGTGTGTAAGAATAAGCACAAGTTGTATTAATGATATACCTTGTAGTTTCACATGAGGACACAAACATAACAACACATGAGAAAGTAAAAACCTATAATAGGATTTATTGCCAACATGTTGATGAAGCTCTTATAATGTCTTCATTTTGCATCCTAGTTTGTTTATTTTAGAAATCTTATAATTTGTTGCTTAAAAAGAAAAATTTAAAGGAAATTGATTAATTTCCATGGAAATGTCATTTTGAAAAACTTAAACCAAATTGATTAAACTGATCAACAAAAAACCTTCACCATACTTCATAACCTCCAAAATTTCTTTCGCAAATCACTTTTCCTTAAGGCCTACAACACCAAAAATTGATTTGCTGGCCCACTAGACTTTCCAACCCTTGGAAGCATCCTTTCAAAGGCATTTATAAACACATAGACAACTCAAAAAAACCCCAAAAGTATTGGTCCTTCAATCCAATATCTCATCCATATAAATAATCTTAAAAACTAGTAACCAAGTAGAACAAGAACAAATTGTGTATCATTGACATAGATCACATGATATAAGTATCAAGACACTTAAGATACTTGTTAAAAATTTATTTAACATATCCCAAATTCAATATATGGTGCTTTGGAATATATGATTTAAAATTGAATTGTTATGGTTCATCCATGGTCTTCTTTAGAACAAAAAACTTGGTGTTTTGGTCATAATTTTTCATAGAGAACTCAAACAATTTAATCACCCTGTATACCCTTTTTGGCATTTTCCAATGCATATGAAAATCGAACATGATTTCTTTGGAACAAATGGCTCTAAAATGAATTTTGTACTACTCCAAGAACCAAAAAAATACAAGTAACAAACAAATATTGTTTGGATAGCCATTTTTCAAATGGAAGTTTGAGGTTTTATGCATCTTCTACCTAATTACAAATTATTTTGATTAACTACCCAATCGATTGATTGGTTAGGACTTAATTTGACAACTTGTTCCAAAGTTGCAAAAGTTGTCAAATAACTTTTTGCAACTTTTACATTTTATATCTAGATGACCTTATGTTGATCCAAAGCCTTAAAACCATGTTGAATATGATACAAGAACAATAATCCAATCATTATGGACCCTTTTTTACCAATCCTAATGACTTTAACCTAGTTTGACCAGTTTAGGGCCTCTTAGGCCTAATGGAGGTTTTGAATAGCAACTTTGTGAAAATGAACCAATCTTCATCATGTCACTATTTGGATGATGTGTGTTGGGCATATGCAAGTTGTTTGAGTGATTTATCAAGATTAGAGAAGAGTGTATGGGTGAGTTGTTAAAAACCCTCTTGTATAGAGCTAAGAGACACTTTCAATAAGGTACAACGTTGAGTATTTGGATGACTGGGGAGCCAAAAATGGGTCATTTCTTAGGTATTCCCACCCAACTAGACATGTCTATGGTGTAATTTCATGGTCATGAAGAACACATGATTATTAGGCTATGTTGCACCATTCTATTGAAATGTATCTAATGATTTATGCATCAACAAAAAAATTGCTACCCTAAAAAAAATACTTGAAGTCTTAAAGATCTAAGGTAGAGTATTACAGAGGGGCATCTCATGGTCCCACAACTTCATATGGATCATATAAAAATTCCCATGATTGAGAGAAATACCCTGACAAATTTTTTCACTTTTGTGCACTTAGGACACCTAAGGGATAGTGTTGGCAAGGTATGTTCATCAATTTTTCTATGAGTGGAGAACCAAAGATGGGTCATTCCTTGAGTAAACCTACCCAACTAGGCATCTTAGTAGTGGCCTCTCATAACTAAAAAGAACACACACGGATTTGGGAAATTGTGCACCTTTCTATTGAATGCATGTGATAGTTTTTACTTCAACAACAAAATCATTTCCCTGAAAAACCCACTAGGAGTCTTCAAGATCTGAGATAGAATATTATAGAGGGGCCTCTCAAGGTCTTATAACTTTACACTATCAATAGGGTATGCCACTGAGTATTATGATGAGTGGGAAACCAAAAATGGGTCATTCTTTGGGTGTACCACCAACTAGATGTGTTGATGTTGGTGCTTTATGCCACAAAGAACACATAAAGATTTGGCCAACCTTGTATCTTTCTATTAAATGCTTCTGATAGTTTTTAAATCAATGAAAAAAATTGACCTAACAAATCACTTGGAGTCTTCAATATTTGAGGTAGACTATTATAGAGTGACATCTAACAATCCTAGAATTTTAGATGGATCGTAGGTAGGTTTCCTAGATTGATAGAAATACCCCAAAAAAAAATCAATTTTGTGCACTAAGTGCACCTAAGGGACACTATTGGTAGGGTATGTTCTCGAGCATTTGAAGGGGTGGGGAGAAAAAAATGGGCCATGCCTTGGTATACCTTCCCAACCAAATGTGTTGGTTGTAGTAGTTTGTTCTCATAAAGAATGCACAAAGATTTGGGCTACCTTGCACCTTTCTATCGAATTCTTTCAACAATTTTTGTATCAATAGAAACATCTCTTCCCTAAAATAACCACTTGGATCCTTGAAGATATGAGATACACTATTTTATAGGGGATTTTTGCAGCCCTAAAATTTTGGATAGATGGTGTAAGGAAGGAGAGGTAAAATCCATTCCCAAGATACCCTCACTAAGAGTTACACACAAAAGCCAACAATATTGGAGAAACCACAAGAAATTATAGATATTCAAGGTAGAAAATAATGAGACAAACTTCATTAAACATGCTAAGCATAAGGTTGACCTCGTTGCATCCATATACATTCAAAATACAATCTATGAGCTTACGAGCTTAGGCTTATAGAGTTAAATATTTGTAATTTTCTTCTATCCAAATTCATTCTTCTTTTTCTAATTTAAGATCCCTAAATATATTGCCAGAAAGATCATAAGTCAGCTTGTCAAGTAGATTATTACAAATATAAGGCATGCATAAAAGGAGAATTCAGAAACCTAACAACCTAGAAAAATAACTTTCATGGGGACAAAGATAGGTCCACATGTGATCCAAGAAGCCAAACCCAAGGTCATAGAAAGCCTTAATGCCAAACAAAACTTTGTTGAAGCCAAACCTACACATTACTCAAGCTTCCAGGAAAAAGCACACCTTGAACAAAGAGAGAATAACTTTCACAAATGAAGGAATTAGTTCTTGTGAGCTTAGCCATATGATCCACAATAAGTCTACATTAATGAGCCAACTACATAAAAAGAGAAAACACCGATAACAACAGTTGTTCCTCAAACAAAAGATATAAAAATGAAAAAAATATTTTTGGTTGATTTAAGATCACTTAAGTACCCAAGATGATATTGCATCAACAGATCATACACAAGTGCCCAAATTGAGAGAAATACCATGACAAAGTTTGTCACATTTGTGCACTAAGCGCACCTAAGGGACACTTCTAGTAGGGTATGTTGACAAGGATTTTTGTTGAATGGAGATCCAAGAATGGGTCATACCTTAGGTGTTCCTTCCTAGCTAGACATGTTGGTGGTGGTTCATGCCCACAAAGAATGCATAACTTTGTAAGGCCATTGTTCTATTTTTTTACATTTATGTCAACTAGGTCTTTAGCGGATCAACTTTGTTTAACACCTAAAAGGCACCCAAATGTGAAAAAAATGTTGTAATTCATGGTTTTAGGCCATATTTTTCATGTCTAAGAATTCATAGGTTTATAGGGATTCATTTAGTTGAAAACTATATAAAATGTCAAAATTGCTCAAAAGTTACTATGACAATGTTTGTATCTATTATGCAGAAGTTGTAACTTTGTTCTCCAATGATGTATTTGTTAAAAAAATGGTCAATAATGGTTTGGATAGGTGAATCCAAGGTCTTTAGATCCTCTTTGGGTTGAAGAAAGACCATGATGGTGAATGGTTGTATTTGGAACTTCAGGAAAAGTTTATAAAAAAATTATTAAAAAATTTTGTAATGTGTTTAACTTTTTTTGTTGATTAGAAGTTTATATTCGATTGGTATTGATTCATCTCCATCCCATACCTATAAAGATCTTGAGAATTACCATTTTACTTATTTCTAGAATTTGTTATAAAAAAGCATCAATTATATCATGGAAACACAACAAATATATCCAAATACATAAAAAATTATTGAAACACAATAACCACAACACTTTCATAACAAAATATATGCAATACTATTGTAAACATGAATAGTACATGTACCACACATAACAAAGAAATAATATGAGAATGAATGTGTTCTATAAATATAAAATATTTTATAAAAATTTGTATCTCCATGTACAAATATCACATAAATGTCGACTTGATCAAAGTTTTACAAATCATGTCACATGTCATCTAAAAATATCTCCAAAATATACATTTTTTATATATTTCATATCCATATGCTCCATATGGAATCTTAATTTGTACAACTAGAAATGTGTGTATGACATCCTATGCTGCTAGTGGATCATCAAAGTGTAATCTCTTCAAAGTACTCTTTGGCTCTGATCAATTCTATACACAAAAATGTAAAGCCAAAATTTAAATTATTTTAATTTATATGATTTTTACATATAAATTATTAACATTAATATATAAATTGAATAATAATTTAATCAAATTTTAAAATTTAATTCTCATGTACCTTGAATCAACATTTGCTCAAGTGCTCAAGAGTCCTAACATGGACAACACTACAAGTGCCAAATATAAAATATATATGTTTGCAACCATGAAATTGATATGAGTCATCCTATAAAGTTATCTTTGATAAAAAAATAAATTTATAAAATACTTAAATAAAAATAAAAATTTACCTATGTTAAACCTTGATGCAGTAGCATCCTAGGTGTAAGAGCAATCTTGCATCACCCAAAAATATTTTATTTTCAGTGTTTTCTATTTTAATAAGGCCTAGTAGGCAAGGTGGTTACTCTTTATGGGAACTTGCTATTTTTAGTAAGTTTTTCATATGAGCTCATAATATTCTCATTTTCTACAGGAAGGTTCATTTTAGAGTTATAAGCCTAGCATAAAAATTTCATTGCTCCAACTTAAGTATCAGAGAAGTTATTGCAGATTTTCAGTGGAAATATTTGCAAAAAAATATTCAGGCTCACCATTGGAGGCCTTAGAGTGCTTGGATGAGGTCAAAAAACTCAACGGAAGGGCGTGTGCACAATTCCAAGCCTATAGATTAGGAGTTAATATTTTTGAAAAGTGGTTATAATAGCCAATCGGAGAAACAGTTCGAGAGTTATGGCCTTCTAAAGTTGGGCTGCCAAAATTTCTAAAATAATTTGTCAAAAATGTATTTAACCGACTTTATATGTATTGTTAGGATTTTTTGTCCCTAGGTATTAAATTTGAGCATCTAGAACCTTCTCAGGCGACATAAAATTGCCTATTTAAGAAAGGTTGAAACATGGTATAGGACAACTCTGGGTAGTAGTTTGCAGCTTAATCTTGTAGATTACTGTAATGAAGGTGTCTGTGTGGGTTAGCATATTGTACTTGTGAATTTTGTAATTCTGCATTTGCGGCACAAATAAGAAGTCCATATTTTATTCTCCCATTTTTTGTTGTTTCTTTGTTTCTATTATGAGTTTATGGTTTTAAGGGGAGCACCCTTAAAACCATGGTATCAAAGCTAGAGTTCTTGAGTGTGTGGACAGATCGTTGACAATGAGGTAGTTTGCACCAAGATTGTGGTTTGGGCTGAGCATGTAGACAAATCGTCGATTGTGAGGCAGTTTTTACTAGGGCTTCAGCAAAAGCTCGCAAAATGCCTCCACGAAGAGAGTGTGGCGAAAGAGTTGTAGGTGTTACACTTCAGGGTTTCTAAACCCTCCAAAGACAAATGCAAGCATTGAAAATAAAAAATGTGTAGAGGAATAAATCTTCTTATAAGAGATGAAAGCAAGGACAAGGAAGAAGTAGAAGAAAATTCCAAAGCAAAGGCAATTCTAAACCCAGAGGAAGAGAGGTCTTTTAGGGCCATCTCCAAGTTTGGAAAAAGGCTTAAGTTTGAGGTTCCCACATTTTTGGGAAATCTTAACGCAAAGGAGCTAATTAGTTGGATCAATAAACTAGAGGAGTACTTTGAGTATGAATATATTAAGGATCTAGATCAGGTCAAGTTTGTGAAGGCAAAACTGAAGGGACATGCAAAGATATGGTGGCATGAGGTTCAGTTGGAGCAAAATAAAAGGGAAAGGATGAAATCACTAGATGGGATCAAATGATAACTAAATTGAAGTGACAATTCATTGTCATGGATTATGAGCTTGATCTGTTGAAGAAGATGCAAGGGATGAAGCGAGAGGGAAAATCTATTCAAGAGTATACCAAAGAGTTCTACCAAGTTCTCATTAGAACTGCCGATGCAAAAACTGATAAGGAGAAACTCACTTGTTATCTTAATGGGTTAAGTCCAAGCATTCAAGATGAGATGAGTCTGGTTCAAATGCATAGTATTGAGGAGGCATAGCAGTTTGCCCTAAGATTTGAAGAAAAACTAAATAAGAAGTTTGACAACAAGTATAGTGGAAGAGGTTGCGGTGGAAGATCTAGTGGATGATTTTATGGAGGTTGTAATGATGATTAGAAGAACAAATATGAGGTTGGAAGTAGTAGTCAAAACTAGAGGGCAAACAATTCCAATCATTTCCATGATCAAAACAATAGAAATCAAAGAGGAACAGGCAGAGGACAAGGATCTGGAAGAGGAGGCTTTCGTGGAAATTGTTTTCACTGTGGAGAAGAAGGGCATAGAGCATTTGAATGTTCCTAGCACCAAGGAAGGACATATCTAAGAATAGAAGGCTAGGCTAGAGTTGCATATGTTGATGAAGATGCCAAATCCTCACATTCTAAAGATGTTGAAAAAGGAAAAGTCCTAGTTAACGGAAGAGTCCTGTTGAATGGTGAGAATGAACTTGATCAAAGAAGAAACTTGTTTCACACAAGGTGCAGATGTGAAGATAAGTTTTGTGATATGATCATTGATGGTGAAAGTACTAACAATTTGGTGTCATAAATGATGGTCACCAAGTTGAAGTTGAAGAGGAAAAAACACATGCATCTATACCATATTGCTTGGGTGCAAGATGACCACAAGGTCATGGTCAATGAGCAATGCTCAGTGAATTTTAAGATTGGAAGCTACTAGGATGAGGTACTTTGTGATATCATACCTATGGACATATGTCATATGTTTTTAGGTAGGTCATGGTAGTTTGACAGACATGTTGTACACAATGGGAAAGCAAATACCTACACTCTGACCAAGGAGGGAGTGAAACATAAGTTGAAGTCATTGAAGGAGAAAGAAGAAAAGATATGTAGTGCTGTTAGAATATGTTTTATTGATGGAAAATAGTTTCTCAAAGGTATGAAGTGTGAGCATATGTGTTTTGTTATAATTCCAAAAGATAGTAATGAAGAAGTAGAGGAGGTACCTGCAGAAGTTGCAGATATGTTGGGAGAATTTTTTGATATTATATTAGATAGTGTACCTAATGGATTGCCCCCAATGAGGAAGATCAGACACCAAATTGATTTGGTTCCAAGAGCAAGTTTTCCAAACAAGGCAATGCAGAGAATGACACCAGCAAAAAGTGAAGAGTTGAACAAACAAGTTCATGAGTTGTTTCAGAAGGGTTTGATTCAAGAGATTCTAAGTCCATGTGTTGTACTAGTAGTATTAGCACCAAAGAAGAATGGAGAATGGAGGATTTGCATAGATTCTCACATGATCAACAAGATCACAATCAAGTAGAGATTTCCATCGCTAAGGATGGATGACATTATGGACTATTTGAGTGGAGTTAAGTATTTCAAAAAGATAGATTTGAAGAGTGGATACCATCAGATTCGTATCAAAGAAGGTGATGAGTGGAAAATTCCTTTCAAGACCAAATAAGGACTATATGAATGGTTAGTCATGCCTTTTGTGCTAATCAATGCACTAAGCACTTTCACGAGGCTCATGAATGAGGTTTCTAGGTAAGTTTTTCGTTGTTTACCTAGATGATATTTTGATCTTTAGTAAGACATTGGAGGAGCACTTGATCCATATTTATAAGGTGTTTGATAAGTTGAGGGAAGAAAAGTTGTTGATAAACCTGAAGAAGTGTAGTTTTGTAAAGAAGGAATTGGTGTACCTGGGATTTGTAGTCTTAGTAGAAGGTCTAAAAATGGACCCGGAGAAAGTGAAGGCTATCCTTGAATGGCCTACTCCAAGGAGCGTGATAGAGGTAAGATCTTTTCATGGACTGGCAATTTTTTACAAAAAGTTCATAAGAGGTTTTAGTAGGATTTGTTGACTCTTGACTGAAACAACAAGAGGGGATAGGAAATAATTTAAGTGGACTATAGGAGTAGATAAGAGATTTAATCTATTGAAATAGAAAGTTACTAAGCAACCTATTTTAGCACTTCCTAATTTCAACGAGGTGTTTCAAGTAGATTGTGATGCTAGTGGTACTGCAATAAGAGTTGTTATGAGCCAAGAAGGTAGACCTATTGCTTATTTTAGTGAGAAATTGAATGATGCAAAAAGAAAATATTATGTTTATGATTAGGAATTTTATGCAATAGTTCAAGCATTGAAGAAGTGGAGACACTATCTTCTTCCTAAAGAGTTTGTTTTGTATGTTGATCATCAAGCTTTACAATATTTTAATAGTCAAGAAAAATTGAACCAAAGGCATTTAAAGTGGATTGAGTTTTTGCAAAGTTATACATTTGTTATAAACACAAGAATGGGAAGTCTAACAAAGTTTTAGATGCTCTTAGTAGAAGATAAATTTTGTTGATAGAAATACAAATAGAGGTGGTTGGGTTCAAGGAACTTAGTACTTTGTATCTAGATGATCCTAATTTTGGTGAAGCATGGAGGCTTTTACAGAACCTGTTAGACTTGATAGGATAAAGTGGTTGGCTTTAATGATCTAGGATAGTATGTTATTCAAAGGAAGCTAGTTGTGCATTCCTAGAAGTTCAATGAGAGAAAATTAATCAAAGAGAAGCATGGTGGAGGATTGGCTGGACATTTTGGTAGAGATAAAACCATACCTTTCGTTGTTGAGAATTATTATTGGCCACAATTTCAATAAGATGTGAAGAATTTTGTACAAAGTTGTAGACTATGTCAGATGGTGAAAGGAGTCAAGAAGAATATAGAGTTGTATTAGCCATTACTTGTACTAGAGAAGCCATGGGAGGATGTTAGCATGGATTTTGTTCTTGGATTACTGAGGACACATTGTGGGCATGATTCTATTTTTGTGGTAGTTGACGGGTTTTCAAAGATGACACATTTTATTCCTTGCAAGAAGACTAGTGATGTTGTTTACGTGGCAGAGTTGTTTTTCAAAGAAGTGGTGAGACTACATGGTCTACCAAAGAGTATAGTTTCAGATCAAGATACCAAATGTTTTGGGTATTTATGGAATACATTATGGAATTAGTTGAAGACATATTTGAAGTTTAGTTCATCACATCATTCACAGACTGATGGACATACAAAAGTTGCGAATTGCAATTTGGAAAACTTGCTAAGATATTTGGTTGGAGACAAGCCAAAAGGATGGGATATGATTTTACCACAGGCAAAATTTGCATATAATAATTATGTCAATAGGAGTACTGGTAAATCACCATTCTAGATTGTATATGGGAGTAGTCCCAGAAATGCTTCTGAATTGAGGTAGTTGGATAAAGGAGAGATAAGTAGTGTTGAAGTAGAAGAATTTGTTGAACACTTGAAGAACATCCATTAGGAGGTGAGGAAGTGCATCATAAAGATGAATACACAGTATAAGGCTATGGCAGATGCAAAAATGAGGTATAAGAAATTTCAAATTGGAGATGAAGTCATGGTTCATTTGAGAAAGGACCATTTTCTAGTGGGTATATATAATAAGATGAAGATGAAGAAGTTTGGACCATGCAAGATAGTGAAAAGGCATGATTTTAGAAATGTTTATGAAGTGGAGTTGCCTGCTGAATTGAATATTTCACCAGTATTTAATATTTCAGATTTAATAGAGTATTATGAAAGAGGTGATGGAGATGAAGTTTCAGAAGTGTAGTGGAGTATTTAAGCAGCTAGTTCGACTACAAAGGAGATTGAAGAGATACTGGATAGTCATGTTGGCAAAAGTACAAGGAACGGGACTTATGAAAAATACCTAGTCAAATGGAAAGGGAGGCCAGTAGAAGATTCATCATGGCTAGCAAGGGAGGAGGTTATTCATCTTGGTTTTCCTCTAAACACCTGAGACGTGACGGAGTCACTTCTCAAACTACCCTAGGTGTTTGATGCAAGAGCATCCTGGGTGTAATAGCAATCTTGCATCACCCAAAAATATTTTCTTTTCAATCTTTTCTATTTTAATAAGGACTAGTAGACAGGGTGGTTACTATTTATGGGAACTTGCTACTTTTATAAGTTTTTCATATGAGCTCAATATGTTCTCATTTTCTACAGGAAGGTTCATTTTAGAGTTATAAGCCTACCATAAAAATCACATTGCTCCAACTTAAGTATCAGAGAAGTTATTGTGGATTTTTGGTAGAAATATTTGTAGAAAAATCTTTAGGATCACCATTGGAGGCCTTAGAGTGCCCAAATGAGGTCTAAAAACTCAATAGAGGGGCGCTTCCACAAATTTATGCATGTAGATCAAGAGTTGGCATTTCTGAAAAGAGGTTATAATAACCAATTGGAGTAATGGTTTGAGAGTTATGGCCTTCCGAAGTTGGGCTATCAAAATTTCTAAAATAATTTGTCAAGAATGTATTTAGTCAACTCTATATGTATTGTTGGGGTCTATTGGCCCTAGGTATTAAGTTTGAGCATCTAGAACCTTCCCAGGCAACATAAAATTCCCTATTTAAGAAAGGCCCAAACATTGTCTAGGACAACTCTAGGTAGTAGTTCATAGCTTAGTCTTGCATATTACTATAATGAAGGTGCCCATGTGGGTTAGCCTATTGTACTTGTGAATTTTGTAATTCCATATTTGTAGCACAAATAAGAAGTCCATATTTTGTTCTTGCATTTGTTGTTGTTTGTTTGTTTCTATTATGAGTTTATGGTTTTAAGGGGAGCACCCTTCACTACCTATATCAATTGGGTCTCCAAGGATACAAATCCTTGGTGTTGTACCTCTCTCACATTAGGTGTTACCTATGAGAGACAAATAAGATAATCTTAGTGAATATGTAATAACAATAATGTACATTACAATCATGTATAATTGATACAAGAAGGTAAACAAGTAAATATAGAACTATACATACTATCGGGCTATCATGGCCAAGTGGAATGCTTGAGAGGGAAAGCTCACGAACATCTATCGCAACATGATTAGACATCAAATTTTATACCATAAAAAATATAAAATAAACATTAGTACGCACAAGTGACAAGTATGTATGTATAATCATTTAAAAAAACTTAATTATCTTTGTCAACAAGTTTCATTATAACCCCTCACATAAGCCCCATTAGCAATAGGTGAAACCTACAAGAGTAAAACAAGATGAAAATACTAATTAGTACTATTTTTATTATGTTATTTTTTTATGAGAAAACATGTATATTGATTAAAAAATTAAACTAATGAATGTGAAAACATATACTATAGAGTTTTCAAGGCCAAATGAAATAGTTGAGAGTGTTGAACCCTCCACCTCTTTCATCTCCTTCTCTATCATAAATTGAACACAAATGGACCATACATACACAAATAAGTGTAAAGACATTCTAGGTTTTTTAATTAGGAAAAAGAAGATTTTGAAGGGGCCTTAAAACCCTCTACATAAGTGCAATAATTATAAATTACCTATAGATAATATTCATTTAATTTGAAATATACTATGACATTAAATGTTTAGTTTTACCGTAACATGAGGAACCTATGTTGCTTGTGTTGGAATACAAACACCACTGGGAGGGGGGTGAATCAGTGGTTTAAAATACTTTTCAAAACTTGAAACAATCAAAAGTTATAAAATTTAACTTAACACATGAGCAAGATAGATAATGCATAACAAAGTGACACAATATTTTAACATGGAAAACCCCTTAGGGTAAAAAAAAAATTTGAATCTGAAACTTTATTAGCCTCTTTGGCAAATCTTTTAAAGCTACAACTCTGGGAATCACCAACACACTGTTTTAGAAACACCAATCCCTTACACCTGAAGCACCAAATTCATGAATACAAGAAGCACCAACTTCCAAAATAAACAAATGAGATATAAAATCAGAGGATCATCTCTATTACAACACAAATCATGAATCACTAGTTTCAACTTCTTGTTGAAAACATAATGCAAGATATACTTCTATTCTCCTCAAAACGTACAGTATCCAAATATGTTTTATTTTTCCATTAAAAGATATAATTAAATACTGATATGAATGAATGAAGAAGAAATATATAACCCTTCTTCTACCTCTGATAAACTTATGCAATGAAAGTCAAATCACAAATAGGAAAATAAAAACATAAAGCATTACACTCTTCTTTATTGTTAAAAATCTGCCTACAAATTGTTCGTTCTACAAAAAATTCCACACAAATCTTGCAACATCTGTCAAAACCACCTATTGGATGTTTTAGAGGAATATATCCTCTACTTATAAACAAATAAAGTTGAAATTTTGGAGGTGGGTACATACCCCAAACTTCAATTAGACCAAAACTTCTCAAAACTGCTAAAATTGTCATAACAATTTGGTAACTACTTCTAATAAACAAACTTTTTCTCTTTTCCTACATGTGTTATGTGCAAATTAATAAAGACCCATTTTAGCTAACTCAAAGATTTTTCGACAAAGATTTTTAGTTGGAGTCTAACGTATAAAAAAATCCTATCAACTTTCTAACAGACCAAAACTATTTTTGTATAACTGTTTTCTTAACCAATGTGAACATTAAGTGTTAATTATAGAACACTTAAGTATTTGTCTTGAATATTTTTTGAACAATATTTAAGGATATAAAATAAGATAATTATATGATGTTAACCATACCATATTCTCATTATAATTGCATTATTGACATCAATGACAACAATCAAAGACCAAATACCAAGGGTTCAACATACTCCCCCTTTGGCATTGATGTCAATACCAACTTCAACCTGTAAATCCATGTGTACCTATATATCATGTATCTGTACCTATATATCCATGTGTACTTATATATCCTATATTTGTACCTATATATCCATGTGTACATGTACCTGTATATCCATCATGTAAATTTCTTCATGTTCATTTTTCTCCCCCTTTGACATTAATGAAAAAGAAGATATACCAAGGTTTTCGTGTAACAAAAAGATAAGAAAAATATGCTTCCCCTTGAAACCTATCACTCATTTATGAACTTAGGCAAGAGAAGAGAGGGATAAAACCCCCAATCTTATTCTTAACCCTTCAAATATGGCTCTTGAGAGAGGTTTTGTAAATATGTTAGCTAGTTAATCTGAAGAAGGGAAAATTTCTAATTCAACATTGTAGTATTTGAGAAAACCAACTTCACATATCCCCAAGAACACCTACGTGCAAATATCCTGCAATGAAGAGAAATCAAAAAATGGAAAAAGAAGAGCTTGGAAATTTTCAATGAAGTGAGAGCAAAATGTATTCCAAGTTATAAAAATAAAAAAGTATAAAGGTTTAACCTTAAAGGTGAACAAAACCCTAAAGGCAAAGAAAAACTAGGTTTGCGCATTATAATTAATATAAAATATTAATTATATGCACCAAAGAGAGCTTAAGTAACTAGAGTAATAAATAACTTAATTAACTAAATTAAGATGATCTAATTAAGAAGAATAATAGAATAATTACTCTAACACCCCCCCTTAAGCGAAGCTCAAGAGGAAGCTAACATAGCAAAGCTATGAAAGCAAGAAAATGGGTCCAGACAACAAGGCCTGATCAAGTAACCAATACAAGGAAATCTTTATAAATCGGAGATAAATGAGAAAACCCAATGGCGAAAACCCCTCTCCAAAAAGAGATGGAACAAACATGCTAAAAAAAGAACTTCTGAAACCACAAGCATAGACCGCAACTAAAGATAGCGTGGTGATGCAAATGACTTGGTGAAGATGTTGGCAACCTATGCATCAATGGAAATGTACTCCAAAGAGAGAAAACTTTCTTGGATTAGATGATGAATGAAATGCATATGAAGCTCAATGTGTTTAGTGTGTTGATGCTCCACTAGGTTGCAAAAAATATGAATAGCACTCTGATTATTGCACCACAGAACAATGGGATGATCAGGAGGAAAACCAAACTTAGTCATTAGCTACCAAAGCCATAAAATCTCCTAACTGCCAAGCATCATTGCTTGATACTCAACCTCTGTAGATGAAAGTGAATGAGCATTTTGCTTCTTGCACGACCATGTGATAGGACCAGAGCCAAGACAAAAAACAAATCCAGAAGTAGACTTATGATCATCAACATCACCGACCCAATCTGAGTCAATGTAGCCAACAATGTGAGGTGTCCCTGATGTGTAATGAATGCCATACATTAGTGTGCCCTGAATGTATCTCAAAATATGCTTGGAAGCTTGCCAAGGACTCTCATGAGGCTCATGTGAAAACTGAGAGACAAGACCCATTGTGAAGGAGAGATTAGGATGAGTGTGTGTCAGGTACAACAAGTTGCCAACCAATTGCCGGTACAATGTGGGATCTACTGAAGGTGAAGTGCAAGAGGTAGACAAAGTAGCACCCAACTAAAAAGGTGTAGGAGCAGGCTTGCAATCAAGCATGTCAAATCATCAAAGCATGTCAAGAGCATACTTTTGCTGGTAAACAAAGATTCCAGTAGGGGACTGAACAATCTAGAGACCAAGAAAATAGTGTAGCAGTCCAAGATCAGTCATCTCAAACTGTTCCATCAATGCTCTCTAAACATCCTTAATCATAGAGGATGAGCTACCTATGAGAAGAAGATCATCAACATATAGCACAAGGATCAAAACCTTAGCCTCAAGACATTGAATGTAGACTGTAGCATTATAATGGTATCATGTGAAGCCTGTAGAAATCAAAAAGGAGTCCATCTTCTCATACTAAGCCTGAGGGGCCTTTTTGAGACCATACAATGAGCGTCAGAGTCTGCAAACCAAGGAGGAATCCTGCACAAATCTCTGAGGCTGCTCGATGTAAATCTCCTCAGTAAGATCACCATGCAAGAATGCACTCTTCACATCCATCTGAAAAATGGGCCATCCCTATGAAGCTGCGAGGGATAAGACAAGGCGAATAGAGTTCATCTTAGCAAAAGGGGCAAATGTCTCAATGTAATAAATACCCTTAACCTATAAAAAAACCCTTTGCAACAAGATGTGCTTTGTACTTATCAATAGAACCATCAGCACCAAACTTAGTATGATACATCCATTTGCATCACACTACCTTTCTTCCCTTAGGAAGAGAACAAAGATCCCAAGTATGATTCTTCATCAAAGAAGAATACTCCTCCTCCATTGCACTGTCCCACTCAAGATGTCATGTTGCTGCTGCAAATGTCTAAGGATCATCACAAATAGCATGACTGAGAAGACTAGAACTTGCAGTATGTGAATGAGTGTGATGGGAAGTGGTAGGGTCACCAATTAGCAATCCTGTAGCCTCAACTATAGCTCGAGCCCATTTAGGCATTTGGGGAGGATCCTGTGGTGGAGGTAAATGGGGATCAACATGATCACCATCCTCATCGTCTGGAAAAGAGACTAGAAAGGATGAGGGAGTGGTGGTAAGTGAAGTAGACTCTGGAGTTAGGGTATCTACTGCAAGAAGGTGCTCATCAAACTGGACATCTGGTCAAAATAGGACCTCTCTAGAATTAGGATCAAACAACCTATAGGCCTTAACATCCTCACAATAGCCAACAAAAATGAGGTGTTGGCTCTTTTGCTCCATGGCTCTCCTCTGAGCATCTGGTATAAACGCCCATGCTTCACTACCAAAAACTCAGAATGAAGATACATCAGGCTTGACATGAGACCAAGCCTTCTCAGGAATCATATGTTGAACTTCCTTGTGAGGCATCTGATTCTGAATATAGTAGGCACAATTGACTGCCTCTGCCCAAAAACACGAATCCATGGACCTAGACTAAATCATACAATTAGCCATCTCCCAAAGGGTTCTGTTCTTTCTCTCGGCCACACCATTCTGCTAAGGTGTGTAGGGTACTAAAAACTGATGGAGAATACCATGTTCAGAGTAAAAATCCCTAAATGCTTGGTTCACATACTCCCCCCCATTATCTGTACGGATCTATCAAATAGAAAGAACAGACTGCTTCTCATTAAATGTCTTAAATATTTGAAATGAATCGAAGACATCAGACTTGTACTTCAAAAAGTATACCCATGCACGTCTGGAGAATTCATCAACGAAAGTAAGCACATATCTGGCACCAGAAAAAGAAGGAGTGGGAAATGACATGAGGTTACTATGAATCAACTCTAGTGGTGCCAAAGAACGAGTGGCTCATCCATGTGGAAAAGGATCCCTATGTTGTTTTCCAAGTGCACAACATTGAAAAACACCATGTGTGCAAGAAATTTGGGGAAGCCCAAGAACAAGTGCTTGTGTACTCATTTGTTGAAGATATCTATAATTGACATGGCCCAAATGCTCATGCCAAATTCTTCTTACTGAATTTGCATGTGCAACAAGACATGAACCTATGTCATTAGAAGACTCAAATCCATCAAATCTATAGAGGCAAGATGCAGAGTCAACACTCCCAGTAGCCACAATCATCTCAGAATCATGCAAGTCCCAGATAACCACATCATGTGGTGACTCAACTATCTTACCAAAGCCAAAGTGGCAAATCTGATAAATAGACAATAGGTTTGTTGATATATTAGGGACAAGAAGAACATCCTGAAGAGAGCTTGTAGCTAATGCAATAGAACCAGAACCCATGACAGTAACATGTGATGAATTCTCAACAGCAATCTATGAAGTAGGACAAGGGGCAAGTGAGGTGACCAACTATTGAGTGTTTTTCATATGGTGAGAGGCATCAAAATCAAGAATCCAAGTAGGCCTAGAAGTCATAGCTCATGTAGTAAGAGCGTGACCTTTCCCTACAGGTGGGGATGAAGACTTAGGAGCTAAAATGTGATGGTCTTGCATGGCTTCCTCTAAAGCCTCCAAACATTTCCAACACCTAGAAATGGGATGTCCATCCTTTTCATAAAAATTGCAGGTCTTAGTTGATTTCTTCTTAGTCTTGGAGGTAGACTCAGTAGACTTCGAAGAAGATTTACCCTTGGAAGGGTTAGTTAGAGGTTTGGAATCAGTTTTTGATGTATCTTTCTTTGGTTTGGCTTTTTGTTTTGGTTTCCCCTAAGAAGTCTGAGTAACCAATGCTTGGCTGGAAGAGCCAGAGGCATCTATCCGTTAGATCTTTGCCTGTTCCCATGTTGACCGATCACAAAATGTCTCAAATGAGGGCATCTAATGTATGTTACCCAAGGCATCCATAGTGGAGTAGAAAGTGGAAGAGAAGATCTGATACTATCCTCACAACTTTGAAAGTATCAAAAAAATACATTCATCATCTATTTTGGTTTTCCCACATCCCTGCAAAATTGCACATAAAGATTTGAACTTCATTAGGAAATCTTCAATAGTGGGAAAGCTTGTTGTTGTCAAAGAAGTCAACTCTACATCAAGCTATAGTGCCCAGAACTCATTCACTATGCCAAAAAACATTTGGAATTTGGTCCAAATAGCCAGTGGAGTGGTCAAACCATCCAAGTGAAATAGTAGACTACCTGAGATGTTTAGTGCAATCAGTCACATGGCTTCATCCTTTTTTTTTATGTGTTGAAGAACCTCAAAAGGGCACTGCAGAATAGGTCGGTTTGCATCTAGACATGACCATAAGCCTCTTGACATGAGAAGCCTAGTCATCTGTGTCTTCTAGGTGTGATAGTTGTGTGGTGTAAGCCAGATCACAGAAGGATCCAACATTGAGAGAAGAAGATGGAAGTAGAAGGATCTTATTTTGAAGTAAATTATAAAAATGAAAATGCTCCCCCCCCCCCCCACCACAACGAATAAATATATCCCCCAAAACGAAAGCAACAACTATTGAAAAACACAAAAACTAAGAAAAGAACCTAGATTTTGGATGTAGAGAAGAGGAAAACAGAAGCCTCTACTTCAACGTCAAAATTGGAAGCTCAAATGAACTTAGAATCAAACAAAACCAGCACCATTATCTTTGTCTCTGAGTCAGCTTTCCAGTGCTTCACATATCCCCAACAACACCTACATGCAAATATCCTACAATGAAGAGAAACCAGAAAATAGAAAAAGAAAAGCTTGGAAATTCTCAATGAAGTGAGAGAAAAATGTATTCCAAGTTATAAAAACAAAAAGTACAAAGGTTCAACCTTGAAGGTGAACAAAACCCTAAAAGGAAAGAAAAACTAGGTTTGTGCATTATAATTAATATAAAATATTACGTGAGCTTAAGTAACTAGAGTAATTAATAACTTAATTAACTAAATCAAGATGATCTAATTAATAAGCATAACAAAATAATTACTCTAACACCTCCCCTTAAGTGAAGCTCGGGAGGAAGCTAACCTAGCAAAGCTATGAAAGAAGGAAAATGGGTCCCGGCAACAAGGCCTGATGAGGTACCCAATACAAGGAAATCTTTGTAAATCGGAGACAAAGGAGAAAACCCAGTGGGAAAAACCCCTCTCTAAAAAGAGATAGAACAAACATGCTGAAAAAGCATGAAGGAAGGAAGGCTTCAGTGTAACAAAAAGATAAGAAAAATATGCTCCCCTTGAAACCTATCACTCACTTATGAACTTACGCAAGAGAAGAGAGGGATGAAACCCCCAATCTTGTTCTTCACCCTTTAAATATGGCTCTTGAGAGAGGTTTTGTAAATATGTTAGCTAGTTAATCTGAAGAAGGGAAAAATTATAATTTAACATTACCATTCAATACATGTTCCCTTATGAAATGATAATGAACATCAATATGCTTGGTGCGTGAATGCATAACTGGATTTTTAGAAATACTTATTGCACTTTGATCATCACAATAGATAGGAACTAGTTTAGACACTATTAGTTTCATATCTAATAAAGTTTGAACCATCCAAAGAACTTGTTGACAACAAGAACATGCAGCTATATATTCAACCTCTATGGTAGAAAGTGTAGTAGAGTCTTACTTCTTACTATGCCAACACACTAGTTTGTTACCCAAGGAAAATGTTGCTCCTGAAGTACTTTTTCTTTCATCTAGACAACCTACCCAATCCAAGTTAGTATAAGCAACAAATCTGAAATCATCATGTTTAGGATACCAAATCCCATAATCCAAAGTACCCTAAATATATCTACAAATTATTTTAACTACCACAACATGAGATTCTTTAGGTGAAGATTGAAATCTTGCAACCAAACATACAACATGCATGATATCAGGCCTTGAAGCTGTGAGATATAGTAAACTACCAATCATGGATCTATAAGTAGTTTGATCAACATCAAGAGAATCATTATTTTTAGTAAGTTTAAATCTTGTTATCATCGGTGTTCCCATAGGCTTGCAATCTTCCATATGAAATGTTTTTAACATTTCTTTTGCATACTTAGTTTGGGATAAGAATATACCATTTTCCAACTAAGAAATTTGCAACCCAAGAAAATAGGATAGTTGCCCAAGCATGAACATTTCAAATTCAAATTGTATAAGCTTTGAAAAACTTGACTTAAAGCATCATCATTGGATCCAAATACTATATCATCAACATAAACAAGAAAAATGAGAATTTCATCACATGTACCATAGATGTACAAGTTACTATCAACACCACCTCTTTTGAAGCTATTTTTGATAAGATATTGATCCAACCTAGAATACCAAGCCCTCAGAGCTTGTTTCAAATCATAAAGAGTCTTTTTTTAGCCTGTAGACATTATTAGGATAGGCTTTGTTTTCAATTCCTTCAGGTTGATCCATATAAACCTCTTCATCAAGATAACCATTAAGAAATGTTGTTTTAACATCCATTTGGTACATTTTAAAGCCCTTGAAAGTTGAATATGCAAGAAATATTCTAATTGCTTCAATTCTAGCAACTGGTGCAAAAGTTTCATCAAAGTCCACACCTTCTATTTATGCATGACCCTTACAAACCAATCTAGCCTTGTTCCTTGATATCTTTCCATTTTCATCAAATTTATTCCTAAAGACCCATTTAGTACCTATTATATTTTTATCTTCAGGTCTAGGCACTAATTCCCAAGTTTTATTCTTTTCAATTTGACTTAGCTTCTCTTTCATAGAATTAACCCAAAACTCATCCATACTAGCTTCTTTATATGATTTAGGTTCAATTGGAGATAAAAAACAAATATTAGCACATTCACTAGATGTAGTTCTTGTTCTTGTTTGAATACCTACATGTTTATCCTCTATAATCTATTCTTGAGGATGATAGTTCTTCAATCTTGTTCCTGTAGCCTTTATACATGTGGGTTCTAGTGTTTCTATTTAATCTTTTATCTCTTCTTCACCTTCATCAACTTCCGTATCTACTTTTTTCAAGTCTTTATCGCTATCTTGTTGGAAAGCATTATCCATTCTTATTTCATATCTATCCTGCACAACTTCATCCACTTTCACATGTACACTTTCAACAAGTTTATTCAACCTTTTATTAAAAATTTGTAAGCTTTACATTGAGAATAATATCCTAAAAAGATTCCTTCATCACATCTTGAATCAAAGCTTCATATTTTATCTTCTGAATTCTTAATGAAACATGTACTTCCAAAAAATTTAAAATACTCAACAAAAGCAAGATGCCCATACCATAACTCATAAGGAGTGTACTTAGTTTTTACCCTTAGTTGTGTCATGTTTAAAAAGTTTATACTTCTGTGTCAACTACTTCTTTGCAATACTGGTTTGGTACTTTAGATTCATCTAACATAGTCCTTGCCATTTCTTTAAATATTCGATTATTTCTCTCAACAACTCCATTTTGTTGAGATGTCTTAGATGTTTCATATTTTCTTTTGATGCCATGTTTTTCACAATAATCAACAAATTCATATGAAGTAAACTGACCACCTTTATCTAATTTTAAGCACATAATCTTCATGTCTGACTCATTTTCAACCATTTTCCTAAAAATCTTAAATTTGTTAAATGTCTCTGATTTATGCTTAAGAAGATTACCCATGTCATTCTTGTATAATCATCTATAAAAATCATGAAATAATTTTCACCATTTAACGACATTGTCCTTGTAGGACCATATAAATCAGTATGTACTAATTGCAATGGTTTAGAAGCAAAATATTCTTTTGAAGGAAAAGATGCCTTTGTTTGTTTACCATGTTGACACCCTTCACAAATAACATTCTTTGGCTCACTTATACATGGCATACCTCTTACTTTTTGATGATTACTAACTTTTACCAAGTTGTCAAAATTCAACTGCCCAAGCCTTTTGTGCCATAACCAACTTTCATTTACCTGTCCCATGAGACAAACATCTTCATGATTGTTAGTATTTTTTATATCTTTTAAATTGTATACATTCCCTTTAGATATTTTACCTAATGCAATCAACTATTAAAATTTTAATTTGATTTGACAACTATGATCATCAAAAACAACTTCATATCCATAATCAAAAATTCGACCAACACTTAGAAGATTGCACTTTAATCCATCAACATATTACACATCATGAATGGACATTTTGTCACTAAGCATCAAAGAACCCAAACCTTTAATTTGCCTTGAATAATTATCACCAAAACTAACATTTCCACCTTTGTAGTTAATCAATTTGTCAAAATTTGGTTTATCTCATGTCATGTGTCTAGAAAAACCACTATCAATTATCCACAAGTCCTTTTCTTCAAAATGCAGAGACATTTGAATAAACATAGACTTATTAATATTGGGCCTCCATATCTTAGACTTATTAATAAACAGACTTACTCACCAAAATGGAACTTTGAATACCTCCTTGACATGTATCTACAATTACTTGTTCTATGTCCATATTGATGACACATGAAGCAATACCCGTCAAAGAAAGAAGTGAAATTGTTTGAGTATCTTTAACCCATGAATGAAGTGCTTGATATAACCTAATTTTTATCATTAGAAATCTAATTAAAATATGCATTTTTACCTGCATTTGAAATGGTAGTATTCTGATTCGTATCCTTACTTTCAGATTTAAATATCTCAAATAAAGATTTATCTTTCTTGTCACTAGAACATTGTCCAAGTTCAAAACCAATTCATGTTAGATCATCAGTTCTTATTTGTTTCCTTAACATATCATCCAAATTAGTTTTCTCATATTTTTCTATCTTTCTTTTATATGATACTACTTCTTTCATTAACCTTGTATATTCCTGATCTTTGGAACTTAACTCTTTCTTAGGGACAAAGATAATTCTCTTTTTTTCCTCAACTTGTAATTTCAATTTTATAGCTTGTTGATTTAATTCCTTAGTCTCTTTTTCAAAGTTTTCTTTTTCCTTTAAGAATTTATTTTCTTGAACACTTAAATTCCTTTTTAATTCCTTGATCTTTTTAAGTGCACAAAGAAATTCACATTCTAAATCAACCTCAACAAGTTCAACATCATCATCCCTATCTGATTCTTGACAATTAGTTTATATAGCCACGAATAAAACTTCATTTTCATCACATTCAAAACTACTAGATTCACTATGTGATACACAAGCAATCAAACTCTTCTTCTTCTTAAAGAACTTCTTTTTGTTATAGAATTTCTTTTTACTTGATTTCTCTTTCTCATCATCTACTTCACCATGACTATTATAAGGGCATTTAGATGCAAAGTGTCCTATTTTACCACAATTAAAGAATTTGAAAGGAAGTTTACCTTTGTATTTACCTACTCCTTTCTTTAATTTCCTTGATAAATTTTCTTCAAGAACATCAAGATATTCTAATTCTAAAGAGACTTGCTTCACTTTCTTTTCCACATTGAATGTTGCTTCTTTGTGTGTGGATTATTGCTTGCCTAAATTTCTCATTTCATAAGCTACAAGTTCTCCATGAATATCTTCCATTGTATACTTGTTAATATCTCTATTTTCTTCTATAGAACATATCTTAGAATCAAATTTATCAGCAAGAGATCTCAAAACTTTCTTTACAACACCAATTTCATAAAAAAAATCACCAAGTCCTTGTATGCCATTTACAATTTCATCTATCTTAAGGAGATAATCGTCTACCTTTTCATTATCACCCATCTTAAGGTATTCAAATATTTATTTTAAATGTTGTATCTTGGCTTCTTTAACTCTATCATTACCATGATATGTGTTTTTTAATTTTTCCCATAATTCTTTAGAATAATTTCACTACATTACCTTAACAAAAATATCTTTAGATAAACTATTAAGTATAGAAAATTTAACTTTCATATCAATTTCATACTTCCTCTTTTCATCATGATCTGTAGGTAAAGTATTAGGAACTTTGTAACAATTAACAACTAAAGCACAAACATTGACATTATTAGATAACAAATATGTTTGCATCATTCCTTCCCAAAAAGCACAATCTGATGCATCAAAAATAGGAACCTTTGAAGAACTATCTTGAGCCATAAAAGATAAGTATTCCACTCAAAGAAAATCTACAAAAAGTTGTTAAACTTGATGTAAGGAACCTTTCTCTAATACCACTTGTTGAAATAAAAACATCATTGAGAGAGGGGGTGAATCAGTGGTTTAAAATACTTCTTAAAACTCGAAACAATCACAGGTTATTGAATTTAACACATGAGCAAGATAGGTTATTCATAACAAAGTGACACAATATTTTAATGTGGAAAACCCCTTAGGGTAAAAAACCACTTTGAATCTGAAACTTTATTGGCCTCTTTGGCAAATATTTTAGAGCTACAACTCTGGGAAGCACCAACACATTGTTTTAGAAATACCAATTTCAAGGAACACCAATCCCTTACACCTGAAGCACCAACTTCATGAATACAAGAAGCGCCAACTTTCAGAATGAAAAACTAAGATATAAAATTAGAGGATCATCTCTGTTACAATACAAATCATGAATCAATAGTTTCAACTTCTTGTTGAAAACATAATGCAAGATATACTTTTATCCTCCTCAAAACATCAAGTATCCAAATATGTTTTCTTTTTCCATTAAAAGATCTAATCAAATACTAATATGAATGAATGAAGAAGAAATATATAACCCTTCTTCTACCTCTAATAAAATGTTGCAATGATAATCAAATCACAAATAGGAAAATAGAAACATAAAGCATTACCCTCTTCTTTGTAGTTAAAAATGTGCCTGCAAATTGTTCAGTCTATAAAGAATTCCAGACAAATCCTGCAACTTTTGTCAAAACCACTAGTTAGATGTTTTAGAGGAATTTATCCTCTACTTATAAACAAAAAAAATTGAAATTTTGGAGGTAGGTATAGACCCCAAACTTCAATTAGACCAAAACCGCTCAAAACTGCTAAAACTATCATAACAATTGTGTAACTACATCTAATAAACAAACATTTTTCTCTATTCGTACATCTGTTATGCACAAACTAACAAAGACCAATTTCAGCTAACATAAAGAACATTCCAAGAAGGTATGATAGTTGGGGTCTAACAGATAAAAAAATTATGTTGACTTTCTAATAGACCAAAACTATTTTTATAACCATTTTCTTAACCAATGTGAACATTAAGTGTTAATTGTATAACACTTAAGTGTTTGTCTTGAATATGTTTTGAAAAATATTTAATTATATCAAATAAGATATTTACATGATGTTAACCATACCATATGCTCATTATAATTGCATTATTGACATCAATGAAAACAATCAAAGACCAAATACCAAGGGTTCAATAGCTTGTGCTTCCTCATCTCTCACATGAGAAGTCTCTCCATGTGAAAGGGTATAAGCACAAACCTGTGTCACCATTTGGGATATCTTGGAGGGTTACAGCCGAAATGGTTACGGTCGAAAGTGTTATGGTTGAAAGTGTTAGAGCTAAACCCATGTGGTGTCAAGTGGCGTAGATGTGGCATGAAAGTGGCAAAATGGTTATGACCAAAATGTTTTCAGTCATAACACTTTTGACTGAAATTATTATTTGAAAAATAATGAAGAAAATTATTTCTCTTATATGTGGTTATGTAAGTGGGTATAATAATAAAAATTGGTTTCGGTCGAAAAGGTTTCGACCAAAACACTTTGGGTCGAAACTGTCTGTGTCATCTTATGTGGCAACCACACAAGCAAAAAGTACAATTTTTTTTAAACGTCTCACTTCTAAGGCTAATTTCTCCATTAAAAATGAAATTTATTCAAAAACTAAAAATACCCTTTTGTAGATCGTGGAGTCAAGATTATGGATATATAATTTTATAGTGTTTTGATTAGTTATTATATTCTATAGTTTTAAAATATTACAAGTAGGTATTTTAAGATTCAAGAAGATGTCACTTCAAAAAAGGAAAAAAAATAGTAAATCATGTTTAAAAAATTAAAAATTTATATGTCCCGCTAGAGGAGAGAGTCCTCTTCAAGAATATATAACTTGTTTTACAAAATATGTAGATTTTATAGGAAAAGTTTGGCAGAAAAAAAAACCATCAATTTATGATAAGTTCAAGTTTGAACACTTATAACTTTAAAAATGTACATCAAAAATAAAAATTTATTTTTTTGTCCACTAGATATATATGTCAACTATAACATATTACAAAATCTGGAAAAAAAATGGTCATTTTCATATATTTGTTTGGTGGAAACAAAACTCTATATTTTCATCATTTTTTTCTTAAATGGACTTTAAAAAAAAAATTAATGCAAAAAATAGTTCTCAATTTTTTTAAAAAAATTATAGGCTAAAACTTCATCCAATTTTACACATTTCTTTATCTTACATCATCTTCAAATTCTAAACACAAATGCCACTTTTATGTCATTAAAGTTGAACAGTTTAATTTCTAATATCCTTTTCCTTTATAAAAGTTGACATGGGTTTGAGCTTTTACGCGAAACTCCAATCCCTATGGTGACATATAAATCACTGCCCATCTCAAACATGAATGCATCCATATAATCACCAAATGACTCATCAAGGGAGCCCAAGTATAAATTATTGCACACAATTTAAGTATGGGAAATACAAAGATATGTTCCAAATGTGAAAGTGCCATCCTCATCAAAAGGGGAATACAACAATGGAATAGTGTTCCTAACCAAAATCTCTCTCAAGGTATGTATGGTCCTAATTTCCTATGAGCCAACCTCTAAAATAACATATGGATGCAGGGGTCTAATGTTATAAGGGGGAATTTATGTGCCCCTACTCTATCCTTAGGAGAACCTCCTTCTACATCTCATGCCCCAATAATTAACTTTTTTTCTTGAATGCAAATGCAACATATAATTTTTTAATAAAACAAAAAGGGACATCCAAATTGATCTAGGGTGGTATATCAAAACCATCCACCAACAATCCTAGAAGTTCTCCTACATAGCATCATTTGTGCACCACTTCATGAACAACTTTGACTTTTTGAGATCACATTTTAGTCCAATTTTGGGATTCATAATGGACCATCTTAAACTGTACATACTCCAATTCAATGAAGGTTTAGCACATATTTAATGTGAGATCATCAATCTCCTTGTACCTTTCCTTCTTTCTTCCTTTGTCTATCCTTTATCCTAGGTGGAATTGGGGTAAAATATAATAGATCCTATTTAAATCTCATATTTTCATGGTGTTAATATTGAGGTTGTCTTTGTCCTCGTAGGTTCTCCCTTCCCTTCATCTATCCACTTGGAATCTACTCTTCACACCATAATGGCTATATCTTAGATTCTATACCTAATTTTGGAGATCTAGGACCTGTTTTGGGAGATCCACCTAGCATAAGGTGAATTTGTACATTTGCTTTACATTCATGTTATTCAAATTATTTTAATTCAAGGTTGATTCCTAAACTAGGGTTTGGCCAAGAAAAACCCCACCATCAACAATCAGAAACCCTTTTTATTGCAAGTTGTGGATATTGAATTGACGAACAAGTTGAAGATATAAGTACCTTTTTGGCTTTCTTTAGAACTATGAAATCACAATTAGTGTTGCACACATTCAATCAATTTCATAGTGCACCCTTGATCATCCATTTTACCCCTAATCATCTAGTTTACCCTTGACAGATTTTCGAACAATTTCTAGGTTTTGTCCACTATGCAGTTTCAGGCCCAGATCTGATGATCTATATTCATTGTGATCAATACAAAATGCTTACAAAAAAAAATTCTAAAGGTGTGTTCTCTACCTTCTTTTTCATCTTAGTACATTTACTTATATCTAGCTCTAGCTTCTCACATCATCTAGGGTTTTTAAGGACTTGGATACATTTTCCCCTATACTTCCTAGACCTAGTTTGCATTGGCACTCCTTCCTTGTTTGGTTAGCACTAATCTCTCTAGACCTATTTCTTTAGAATTGGGAGTGAAATGACTCATTCCCTTGGCTTCTCTTCCTCTATTATGCATGTACGAGGCTATGTGATGAACTTAAGTCTTATATCCTTGATTCACATTTCTACCACTACATTTATTAGTGAACCCGTATACTTCAACCCTTTCTTTTATGGTGTTAGATTCTCCTTTGCATTCTCTTCTATGTTCACCTTTATTGGTGAACCCGTCTATGTTAGCTCTTTATATTGTGGTATTAGTTTCTACTTTGAATTCTCTTGTGTGTTCACCTTTATTAGTGAACATGACTTACGATATTTTCCACTTTTAATTTGGTGTTATATTTTTTATTCAAAGTTAGATCTTGTTAGTGAACAGATTGTCCTTCGAGAAAATGTGTGCAAATCTAACCCTGGATGCCCAAGTGAAAGGACAAATCAACACCAACAAGTGGACATATTATCATTAGATTGATAATCTTCCTCTAAATTTTACTGGGTATAGCTCACTGTGTGAGATATTCAATGAACTAATTATGAATGCTTTTAACCAAAAAGCACAAAAGGATATCAAGCATCTATCTGTAAATACAGCGTAGATGCGAAAGCCTAAACAAATACAAGAAAAGAAATGGTAAATGATACAAAGCCCATTCACCCTGACATATTACAAAGGATGAAGTTAAGAAACACATTATCCATCTTCTTGAGAAAGTGTAGAAACAAAGCTATGGAGATGTAACAGCATATTTCAGAGAAAACTAAAATGATACAAAGATCACGATTAGTGGAAAGTAGACTACTCAAACTCTAAGTTTTGACATACAATTAACTTTCAAGTCTTCCTCCTCTAAAAGCATAAAGATGCATTTGCTATTACAATCACCATTAATGAAATCTAAATTTTTTCTCTGCATTTCAAACAAAACACAACTTTCTTATTTCTAACACACACAGTTCAGAAAGAAGGAAAGGGAAACCCTGACTCTACTTCTCATGACCTTCACAAGAAAATGGTCTAATGCTAGAAATAATCTGGAAAAGTTTCCCTCTTTGCTGTAGCACCAAGTCTGCAGTACTGGAGAGAAAAGATGGAACCTTTCGTTCACTTGCTATTGTATATTTATCTTTCCCGTTGCCAATTGTTCTTCAATTTGGGTAACTAATTCTTTAAATCACTCCTCTTATGCTTTTGGAATTATCTTCCTTCTTTTTGGATTCCATGATATGCATTTTTATCACCTATCGGGTTTATATGATTTAATTAAAAACATCAATTATTCCCAAGCAGAGGTCCTCTTTTATCCTTTTTATAAAAATATCATAAGCGTTACTTATGATATGTAAACACAAGCCCCCCTTAAAGTATGATGACAAGTGGCTTGATTTTATTGCTTGGATGCATAACTTTACATTGTATTTTCTTGCATGAAACCCGACATTCACTCAAAAAAGAGCTCGGTCTTTTATGACTTTTCACCTGCCAAAATTACCTATGAAATTAGTGATATATCAAAGCATCCAAAATTGTGTTCTTACATTCTTTCCACTATTAGTATCTAGTAGGATAACGTGTGTGTGTGTGTGTGTGTGTGTGTGTGTGTGTGTGTGTGTGCGCGCGTGCGTGTGTGTGTGTGTGTGTGTGTGTGTGTGTGTGTGTGTGTGTGTGTGTGTGTGTGTGTGTGTGTGTGTGTGTGTGTGTGTGTGTGTGTGTGTGTGTGTGTGTGTGTGTGTGTGTGTGTGTGTGTGTGTGTGTGTGTGTGTACGAGTTTGTAGATGCATACACCTCTATTGGCATCTTTCTTTGCATCATTTCCTGATACCATGACAATCATGTCTTATAAGGATAGCATTTGATTAAACATCTCAAACATGCTTGTGGGCATCTTTCTAAAATAGTAGAACTTATATATTTGCAAATTTAAACTTGAGAGATGTTCCTTCACACTATATCCATTTCCACTATTACTCCTTTCACTAACATAGGAATGAGGTTTCTTTAATTTTCCAATCTCGTCATGAACTACCCCTCCAATTATGAAAGAGCTCCATTTCATTATATGTATTTTTAAACCCTCACCTATGCACATACGTAAGGTAAACTACAAAATATATATAATGGGTTTCACCATTCCAGTAGTGAGTCCAGATAGATCATCACTGAGCCTGTCATTCGTTATCCATTGATTTGCATCTATGCTTTTCTCTAGCTAATTCTTCTCAATACTAACATTTTTGCCATTATTTAGTTCTCCTGCATGTGCTTGAACTTTTCTAAGCTGAATTAAAATGCTTTATCATTATCCGCTTTATCAGACTGATGCCCTTTCTTTACTGTGGACATTCATACCATATAACGATCATTCCAAAGCATTTACCCATGTATTTTCTTGATGATTCTGCCGCCATCTCTTCTTGGGTGTATCTGCTATATGAGGGCAAGGCTAAGAGAATACGGGTCTATTCTAATCACTAGTAGTTAGAATATTGCAGGTGTGTATATGTAAAGGTACACATATCATTTACCAGAAGCTGACATTTGTTGCATTTATGCGAGACTGTCTAATGCAACACTTTCATGTATAAAGAGGACATCTGCCTTATGGCAAGATGAGCCATGATGCTCTTTTATGTGCACAATTTGAGCAACATCATTTACCAAGAGGAACTTGCACCAATGGAGGTTCCAGGCAATTGAAATGGTACCATGTTACAATTTTTCCCATCGCAACATGAGCGTTCGCATACAAGGCAACTGTGACCTATGCATAAAAATTGTCGCCCACTATTGAATGCCATGACTTTTAATCCTTTGTATTGGCTTAGTATTGGGTTCTTATGCCAATTGGAAGTCATTTACTAAGAGCCATATGATTATTAATTTTGGGACAATATAGCATTTTGTACGCTGTTCACAGTTGCCTTGATTCAAGACAATCAAGTTCCCATGATTTCGGTAAAGCTCGATTGCTCAAACTTACAGATTCTTGACAATCATGATGTTTCTTGGATGACTATGGTAGGAAGGAGGACGATGGTTTTTATATGGTTGGTGAAACGGTGTAGAAATATTCATTCCTACTACACACATTCATGGTCACTATGTGAATCCGCATCCTTCTATCAAGCATGACCTGATGCCCATTACTAATGTTTTCAAATTCTCCATCATAATCATATGGGTTCGAGCCTGCTAATTCCAGTGCCCATTGTTATATCTTGATCCAAATGGTGCAATTATATTATATGCCCATTTATCATCAAATATGCCACAACTTTGTAAGATTTTAAAGATATTGGGCATATTCTTCCATGTTGTTTCCTCACATCTGGGTTGATCATGTCTTGGATCTAATTCATACTATTTGCTAAATGTCCTCATTTTCCCAAATTGCATGCATCACCGATTGAGCATGTGATGAGCACACATGAATTCCATGTTCATTTGAAAGTTTTAGAATACCCAAGAAAAATATTTTCAAGAAGGAATCTACAAAAAGATTCGGCACTTCTTCACTCAGGCTCCACAACATTCATAGTTCCTTCTCAAACTTTGAAACACATATATAATCTTGACTTGAACATGGACAATCACACAATGAGTCTTGTATAACTTTAAGCCTTGCACCCTTTGAGTATCTTATTCTTCAACTAAGATGCATCGCTAAACTATGACCTTTGAACTTTTGAATCATAGCACATAAGGTTTTGACAATAATCTTGCACATTCTGGAATAGCTGAAAATAATAATCTTTGAATTGTACCACTAGAATTTAAACTTGAACTATGTACTTGAACCTTTGAACCATCAAATTCATTGAACCCTTCATTTATGATAACTATTCTCTGAACGCATTTGTTATGCCACTTGAAACCAATGACACTGTAGAACCATTGAACTGAAAAAGTCTAAGCCTAAAATATGAATTGAGACAAAATTCTGAACCTTTTTGAACTAACCAATATGCATTTTGAACTACCTCGAACCACTAAAAAGAACCTTGAAGATTTTACTATGATGGTATTTCACTTTTTGGCTAAGGGGCATCTCCAAACTATGACCTCTTAATTTTTGCTCAGACCATGAATCATGGACTAGGGCTAGGCTTTGAACTTTTCTGAATTAATGAATATGCATTTCAAACCCAAAGTCTGAACTTCATTTGTATTGAACCTACAGGAAGGTCAACTGAACCATTGAACCACTTTGCACTACTTTGAACTAAGGTTCAAAATGGTTCAAAAACATGAATTGCAAGTTTTAAAACTATGATCATATTGGGTACTAACAAATCTTTACATTCTCTTTGTTATCTTGTGATATATCTTTGCATGCTTTACATCTTACTTTACATTAGATTGGATTTTAGTTTATATCATAAGGTTAGACTTCCTTATATCTTCTTACCTTTTTTTAGTTTATGAGCTTTACTAATTTTAGTCCTACTTATAGCATTCTTGTTAGGAGAAGTTGCAGACTCATGACTCTCTTTGATCCGAATTGTTCTTCTCCTCATCTTTGAAACCTTAGTGACCCTATAGTTTCTCATGATCATAATCCTTCTATCGAGAATGAATCTTCCCACTCATCTCATGATGAGGATGAGGCTTGAAGGGTTCCTCCTAAACAAGTTAATAAATTTTCCATTGAGATTGATAAAATGCATGATTGGCTTCTACAAGAAAATCATAATACTGAGAATATTGTCATTTTTTATTCTCTTAAGAAAGTGATCTTAAATGATGCACATGATGTTAATATTTTGTGTGGTCTTACTCACCTTGTCCATACTCATGTTAAGTCTTTAACTCAAGTTGCTTTTGAAGTAGGGATGCCTCTGCCTTTTTCTACTCTTGAGCCTATTTTACATGTTTCCACACCTATCTCTAGCATTTCTACTTATGTTTCTACTATTGTGACTACTTATTTTTAGGTATTCAATCCTCTTGGTATTCTTCATATTCCTTCTTTGCATGTGAGTGTTCCATCTATTTCATTGTCAACTTCACAACCTTTAGATAATAGTGTTCATTTCACTTATCCTAATCCTCCTACTGTGGCTCCTAGTGTTCCAACTATAGTTTCTTATATTCCAACTGATTCGTACACCCTTCCTAGTGTGTTGAATGTTCATGTGCCACCTATTTCTTCTAATGACTCCACTATCCTTAGTCTTTTTTAGATTGTGTCTTCTTTACAACAATAACTTGCTTCCTTCACTCAATCTAAGTTTAATGTTCCTACATGTGATATGGGTAGTCCTTTTTCTTTTGACATTATCTATACCACTACTCATCAACAAGATTAGATGGCTCACCTTGACACTTATAATGAAAAACGTGATCCTATGACACATCTTAAGAATTTCCAAGTTCTATGTAGTGACAATGCTCATGACCATAGTATTTTAGCTAAGTTGTTTTCTTGCACCTTCCATGATAAAGCTTTGAAATGGTATTGGTATTTTCCACCTTTTCTATTGATTCCTTTCATAGACTTTCTAATACTTTTATACAATAATTTTAGAATAATATTGGTCCATCTATTTCTTTGACTGATTTGATGCATTGTAAACAAGGTTGTAAGGAGAAAGTGATTGATTTTATTGGTAGATTTAAGCATTTGCATGCTCATATTTCTTATAATGTACCTAATCTTGATATTCAACATATGTTTATTGTGAATTCACAAAAAGGCATTAGAGATACAACTTTTCTTAGTGAGTGTACTTCTTTTTCACAACTTTGTACAACATTTCATCATTATTAATTACAAGTGAGTCAATTTGAGAGCACCACTCCAATGGATCCTATACTTGTTGATAGGAGTGATGTTGTACCTAATCATAAAAAAAGACATAAAGTTAACAACTATTTCAATATTAATAAAGTCATGAATATAGTAGATGATCAAGTAGTTGATGCATCTCAAGGTGTCGCTACTTCTTTCTCTATTTTTAAGATGAATTGTAAGTTTACTCCTCTCTTCGATTATTTACATTTTATTATGAGTAGGTTTATTAGTGCTAATATGATTACACTTCCTCATGTTAAATCATCTCTTCCATATACTACATTGAGTCCACACTTTAATCCTAAATACTTTTTCCAATTTCATCACCATCGTGCACATGATACCGAAACCCATTATTCTTTGAAATATAAGATTTGGGATTCAATTGATTCTAATACCTTATCTATTGATTTTTGTGATAATAAGAATAAATTTTTGGAACCTCCTAATCAAAATCTTCACTAATCCTTTACCTCAACATACTACTAACACTATTGTTCAACACCATGCTTCTTCTTCTCCTCCTGAAGTGAATGTTGCCTATGATATCTTATGACAAGAGAATTATAATATTGTTAATGTTATTTAGTCCAACCTCCACCAACATCTAATGAATACATTCCATCTACATATAATGATCAACCTAAACCTAAATCAAATCATAATCATCCTAGAACCTTTGTTATCTCATTTACTAGTGCTAATAAGTTCAATACTCCTGATGATCCTCTATATATTACTACTCAAATTGCTAAATATCCTTCTTATGGGTGTTGTTTTTATCCTACTTTCATGCTTAATATTATTACTGGGGAACATTTATATGCCAAACAAAAATATCATTATTTATATGACTCATTTGATACCTAAATTCAAACTTGTAATGGTTTCTTCTATCCTCCTCAAGGTTCCATTTCTTTTCCTATTGAGATATGTAGTAAAGTGGTGAATAATACCTTTCTTATCATTCCTACTTCCAATCAGTTTCAAGTAAAGCTTGATTTACGTTGGTTGATTATCATGCAAGTGTCCTTATGATGTTGAGATTAAGATGATCAATCATAGTCTTTATTATTATTCTGGACCTCAACACTGTGCTACTTTCAATCTTTTTTGACCTTCTATTCCTACTAGACCTCCTACTCATTTATATTATATTTTTTGCACTTATCAAGCTCATTAATGTAGAAATATTGTTTTTTAAAGTATGCCTAGGGATATTTCTTGTGGTATTTAACCTACATCTTCTATGCATATTTCTTCTAAAATGGTCAACCACCTCTTGCATCTACTAATCACCCTAATGTGGTTCTTTCTTCTAGTTTTGTTCTTTCTCCTAGTGTGGTTCCTACTTATAATGTGGTTCCTCCTACCTCTCAGCCTCTTGTTGTTCCTCCTATGTGTCATCAAAAGGTAAGTAACCTACGATTTTTTATCCTTCTTCATCTTCTAAACAAGTCTCTAATAAAACTAAGCATAATTGACATTCTAGCGAATCTCAAAAGAACTACCAAGCTTGTACTAAACCCCATATGAATATTTCTAAACATTTCATGTTTGTAAAGGAAATTAATCATACTAATGAGATGAATATTCCAATTTTAGATTCTATTGTTATTAATTAAGATGAAGAAGAGACTTTAGATGATGATGATGAGCATGAGATTTTTTATCTTGATATTGATTTACCTAAAATATTTTCTATGTAGCTTATGCTTACATCTATACTTGAGCATAGTGACTCTCCTAAGGTTCCTTCTTTAGATTTAGCTATTATTCCTATTTTGTTGGATATAGCTTCTACAAGTTATCCACCTTCGCTTATTACTACTAACTAAGATAGGGGAGGAGAGAAACATGATTGGAGTGTTCCAACATGGTAGCTTTTTTGTGTTTTCTTCTTGTTATGTGCTCCCCCTGTATCATGTTTTCTTAATGTTTGTTTAGATTTCTTTAGATGACCCATGTTTCTCCATTGGAACAAGGTGGTAAGGGATTCAAAATATTGCATCATTCTTCTATTTGTATCTTACTTCTTCTATATGTTGTTATATGTTTAGTTGTGCATGTGTTATTGTTCGTATGTGTATCCTTGTGTTGTCTTCTTGGATTTGCAACATGGTAGCACCAATTCATTTCAATGGCCTCCATGAAGGTACTCCAAAAATACATATTCATTACTCTTGTGTGTATTTCTTCCATTGTTTTGTAGTTCTACTTCCTTTACGGTGTGATGATATTTTCATACTTGATATAATACTTACATGTTATCATACGACCATATTGGCCCCAGAGTTATTAGATCCCTTTGTGCTCTTGCATGTTGTACATCTCATTTCTCTTTATTTTTCTTCTCCTAGGCATATCTCATAGTGGGAACATATTTCAATGACTGTATTTATACTATGTTAAATCCATTGCTCATGTTAAAGTGCTAGCAATAACTTTAGTCATGGGCTAGTGAATACAAATTTTGAGTATAGCTTGGAGTACTTTAGCCCTAGATGCTTAGTATGCTTTCTAAGTTATCCTCAAATCAATGCATTATTACTTTGTCCCCTTTTTCAATGCACACATTTCATGAATCCCTTTATGGATTATGCACAATTATAAAGAATGGATTATTCATGCACACATTCAATACAAGAATTGAACATCATTTACATTGGGTCTCTCTTTCCTTTACATTCACATATGCTAAATCTCATCTATGGGTAATGTACAATAATTTAATAATTCTCATACATGTGTAACACAACCTTATTAGACCTTGCCATGGTGATACAAAAAATTTTGATCTATGGGGGGGCCTTCTAATGTGTTGACTAGAAAATCACCACCATGTTAGACTAGAATGTTGATCTATGGGTGGGCCTTCTGATGTGTTGACTAGCAAATCACCACCATGTTAGACTATTTCAATGCCATCTTTTATAGCACCTCTTTCTATAATTTATGGTAGGGTGGGAACTCTACAAGGTGAGATAATCACTCTTCTCTTCCTTCTTCTCAATTAGCAAATTCTCTCTTATTATGATTTGGGAGTTAGAAATGTCTCAATCCCTTAAGGGTGTTGAGATAATGGGTGTTGCACACATTGTGTAAGAATTTTCCTTAGGGCAAGATTCGCCCAAGATCGTAGAACTTGAACACAATCACAACTGTACACCAAAAATGGATATGATCAATTAATTAGAGTATGTCCTCATACATTGCTCTATAGTGTATGTACAAACACACTAGGAATGCCTATATGTAAAGGCCTCTCAGGAAGCACCTAGAATTTCTTTAGAAGGAGCTAGGAGATAAGATAAACATGACAACTAAGCACACATCTTATCCATCATTCTAGATGATAGGATAAGAATGAAAAGGTGTATCTCAAGTGGAGATGTTGTAGACACCATGTGCTTAATTAGTGTGCTAACTCCTATGTTGTAGACACCATGTGCATAAAAAAAGGTGTGAACTCCTATGTTGTAAACATGACAACTCACAAGAGTGTGCATACTCCTAAGTGACTAATAAATAAATATTAAAATAATGCATTAACCTAAGTAAAATTAAGTAATTGTAAATAATGAATAATTATTTACACCAACACATTCCATAATATTGTTGCATTGTATTATTTTATTTTATTATGTAATGTTACACCTAGATGGACGTGCAACATGAAAAGATTCTCATGGGATATACTTGATAAGTTATATTGTAACATTGTGATAATATTTTATGTAATTATTTAATATTAGAAAAATAATTAAAATTCTAATATTAAATATGGGGTCAAGGGGTTAGGTAGCACATGGTTTATAGAATACTACTTGGTGGTTTTGTGGGACTTGCTACTATATAAGTAGCCACAAGGGCATTTGTTGTGTGAGAAAGAGGAAGGCAATAGAGAAAGAGTTGAGAGGGGCAAGGCTTGACAAGTTAGCCAAGGGAGCATTTGTGAAAGTTGAAAGCATGACATGGTATGTGTAGATTCATGCTTGTTCACGTGGATTTCTTGGTTGTGGCTATGGCATTGAAGGCTTCCATAGTTGTATTGCAATGGTGTTTTTGTTGAATAATACATGGTGATGGATGTTTTTGGAGGCTGGATTTTTCCCTCAATGAGGGTTTCCTAAGGTATATCTTATGTCACATTTTTGTGGGTATGTTGTCTATTCTTTTACATGTGGATTTTCATTACATGTTTATATAAGATATGTTATGGGTTATGTGGAAACGGTTACATTCTTTGTTGCAAGTTTCCTTACAAGTGGTATAAGAGCTATGCTTTTATTATTGTAACCCTAGATTGAATCCATGGGAATGCATGAGAGAATAAAAGAAAGGGCAAGATATATGAGTTGTTTATTGCAGATCTAAGAGTTTTGGGTTTGCTATTATGATGGGATATTAGTAGATTTTGGGCATGTGAAATTGTTAGACAAAAGGGTTTTTTGGATGTTTCATTTAAATGATGTTTTTTAGGGATGAGCTTGCAGAAATGACCTCTTAGGTAAAAACAAACCTCACCATTGGATCTAGATCGATGTTTTCATAAATTTTGATATGTAGTATGCCCTAGTTTGGCCACGTTCATAAGAAATAAAAAAAAAAATTTAGTGTTAGCCCATGATGACTGTCAAATTTAATCTCATCAGAATTTTTCATCACAACAAAAAAAATTGCAGTGAAAATGGTAAAAAGATTGTCTTAGTAAAACAGTCATAACTTTCTCTCTAGATATCAGATTTTAGACTTCTTATAGACATTTGAAAGCTCATTCGGAGCACTAAAACTTGGTGTAGGTTTGGTTCTATGATTTTGAAATTTTTTCAAGTTTTAAGAGCTCAAAAGTTAGATGTTATTTATTTTGAGCACAAATTAGGGCATAACTTGGGCATACGAAGTTGAATTTTGGACTTCGAGTAGTAAAGGGAAAGCTCTTAGAGAACTCTACACATTGGTTCAGATTTGATGCAGGTTTGGCATGGTTTATTTGGTAATATATTAATCTAAAAAGTTTATGATATATATTGACTATGGTAGCATTATGAGTTTATGACATTGAATGTTTGGAAATTCAAGATTTGTTTTTTTCCATTGATCTCTCATTATTGATGCATATTTAGATTGGTGGCTTGGATTTGGGTTGTCTATGCCCTAAGTCACATGATTTGATAATTGTTTCTTCATGTAGAAGGGATCAGATGTTTTTACTAGGTACAGTCATGGTGGAGGATTGTGGTTGTCTATTTTATGTTGATAGGTTGGACACATTGAGAGTAAGTTGTTTGGTTCATGGATGTGATCATGGTGCCATGGATTTTGGCATGACATGATTCGATATATAGGTACATCCTTGATGTTCATTGGTTTGGATTCCTGATATGTTTATGGTGGTATATTATCTTCTTGGTTGAGGATCATGGTTATTTGGTTTCTTTTGAGGAGCTCATGATGTGCACTTTGAGTTCTTTGATAGTTTGATGTCTTGGTTGATTCTCATGGTTAGAAAATAGTTTTTCATCACGTGTCATGGATAGCTTGGATACACAATTTAGTAAGAGCTTGTGATAGTGATGAGGTGATAGTGGAGGATTAGTTCCTAGTTTGGTTTGTATCTTCTTGGTTTGGAGAACTTAGTTTCACTTGGTAATAACACTTTGATTGTGTGAGTGTAGACTAAGAGGATCTTCATGTAGGAGATGGATTTTATGACGCCATAGGTGACTTGGTACCATGGTTGAGTGAAAGTTTTTGGTATTGATATATTTATTGAGCATTTGTAGATGTTGGAGGTTTGTCTTATATCATATTGCTGCAAAAGCATCTTTGACATTTGCATGGTGCACTTGTTATCTTCATGGTGTGTGAAGATGGTTAGATCTTGAGGACTCATGGGGTTTTTGGTTATCTTCATGGTGTATGAAGATGATTATTCATGGTATGTGGAGATGGTTTTCTCCATGGTGTGTGGAGATGGTTTCATCTTGAGGACTAATGGGGTTCTTGGTAAAGATGTGGTTTATGCTTTCATTTGGCATGATATCCTTACTGTGAGGATGATTTTATTATAATGTCATGGTATACTCTTGATACACATTTAGAGTTTTGACATATTATAGTATGTTCATATGGAGCATGTTATCTCTTTGGTTGAGATGGTTAGATCATGTTGTCAGGTTTATGTTCCTAAGGCTATGATTGGAACTTTGACATTAATCTTGGTTTAGTTTCTTGTTATTGAGTACATTGATCATAAGTTGGATACTTCATGATATTTCTATGTTTCATTTGGAGTTAGCATGGATTGATTGGTTATAGGTTCTCATGGATACTTAGAGATGGTGGTGATGTTGATTTCTCTTGGATTAGAGATGTATTTGTTGGGATGGTTGATGGTTTTAGCAGGAAGTCCAAGGGGTATTCATCTAATATGGACTTGAGAGGAAATTTTTCTTAGTTGATTCTTGGTTGGAGACTTGGATATCTTGATGAACATTCTCATTCGCCACTCTTGGTCTACTTAGCGATTTTGCTACTTGAGAGGTATAGCCCATTGTCTCTCTCATGTGCATTATGTTTATGCTTGTCTTTCATGGATATGGTTGTTGAGCTATGGTACATGAGTTAGTTCTGGAGAGTTCATTTGAGAGATGGTTTAGCATTGGTTATCTCCATTTGCATATGTTGTTATGTTGGTTGATTTTGGGAGATGGTTTTATATTGGGCATATTCCTTGGTTTAGGAATGGCCTATGAGTTTGATCTTCTTGTTAGAGGCCTACATCTATGATTAGTTATATGGTATGGTTTGGGTGTTGTTGAGGCTTCTTGTATGGGTTTTTATGAAGGAAATCATAATTACACAATTTACATCTAGAGGTGTGTGTAGAAGGACATGATATAGGTTATGATTTGCATAGTTTCTCTTTGGTCTTGGTTATCTTCCTAGATTTTTGGTTTCACTTACAATGGATTTGAGATTGGTTAGAGATTGTGATCATTGGTTTGTGCTTATGTATGTCATGTGAGAGATGACATGGTTATTTCTTTATCTCTTTCCTCTGTTGGTTGTGGAGAACTTGGGAGAGCATTGCAGATTTTTTATGAGAGTTATTCTTGCAGGTTATTGGTTTATGTGTTTTGGATGTTCTTGAGACTACATGGATTCACTTATTTGAGATGTTGTGAGTGAATTAGTTATAGATTTGACATTATCTTTTGTAGTGGGAGCTTCTTGGTATATATGTGGCAAGTATTACTCTTGAGGCTTGTCATTACAGGTTACGGATTAGATATGTTGATGATGTGAGATTAACTTGGTATAGCTTTGGAGGTATGGATAGTTGGATGGGTTTGGCACTTGTTGTGGGTATTATTTCAGCTATGGATATTTTGACAACTATGGATACATATGATTACCTTTGGATCGGATTTTTGTGCTTGGCATTTTAGTTGATATAGGATTTTATGATCTTCTAACGTGACATGTTGGGTGGCTTTCTCTTTGGATGGCTTCTATATATGTTTGCTGGTAGTGACATAATAGGAGGTGAAATCATTCATGTTTGAGATGTTGGATACTTTGATTTTGTTGTGGGTACCAGGATGGAGCACATGGTGTACTTTGATATATGATGGTGGATGTGTTGGGAGAGATTGTTCCCTTATTCATTTATGTGGCTACGGATTGACCCTATGCAATGTATACAAAAAGTGGGAGATTGTTGAGATAATGGGTGTTGAATAATATTGTTATATTGTATTATTTTATTTTATTATGTAATGTTGCACCTAGATGGACATGCAACATGTAAAGATTTTCATGGGATATACTTGATGAGTTGTATTGTAACATTGTGATAATATTTCATGCAATTATTTAATATTGGAGAAAAGAATTAAAATTTCAATATTAAATGTGGGGTCAAGGGGTTAGGTATCACATGGTTTATGTAATACCCCTTGGTGGTTTTGTGGGACTTTCTATTATATAAGTAGCCATAAGGGTAGTTGTTGTGTGAGAAACAGGAAGGCAAAATATAGTGCCCTGCCAAGAGATCCAAAAGAAATAACCTAAAGTTTTACTAAGTTTGCCAACATTTTTTTTTTTGAACAAGAAGAATAACATAAACATCAAACACATAGTAGCGGAAGCAATAACATACAATCAACTAAAAGCATACATAACAGGTTACATTCCTTAACGATCCCATGACGTTGAATCACATTTAAATTTAATTAATACTAAGTCCATCAAACACCACATCCATATGAAAGAATAATTATAAAGTCCAATGTCCATTTAAATAATATACATTTTTTTTGAATGCCTCTTGGCAAACAAAATTTGAATTGCTCAATCATCCACTATACATGTCACAGGGTATGAAAGGCTAAAAGAATATACATATGTAGAAATAGAAATGCATCATCCTCTTCGGATCCATGATACAAGTACAATAAAGTAATGAAACCATCTACCATACATATCCATCCATCATAAAATATATGACATCCAATGAAAGGAAACGAAGACAAAGAATGCTCTAGCCATGGTGACTACAGACGGATCTCTATGGTAAGAGTAAAAAGAACTACCACCCAACTGCATGAAACCTAAATGGCCCACTCCCACTACGCTAAGGAGATATTCCCAAGTCCCAAATAGGATATCAAACCAACAATCAAATTTACTCTCTAAGTCCAGGAAATCCTATAAGTATTTTAACTCAAGGGTTCCAAGATAGGTCGACACCTATACCCAAAGGCACACAAGACATGTAGGAAACCTACTATGTAAGCGGGAAAGTGTCATCGCATGAATCACACTAGAGTTACCTTGGGAATCTTTCAGGACCCCATCCCCCTAGTGATCCCTATGCAACCACTAGTATCCTCTCATACTGACAAGGCATACTACGGATGCAAGGTCGCAACCAAGCATTCTCTCTACTCCCATCCTAGTCTGTACTAGCACTCAAGACATGGGCGAGAACATACAAAAACTCTTATTAGGTTCATTTTATCACTATTTAGTGTAATATTTTTACTTATTAAACAACTTACAATGGGCTACCCTGGGAACCACTTAAGGCCCCAGCCTCCATTGCAAGCCACTTCCTAACATTACATGTAGATAACTTACCCTAGGCTCATAAAAGAAAAAATCAATAATCATATAAAATCACCTCAGTCCTATACAAGTGAATGGAAAGCATCAAAAGATAATTCACAATAATCATATCAATTCTCAACGAGCAATTGGAAAGCATCCCAAAAATAATACTGATCGAAGACTCATAATGGTTAAGTCAAACATGTCACAACATGACATCATTAAGAACAAAGCAAACACTTCAGTCCTATCAAAGCGACTAGAAAGCAACCCAAATATAACTAATTGAAGACTAAAAATGGTTAAGTCAAGGATGTCACAACATGACATCACCAAGAACAAAGCAAACAAACACCTCAGCTTTAGACAAGAATGTTGGAAAGCAATAACAATCAATAGATCAACACACATCATAGAGCACACCAAACACATTACCATGGTTGGGTTAAAAAGATTGAGACCATTTCAGCATAATACCACAATCACCAAAACTCCCAGCCTCTGGTAAACATCCTAAAATTGGTCAAGGCTAGGTGAACCCAAACCCCAAGCACAAACAACAATGTTAGTCATAGTTTGTTTAGTCTTGAAAACATATAGTTTCAGTTTGCAGTAAGGTTTTCAATTTTTGTTCAATGTAAGTTTTCGAGTTTTGAAAAAAAACATCTTAATCCTTAAAGTTTAGCCCATTCTTATATTTAAGTATTTGCACAATTACCCCTATTTGATTTTAAATCAATTTACTAAAGTACTCCAAGACAAATTGTTTATTTAAATTATTTATTGATTTCCAATAAATCAATTTACAATTTTTAATAAACTCAATATTATAAATAATAATAATTAAATAAATTTAAAAAATCATTTTATAATATTCTTTATTAATTAACCTTAATTAAACTAAATTTAATTAAGTTAATTATTAATTTTAAATATAAAACTATATTAATATTATTTAATTAATTATTGATAAGTATTAATAAAATTTATTTATAAATAAAATTTACTAATAAATTATAATTTAAATTTTAACAACTTCCATATAATACAATTTATCTTATTAAATAACTAATAATATAATTTAATTATTATAAAATAATTAAAATAAAATGAAATGAAAACCCCCCTTTTTTTAAATAGCCAACCCATGCAATTATTAATCGTAGGCGGCCATAAGTCTACGGCTGCTATCATAGTCGTACTACAACCGCAGTCGTAGGCACAGCTGCGATCAGCTGTCGTCCGCTTTATAGTTGCTGTAATAATGTAAGGGGGGTGGGTAAAACCCCCTCCCCATAATTTTTTTTTTTTTTAATTTTAATTTTGTTTATTAAAAACAAATTAAATTTCGTTTTATAAATTTTATTTATTATTTTTTTAATTTTATTTTAAATTTTTAAATAAGATTTGTATAAATCAAACCCCAACGAAAATTTAAATATATATTTTAGTTTTTTTTTTTTTTTAATAAACATTTACAATTATAGTCTGATAGAAGAAATATCATTAACCATTCAAATTTCTAATCTAGAATTTCCAATCTTTAAATTCAAATCTTTCCCAAATTATTTGATGGGAAGATTTGATTAACATTCAAATTTCTAAATAATTTTTCTTTTGAATCTCAAACCCTCCCCATTATTTAATATCTAATTTGCAAAATTAATGGACAAGGTTTTTCTAAGAATTTTCAACCTCTACGTATATAAAGGAATTAACATGCATATTGGAAATTCACAGAATTGAAAGCACCTGTCACAAGAAATATCTAGATAGTAATTCAATAGACATGATGAAGACAGAAAAATAAAAGCGTAATAAATTGTACGAAGAATCACAAGTGTCTACCTAGACACTGATGCTAATCACTACGCCCAGGAAAATTGTAGAGAGATTCCTCCTCTCAGAACCTTCTCCTTTTTGAAATTTCCTTCCTTCTCCAAAATTCGCAGTCCCTTCCCAAAACTTTGGTCCCTTGAAAATAAACCCTCAATTGGTGATAAGGAGTTCTCTCCTAAAATCGGGGCACTAATTATGTGATCACCTGAGAGGACTCCATGCTCACCAGACTTTAACGCTCCATTAACTTTTCTTAATCTTTTCTTTATATTTTCCATGCACGTTTATTAAATTATTAAATAACTTTATTTAATTTTCACTTGACTTCTCTTTTAATTAATTTATTAAATTTTAATCTCATGCGTACTTTATGCAATTAAAATATCTTTATTAAATTCATCTGTTTTATCTTTTTAATTAATTTCTTATATTTTAATCTCATGCATACATCATGCAATCTAACAACTTTTAATAAATTAATATCTTTTCACTTTTTAATTTATTTTTGAATGTTTAATTTGATAAACTATTTATTAACTTAAATAATATTATTATTTAGCATTAATTTAAAAATGAACTCTAAATATATTATTATTAAATTAAATAGATATTATCACGTTCTAAATTTATTCTTATAACTTTTATCTTCAAATTTAATTCTTTTTATTTAATTAATTTCCTAATTAATTAAATATAATTAAATATTAAAATATCATAATAAATTTTCATTAAATTAAATCATTAATTTAATATTTTAATTAGACTTAATTAATAGAAAATACACCAACAATTCATAAAATAAAATACAAAAATTCATAATAGAAAAACACATACAAGATCAATATAAAGGGTTATAATCATAAATTAACGTCATCTGACACATTCGGAGGGTAAACAACTCGGATACTTGTCCTAATTTTCTAGGACAAATGGCTTAAAGGTTTAGGATTTGGACTTAAGAATTTATCTCCCCTCTCTTATCATTGAGATAATGTGATAGGGTATGCTCATCTTGGAAATTCAAGGAAGTCAATACCTAGTACCTACAATCTGCATAAAATTCAAGCATGTACAAACACAATATTCTAAGCTAAACAGGGAATGGCAATAAGTGGTGCATCGTGTAGATCTTAACTAACAGGTGACTACAACTCCCTTCCTTAACCACATCAGAAATGTCATACATAAAGAAAACATACACACACACCATACACATGCAGTATGGGGTAAGTATCCATAATAAAATGCATATGATAATCCATCTAACTAATCATCACCAATAACTGAAAATACTGTAATAATCATCATGCATACATAAAGTATAGAATATCAAGTAATCTCATCATAAAATTAACTGAATATGAAACAATATTTGAGAATCTCAAAATAATGCTACTGATAATCAAGCATAAAATTGGCCTAAAAGAGTTCAAAAATGATATCAAAAATGTAAACTAGGGTAGGCACTACACAAAAAGAGAAAGAGTCGAGCGGAGCAAGGCTTGACAGGTTAGCCAAGGGAGCATTTGTGAAGGTTGGAAGCATGGCATGGGATGTGTAGATTCATGCTTATTCACATGGATTGCTTGGTTGTGGATATGGCTAAAGGCTTTCATAGTTGTATTGCAATGGTGTTTTTTCTTAATAATACATGGTGATGGATGCTTTTGGAGGTTGGGTTTTTCCCTCAATGAGGGTTTCCCAGGGTATATCTTGTGTCGCATTTTTGTGAGTATGTTGTCAACTCTCTTGCATGTGGATTATAATTATATATTTATATCAAATCTATTATGGGTTATGTGGAAACGGTTATATTCTTTGTTGCAAATTTCCTTACAAGGGGTTTGATGGATTCTTTGTCTCCTCAATTTTAATGAGAGTATCTTATGCTTTGTGCTCTACTTTACCAAGAGTTTAGATTGAGTTCATATTATCAGTAAAGTGGGGGCTAAATGTACCATCTTAAATTGGATGCACTCTAATTTAATGAAATTTTAGCACCTAATTAATGTGAGATCATCAATCTTCTTGCACCTTTCCTTCTTCTCCCCTTCTATGTTCTTTTGCCTAGGTGGAATTGAGGTAAGACCTAATAGATCCTCTTTAAAACTTGTAGTTTCATGGTGTTAAGCTAAAGATAGGATCTATCCTACTAGGTCTTCTCTTCCCTTCATCTATCCACTTGGAATCTTCTCTTCATACCGTGATGGTTATATCTTAGAATCAGTACCTCATTTTGAAGATATGAGACATGTTTTGGGATCTGTGGGATTTCAGGACCTAGTTGTTATAGGCATAGTGTATCCCTAACCAATTAGGAGTCCATTCTACCCCTAATAGGCTAATAAGGGTCATAGTGTGCCCCTTATTAGGATCTATTTTGGGTCTCCTCTTTGGGTTTCATGTCCTAGTACCTCCAGGGTGTTAATTCCTAAACAAGTTAGCCTATAGGAGTTAATCAATTCTGAGCTCCATATCAGCCCTTCTATTTGCTCCATTTTTCACCAATCAACTTCATATACTCAATCAAATTAAGTTCAAGTGCTCAAGAATTCAAGTTTCCAAGCCTTCAAGTCTTTGAACATTCATTCAAACATTCCTTCATTGAAGACCAAGGATTCAAGCATTCAAGAAATTGAAGGAGTTTTCAAGATCTTCTTCAATCCCTTCAAGATCCTTTGTTACATCTTCTACATTGATTCATATTCGTCGTCTTAATCTAAATCAATTGGTGAAGTACACACATAGCATTCAATTTGAGATATTTGCATATTTTACGATGAATTCATACATCTACTTTTCTTTCATTCTATTCCAATTCAAGATTTTCCTAACTAGGGTTCGACCAAGGAAAACCCTCCCCCATCAACAATTAAAAACAGTGTTTATTGTAGGTTGTGAACATTGAATTGACAAATAGTTTGCAGATCTGAGTACCCTTTTTGGCTTTCTTCATAACTATAAAATCATAATCAATGTTCTACACAGTCAAACAGGGTCGCGGTGCACCCCTAATCATCCATTTTACCTCTAATCATCAAGTTTTCCCCTGATAGATCGCCAAACAATTTTTGAGTTTTTTCCAATGCACAATTTCATGCCTAGATCTAACAATTTTCATTCATTATGATTTGTACAAGCAGCTTAAAATATACTCTAAAGGTGTGTTCTCTACCTTCTTTGTCTTTTGAGAATGTTTACTTATATCTAGCTATAGCTTCTCATATCATCTATGGTTTTTAAGGACTTGGATACATTTTCCCCTATTCTTCCTAGACCTAGTTTGCATTGGTGCTCTTTGTTTGGTTAGCACTAATCTCTCTAGACCTAGTTCTTTATAATTGGGAGTGAAAGGACTTGTCTCCTTGACTTCCCTTCCTCTATTATACACGTGTATGAGGTTATGTGATGAACTTAGGTCTTATAACCTTGTTTCACATTTCTACCTGCACACATAAATAGGGAGTAAAATCATAGGACCTATATTGGATATATGATTTTGGATTCATTTACACAATATGAAAGTCATCAAACAATAGTAAAAAAAATGATGATGTGGTCATAGTTGGTTTGGGAAATATAGCCTCAAGTATCAGATATATAATAATCCAATGCCTATAAGATATCTGATATGTTGTCAACAACTTACAATATTGATAATAATATTTTATGGCATATTTATAAAAATATAATATACAATTGTAATGTTGTGATGTGGAGCATAATCAGACTCGACGGTTTATTCGGTGCAATTTTCTGCCCATATTAGTTATATGAGGGTTTGGGGGCAGTGCCCCCAAGATGGGGTCAAGGGGCAGTGCGCCTTAGGTGTCCTACGGCAGCGCCCCAGGTGCGCTTCCTATCACATTACAGCGTGGGGTCGAGGGGCAATGCCCCCATGAGGGTTTTTGGGGGCAACACCTTCGAAGCCAAAAATGACCTTATATTGTAAAAGGCGTGGGCTGCTATTTTTCCATTATTCTAGCCTTAATTTTGTAAGTGACAAAAGCTTGTATAAAAAGGTTTGGGGTTATGGATTTCATAATGTAATGATGATATTGCAGCTTGTTGCAGTGATATTGAGCTATATTGTAGATTGTAATCACTAGATAATAATAATATTAGTCTTGTTGTTGATGGACGTAGCCAAGGGATTGGGTGAACCACGTTAAATCCCCCTGTCTTGTGTTCTCTTTTGTGCGATCTATTATTTTTTGATATTATTTATATTTCATGTAACTATTATTTATGTATGAAGTTAATTCTAACAAGTGGTATCAGAGCCAGATGGTCATCATTTTTTTGTTTTAGCTCAAACTGACGTCATTTTTTTTTAGCCAAATCATCGTCAATTTTTCTTTAGCGAGCCTCTACAGGAAGGTCTCGTGGTTGAGCGGGAATCTCATGATTACGGGGGAGTGATGGCAGAAAAGAGTAAGCTAAGGGCTAACAAGTTTAATGGGCAGAACTTTTAGTTGTGGAAGATGCAAATGAAGGACTATCTTTATCAGAAGAATTTATGGAAGCTGTTGGAAGGAAAATCCAAGAAACAAAGAACTATGTCAGATGAGGATTGGCAAATTTTAGATAGAAAGGCACTTGGAAGCATTCGATTATGCTTGGCACCATCAATGACATTTAACATTACAAAAGCAAAGATGATGCTAACACTAGTGAAACTGTATGAAAAGCCCTCTACTTCAAACAAGATATTTCTCATTAAACATTTATTTTATATTAAAATGACAAAAGGTGGATCTATTGTGGATCATTTAAATGAGTTTAATACTTTTAATAGTCAGTTATCTTCTATGGGTATTAATTTTGATAAAGAACTTAGGGCTCTCTTGATTTTGTGTTCTTTGCCTAAAAGTTGGAATGGCTTGGTAATGGCTATGAGTAATTTTTTTCTGGATCTAATACCCTAAAATATGATGATGTGATTGGTGTTATTGAGTGAGGAAACTCATAGGAAAACCTTAGGTGAATCTACATCAGGAAGTGTTTTCAATGCACAAAGAAAAGGCAGAATGACTGAGAGAGGAAATAATTCCAGAAATCTTGGAAAATTAAGAGGAAAGTCAAAGGGAAAGAGATCTCAATCCAGAGGATCGAGAGATTGGTTGTACTATGGGAAACCAGGGCATAAGAAGAAATATTGTTGGACTTGAAAGAAAAATGAAAGAGATAAACCAGATGGAGACAAGGAGGCAAATGTGGTAAGTAACAAATCTGAAGAGGATGCTTTGCTTCTTTCTTTAGAAAGTACTGATGATTCATGGGTTTTAGATTTTGGTGCTTCATTTCATGCTACACTTCATAGAGGTTATTTTATTGATTATGTTCAAGGGGATTTTGGGCTTGTTTATTTGGGGGATAATAAACCTTGTCAAATTGTTGGAAAGAGAAAAGTTAAGATTAAGTTGCAAAATGGGAATCATTGGCTACTACATGAGATAAGACATGTTCAAAGGCTGGAAGGAATTTAATTTCAGCAAGGTAACTCGGTGAGAGCGTTTTGTAGTTACTTTTAATGATAAAAATTGGAAGGTTTCAAAAGGTTCCCTTGTAGTAGCAAAAGGTGTGAAAGTAGGCACCTTATATCTTTGTATAGGTCAAATCATTCCTTTTGCTTTGATTGTTTCAAAGAAAAATGAATGTTTAGGAACAGTTGTTGTAGTTGAGTAGGGAGAACAAATAGTTGTCGTAAATTATGATACAGTGCTATGGCACAACAGACTTGGGCACATGAGTGAGAAAGGTATGAAAGTAATTCATTCAAAGCAAGTTTTACCAAGTCTAAAATGTGTCAATATGGAATTTTGTGAAAGTTGTGTGTATGGAAAATAAAAGAGAGTGAGTTTTGTGAAGACTAGGAAGGAAAGAAAAAAGTGAGAGATTAGAGCTCGTGCATACAGATGTATGGGCACCAGCTCAGGTATCTTCCATTGGTGGCTCTCATTATTATGTTACATTTATTGATGATGCAACTAGAAAACTATAGGTTTATTTCCTTAGACAGAAATCTAATGTATTTCAAACTTTTAAGAAATGAAAATGTTTGATTGAAAATGAAACTGGAAAGAAATTAAAATGTCTCAAATCTGATAATGGTGGTGAGTATTGCAGTCATGTATTTCAAGATTATTGCTCCACTACTTGTATTTTTAGACATAAATTTGTTCCAAGGACTCCACAGGAAAATGGAGTGGTTGAACGCATGAATAGGACTATAATGGAGCATGCAAGAAGCATGAAGTTGCATACAAGGTTGCCCTTAAACATGTGGGTAGAGGCTATCAATTATTTTATATTTGACTAATAGAGGTCTCTTTACTCCTTTGGGTTGTGGTATTCTAGAGGAAGCATGTATTGGTAAGAAGGTGAGTTATTCTTTTCTCAAAACTTTATGTTATGAAAAAATTGCTCTTATAGATTCTAAAAATAGAACCAAGTTAGAAGCTAAGTCAAAGAAATGTGTATTTGTTGGATATGGCATTAATGGATTTGGTTATAGGCTTTAGAATTTTGAAACTCATAAAATTTTAAGAAGCAAGGATGTCATATTCAATGAGAAAGTGTTGTACAAAGATATGTTGCAGCAACATGAGAAGAAAGAAGATGATTATATAGTGTTGAATGATACTACAAAAGATGTTGTTCTAGTAATTCACTATGATGTGCAACAACCACAACAACAACTACCACACACACCAGTGAATGTTAGATAGTCAACAAGGCTAAGTAGACCTCCAAAAATATTTTCTCCTTCCTTGTATTCTATTTTACTTACTAATGTTGGTGACCCTGAATGTTATGATGAAGTTGTGTAGGTGGATACAAAGATTCAATTGGAGTCTAGAATGAAATACGAAATAGACTCTTTGCTAAAAAATAAGACATGGGATTTATGCAAGTTGCCTATAGGTAAAAGGGCTTTACAGAATAAATGGGTTTACAGGTTGAAAGAAGAGGATGGAAGTAAGAAACAATTTAAAGCCAAGTTAGTGGTCAAAAGATTTGCACCGAAAAAGGGCATTGATTTTGATGAGATAGTTTCTCTTGTTGTTAGAATGACTTCTATTCACATTGTTTTAAGTATTGTGGCTACTGAAGATTCTCATTTGGAGTAGCTTGATGTTAAGATAGCCTTTCTTCATGTTGATTTAGATGAAGAGATATATATGACCCAACCGCAAGGATTTGAGGTCAAAGATAAGGAGAACTTAGTGTGTAGATTCAAGAAAAGTTTATACAGCTTGAAGCATGCACCTCAGCAATGGTATTTGAAATTTGATAGGTTTATGCATGAGCATGGATATAGTAGGTGTCCTTCAGATCATTTTGTTTATTTTAAGAGGTTGGATGATGATAGCTACATTATTTTATGTTTATATGTTGATGATATGCTTGTAGTTGGACCTAACATAGATCACATTAAGGGGTTAAAGGAACCGTTAGCAAATGCATTTTCTATTATGGATTTGGGGGTAGCTAAAAAAATTCTTGGTATGAAGATTTGCAGAGATAGAAAGAACAAGAAATCGACATTATCTTAGGTTGATAATATTTCAAAGGTTTTCGTTTCTCTATGGAGAATGCTAAACATGTCAACACACTTTACTTGGTCATTTGAAGTTGACTAAGGAGATGTATCCAAAGACACAAGAAGAGGAGGATAAGATGTCCAAGGTACCTTATGCTTTAGATGTAGGAAGCTTGATGTATGCTATGGTATGTACAAGGCCAAATATTCCACATGCAGTGGGAATTGTTAGCAGGTGTATGAGTGATCCAAGACTTGAGTTTTGGAATGTAGTTAAGTGTATTATCAGATATTTGAGAGGTACATCCAATAAGCGTTTACATTTTGGGGGCTCTAGTACTAATTTTCAGGGATATATTGACTCAAATTTGGCAGGGGATATTGATACCAAGTGGAGTACTACAAGTTATGTATTTACTGTTAGTGGAGAAGAAATGAGTTGGGTTTCTAAGTTGCAGAAGGTTAATATTTTATCCACTACAGAGGCAGAATATGTTGTTGCTACAAAGAAAGTCAATGAGATGATATGGCTTCAGTTCTTCTTGGAATAATTGGGAAACCCTCACAGTGATAATTATTTGTTTATAGGTAACTAGAGTGTGATTCATCTTGCAAAGAATTTTGCTCTGCATTTAAAGACAAAACACATACAGTTGCGGTACCATTTCATTCAGTTAGTTTTGGATGATGGATACTTAACACTGGACAAAATACATACATATTCAAAAATCCAACGGATATGTTTACAAAGGTAGTAACAAGGGAGAAGATGAATTCCTCTTTAGCTTTAGTTGGTCTTTTAGACTAAATAGAATAAAAGAATAATAGAGTCCAGGGTGGTTTGATATTCCAGTGGGAGCTACAGGTTTAGCAGACCTACGATCAGTCTCCAAGTGGGAGGTTATTGTTATGGAGTCTGATTAGTCTCCAAGTGGGAGATTATTGTGATGTGGAGCCGAATCAGACTCGGAGGTTTACTTGGCACAATTTTCTCCCCATATTATTTCTATGGGGGTTTGGGGGCAGGGCCCCCAAGATGGGATCAAGGGAAAATGCCCTTGCAGGGTCCTAGGGCAATGCCTCAAGTGCACTCCCTATCGCAATATAGGGTGGGTTCAAGGGGCAATGCCCTTGCAAGGGTTTTCAGGGTAGCACCCCTGAAGCCAAAAATGACCTTATATTGTAAAAGGCATCGGTTGTTATTTTTCCATTAAATGAATTATTCTAGCCCTAATTTTGTAAGCATCAAAAGCTTGTCTAACAAGGCTTAGGGTTAGGGATTTCATAATGTAATTGTGATATTGTAGCTTCTTGTGGCGGTATTGAGCTGTAAGGGATTGCAGATTCTAATCACTGGATAATAACAATATTGGACTTGCTATTGGTGGACGTAGCCCAGGGATTTGGGTGAACCAAGTTAAATCCTAGTGTCTTGTGTTCTTTTCTGTGTGATCTATTATTTTCTGATATTGTTTATATTTGCATGTAACTATTATTTATGTCTGAAGTTAATCCTAACATATAATATATTGTTATAAATAATCATAATATGCTAATATATTATGATATTCATTTATGTATATTATAATCTAATAAATTTGTAATATTATATTATTATATAATATATTATTAGAAAATAGTAATAATATAATAATTGATGGGTATGAAATCATGCTTTGTTCCTATAGCTTTTTATGTCCTTTTATATCATTCCTCAACCTTTTCTAAGTTTTGTTTGCCATTGATTGTTGGGAAATGAAGTATATTTGATAAGTTCATAAGGATGGGGAATAACTCTTAAAGTGTCATTGTTGTGCAAGTAAATAATAAAAATGTGATTGGTTCTGCTACAAGAGAATCATGTGAAGAGGATCCAACCATGTGAATGTAACTCAAGTGCTCAAAGGAGAATTTTTTTTGTTAAAACATCTCGTCTACGCTCTATCTTTAGAAAAGTTATTATTAAATTTTGAAGCTCTTGTCTTGTGGCCAAATAAAACTTTGTTTAGTATTTTATGGCCAATGGCCATAACATACTATTATTTCTATTCTCATGTGATGGAACTATATATATGGGTTTGTAGATGAAGACAATTTATAGAATAAATACATGCACATTGAACATTTTGCAAGTTGATTATTACAAGAGGAAGAAATCTCTATGTCATTTTGATTGCAATTTAAGTAGAGCAAGAACTTCAAAGAAGTAAATAGAAGTGTAATTTTGATTTCATAAATATATGTCTTTTAAATTGTGGTGTGTTAAAGTGTTTAGTGTGACTTGATTGTGAGCTTGCAGAGTGTTTTCTATTAAGGACAATTATGTATTTGATTAAAGTGAGACGATAGGAGTAATCATTGATTGAATGTATTATAGTTGAATTTGTTAGAAGTGTGATTTAGATACTTCCATCCCCTTCACTTGCTATCTTCATCCTTTGAGAATATAGTCACTATATCTCTCGTCAACTTATGAATGCCAAATTGACACTTTAAGATATAAGTGAGGAAATTTATGCAGACCCGATTCCAAACCAAATTAAGAAAGTGACTAGACCAGGGTTTTACCCTACAGTAATATATTATATTACTATTGTAATATATAATAATATAATTGGAGGAACGACTGTTAAATAATATTATATTATATAATATTATTATAGATTATAATCTAATTATCATAATTTAATATTATTATATAATATGATATTTGATATATATTGTAATTTTACATTATTTTGCATCTTGAATATCTGATATGATGTGTGCTTTAGTATTTCCTTTGGCTAGGTGTACTAACACCCAAGCCTACTTACAAGTCAACACACAATTTTAAGTTTTTAGATAGGTGGAAAATACATTTTTCTCACATCACCACTTTTTTGGCATACCATGATCTTGCACATACCCCATGATACAATAGGATGAGTAAGATATTGGAAAACAAAACTTACATCCTCATTTCATTCCATATCACTTCTAGGTTATCATATCATTTTTCTTGTTCCATAATGAATGGAATGTTTTATGTTATTTCATTATGCTATCGTTTGAATCTTTAAATTGTATAGGTATTGATCTCTTCAATCAATACATAAACTATCGAAACTACCTACTTTTGAATCAATATAGGTAGGCTTAAATGACCCCATTTTTTTTAGCTTCCCTGTGATAGGTGTTATCTATGTGCATTAGTAATTAATATGCTTCATATTCTTCCTAGGAATTGGGTTGTCTTCTTATATTCATAATAAAGTATAATCCTTTTCAAACTAGCTACATAGTTGACTTTAAATAAAATGGGAGTTATGGAAGAGATAAAAAAAAATCTCAAAGAAGCTCAAATAAAATGATCAGTTGCATTGTAATTAAGTTATTGATGTCTTCAATATTTTTCCAATCAACTAATGCCTAGAAATTATTTCATACCTAACAATGACACCATTATGTCGGTATAAATTAATAGGATATTAACTTACCCAACATACTCAATAAGGTCTTCAAGGTGTTTCTAAATTCCTCTTACCTAGTAGCAATTATTTTTCCCTGACAATGATGTCAATATGTCGGTATAGCCTAATAATCAATCAACTTACCCAAACTTATAGGTTTTTTAAAAATCAAAATAAGGCTTTCAAGATGTTTCTTAATTAAAATTACTTATTTTATCCTAAAATTACTTATTAATTACTTATGTTTCTTAATTATTTCATACCTAACAATGACACCATTATGTCGGTATAAATTAATATGATATTAACTTACCCAACTTACTCAATAAGGTCTTCAAGGTGTTTCTAAATTCCTCTTACCTAGTAGCAATTATTTTTCCCTGACAATGATGTCAATATGTCGGTATAGCCAAATAATCAATCAACTTACCCAAACTTCTAGGTTTTTTAAAAATCAAAATAAGGCTTTCAAGATGTTTCTTAATTAAAATTACTTATTTTATCCATATATTGATGGCATTACAATAAACTTGTTTCTCAACTTCTAGTTCTCATATCCTTAAAGTTGGTTTTTTCTCCCACACTAAGGCTTTCTATCTTGGAAGAGCACTTTAAACATATGATTTGGTTGGCTAATTGGAGACCAATTTACTAAGATGGGTAAAATCTCCTCCAACCTTTGGCTCTAGTAAACCAAGTGGAGTTCGCTATTAAGGTATTGCTTTTCCTCAAAGTTGAATCTCCTCATTAAATTGTACGTCAAAGAGCTTTCAAATATTTAGTAAAAAAATTGGATGAATTTAGACCATTATAATATAAGAAAATATTTACCCTATGCTAGAAATTGGAACTTCGTGATTCAATTTTACGATAGGAACATGTATATAGGAAACCACGTGGAGCATTAAGACAGATACACAATACTAAGATTAGAGGTTGTAGAAAAAATTTAGAATGAATAAATTTGAGGTTCAAGATTCTAAGAGGAACGAGAACTTATACTAAGGTGTGGTACTAGGAAACCCTATAATTCTAAAAACTTACAAAATAAACCATTGAATTGTTAGATAAGTAAGATTTCTTTAATAGATTTGCTTATGCCCCAACAAACTCCATAATGAAGCAATGTAGAAATTATTATTACCTACCCCGAGTTTTGAAACTTAGATCCTTTCAAATCATAATTGGTGTGGTGTCAAGGAATTGAGGAAGCAATAATAAGTTCCGATGTCCCTAAAACCTGATAGGACCTAGTCCTTTCACGAGTGTTTAGGTTAGCATTATTGTCAACTATAACAAATGGGAGTTGTGCAAGTTAGTCTTAAGTTGTTGTGAAACAATTCAATATTATATAATTGTGAACATACATGTACGATTGTCTAAGAGAATAATAATGTGAGTGAGTTGGTAACACAAACTCTCTAGAGATTGTGGAGTGAAAATAGGAATGACAAAATTAAGATGGGTGAACAATATATTAGGATTTGGTGAAGTTGTTATAAAAGTCTTCGTATATATTTTGTGACTTGTGATTTAAATAATAAACGTAGACTGACAACATTATTGTGTAGCTCTTAGAAACCAATATAATATTAGAGCAGGTTGAAGGGAAGTATGTGGGCTGGTGAGATTTCTCACTGCTCAAACATCTGTCTTCTACTATTTATAGCCATGCATGCATGGCGACCATGTTTGAGATGAGTTAAGAGAATTTATCTTGAAACTCAATTTTAGACATATAGCTGCCTTGTTCGTTTCATATCGACAGATTGGGTGGTTCAGCATCAAGAAATTGTCCATATTTTGGTCTTCAGTCGTCTTATTTTTGTACAAGAGTTGCATGCTTAGTTCTGATATTGTTGAGAATATCTTATTCATTGATTATGAATCTGCAATGCCAAAAAAAAAATTAGGTTTTGTTCCTTCGGTATAGATAGCAAGTGACAAAATAAAACTTTCTTAATATTTTTTTCTGATACACGTTCCTGTTAAATTTCAGTCCAATCAGATTACATAGTCAAAAGTTATGACTAAAATTCTTAAACATCACATGCTAGGGAGAAAATTAAACTTATAAAAATTAAGTCAATTATGACTATTGAACATTGTTAACTTACGAATCAAACCTTAATATGTGATATTTAAGCCATCCAATAAAATTCCTGCATCACACTTTCTAATATTCTTCTATTTCCTCATCCTCGTATCTTCAATATGGTGCTTCAGATTCTTGAAGATGGATGACTTACTGATATCTATTCCTCTTAGAAAAGTTCAAGGTCGTGTTTGCTCGAATTCTATAATCAAATAAATAAAACAATTATTTTTAGATAGTTAAAAAGAATAAAGTTCCCATTCCCACGGTCAAGTTGTGAGAAATATTAAAAATTAAATTCACAACTCACAACCCTAAACCTAAAATTTCACAACCCTTAAATTTTACTCGGCACAAACTATTACTGAGTGCCAAAAATTGTTCAGCACTTTAATAAACCGAGTGGCAGGAGAGTGCCGAGTGAACTCGGCAAATGAAGAGCAACTCGGTAAACACTAGATACCGAGTGAGGTCGGTAGATGAATTCCGAGTGAACTCAGTAGCCAATGCAGGGTGTGATTACTGAGTGAACTTGGTAGGCAATGCAATTATCGAGTGAACTCGGTAGCCACTGGAGAGTGGAGTTCGGTAGATGAAGATACCAAGTGAACTCGCTAGAGACAGCAGAGATAAGATCTTTTAACAAGACTTAACCACGTGATGATCTATAACGTGAACAACTTTCACCATTAAAACCAGAAATCCAGAACTTGAAGCTTCCAAATAAATCTTTTCAAATGCAATGAATAGAAGGAGAAAAATGGACTCAAGTATGCCTGCTTGCTTTCTCTTCAACTTGGATTAAATCATTACAAAATCTGGGAGCATTCGGCTTCAACCAGAAAACCCTAAAACTTCAAACTTTAAACTTCAAACTTACAGCTCTAATCGCTGCATACTACAATGCCTGGAGCAATCACTGCTTCAACAGGTTGAGTCAAACAACGAAATATGAACTTACAGAATGACACAGAAAGCACATGCAACTGCAATCACGAAATAAGCTTCCTCTATCTCTGCAACAACCAAATCTGCTGATCACTTCCTTTCCACTTTGTTCTGCTCTGCAACTTCTCTGCTCTGTTGAACTCTCTCTGTCTTTCTGGATCTCTGAATCTAAAAAATGAATGACAAAACATTCTTTTTTGTCTTTGGCAAAATATTTTTTCCCTCATTTTCGATTTCAAAATCTCACCTTCCCGTAATAAATTTTTTGAACGTTCAGGGTTGGTAGGTGGTTGTTTGGCTCCAGGGGCAAATAACAACCGTATTAAATATTTCAACACTCCCCCTTTGTCCCGAGCCAAACAAACAAAGGATCACTGCTGATCCAAATCAACTACACCAAGACTCTCTCTAAGGTGTACAAAACTTCCAATGCCTAATGGCTTTGTAAATATGTCTACTAGATGTTGCTCAGACTTGCAATATTATTTTTTGATATCTCCATTCTCCACCAACTCTCTATTGAAGTGATATCTGATCTCTATGTGTTTGCTTCTCCCATGAAAGACTGGATTCTTGGACAATGCAATTGATGAGATGTTGTCACAATAAATTGTGGTTCCATCCCATTGCCTTTCATTCAAATCTGTCAAAATCCTTCTTAACCAAATAGCTTGACATGATGCTGCATTTGCTGCTATATATTTAGCCTCTGCTGTAGTTTGAGCAACAATAAGTTGCTTCTTGGATGCCCATGAAATTGCACTCGATCCCATATGAAACATGTATCCAAAAATTCTCTTCCTATCATCTATACTTCCAACCTAATCACTATTAGTATAACCCACCAACTTGAATTCATTTGATGCAGTATACAAAATTTCAAATCCCTTGGTACCTTTCACATACCTTAGGATCCTCTTTCCTGCTTGCCAATGGGAATCCTTTGGTGTTTCCATAAATCTGGAAATCAAACTTATTGCATGCATTAGGTCTGGTCGAGTTGTAGTCAAGTACATTAGACTTCCAACCATACTCTTGTATAGTGTTGGATCCACTCTCTTACTAGAGTCTTCTTTGCTCAACTTTAGACCTATTGTTGTTGGTGTGATGGTTGCCTTACTATTCTGCATTTTAAATCTCTCCAAGATCTGCCCTGCATACTTTTCTTGAGAGATAAAGATACCATCATGCATTTGTTTTACTTCTGTGCCTAGAAAGTACTTCAAGAGACCTAGGTATGTCATCTCAAATTTATTTTTCATGGCTCTTTGAACTCACCAAGTAGGTCCTTGTCATTACAAGTAAAAATCAAATCATCTACATACAAGACAATAATCAAAACATTTATATTTGATGCCTTGATGTAGAGAGTAGGCTCACCATTGCTTTTGCTAAAGCCATTGCTCATCAAATATGAGTCAATCCTATTGTACCATGCCCGTGGAGCTTGCTTGAGCCCATAAAGAGCTCTCTTCAATCTATAAACTTTGTTCTCTTCACCTGAAACTTCATAACCAGGTGGTTGCTCCACAAATACTTCTTCTTTCAATACACCATTTAGGAAGGTGGAGTTCACATCCATTTGGTATACTTTCCATTTGTGTTGAGTTGAAATTGCTATGATAGCACGCACGGTTTCTATTCTGGCAACTAAGGCATATGTCTCATCATAATCTCTGCCATACTGTTGTTTGTAGCTCTTGACTACCAGCCTTGCCTTATGCCTATCAATTTTGCGTTCAGCATTGCATTTGGTCTTGTAGACCTATTTCACTCTAATCACTTGCTTCTTGGAAGGCAATTCAGTTAGCTCCCATGTCTCATTCCTTTCTATAGCATCTATCTTCTCATCCATGGCTTTACACCATTTCTTCTCCTTAATAGCTTCTTCAAAATAAATTGGATCACTATGAGAAAATAATACAAAATTAACACTCTCATCATAATCTTCATACCTTTCATCTTGGTATATCTCCCTAAGACTCTTGGTCTTTCTTGGTAACAGGGAGGAGATTGTGGGATCAAAATCTTCGCTGATGTTGCTTGGCACTGACACTTGGTCATGCCTAGAGGAGCTTGGTAATGACTAAGGCTGCTTGCCTTTTCTTCTATCTGCTCCTTCTTGTTGTTCATCAGCATCCTCTTCATTCATAAATGGCACTTTACTTGAAGTGCTTGGTGACTGATCAATTTGTCCATACCAAGACTGATTTTCAAGAAATTCCACATCTCTTGAAAGCATCATTTTGTTGTTCAATGGGTCATACAATCTGTATGGCCTTGATTCTGAGTTGTACCCTGTGAAGATGCACTTCACAGCTTTGTCATCCAATTTCTGTCTTTTCTCTTTAGGCACATGTGCATATTCAACACATCCAAACACTCTCAGGTGTTCAACTGTTCATCTTCCTCATGACCATGTTTCCATTAGAATCCTGTCACGAACTGCCTTTGTGGGACACCTATTCATTAGGTAAACTACTATTGCTAAAGCCTCTCCCCAAAATTCAGTTGGGAGACCTTTCTCTTTCATCATGCTCCTTGCCATTTCAACAATGGTCCTATTCTTTCTTTCAGCCACTCCATTCTGTTGTGGTGTATAGCTAGCTGTGAGCTCTTTCTTTATACCATGTTTCCTGTAAAAATTTACAAAAGAATTGGAAGTATATTCCCCTCCTCTATCTGATCTTAGGACTTTGATATAGTGTCCACATTCTCTTTTAGCCCGGGCCTTAAATTCTATAAATTTATCAAATGCTTCAGATTTATTTTTTAAGAAATACACCCATGTCCTACGACTGAAATCATCTATTAATGTCATAAAATAAGTACTACCTTCCTATGCGTGGCAAACCTTCTACCATTCTTTTATTTGATAACAAATTTAAACTAGCATAGCCAAGATGACCATACCTGAGGTACCATAGCTGTGAGTGGTCTTCAATCACACTCCTTAGAGCTGATTGTGTGGGAGGTGCAACACCAACTTAAGATGAGAAACATGTCTCTATCTTCAAGGAAAACATTTTGTTCTTTGTCATTTGAACTGCTGCAAGTAAGTTCTTGCTCCCATCTTTTTCTTGAATGATACACCTGTCATTCTCCATCAGCACTTTGTATCCATTTTGAATGAGTTGACCAATGCTCATCAAATTGTGCTTCATTCCAGGGGAAAAATACACATTTTTTATTTCCTCCTTCTCACCTTTCTTGGTGAGGAACATAATAGATCCTTTGCCAACAACTGGTAGGGTTTCATTGTTACCCATCTTAATTTTTGATTTGAAACTCTTGTCAATGAATGAAAATAAGGTTTCATTACCACTCATGTGGTTGCTACATCCACTATCAAGGTACCAAACCTCAGGGTTTCCTTCTTCACCAACATTACACATGATGAAGGCAGTGGCATTGTTTCCACTTCCCATGTTAACATCAGCCACATTTGCTTGTCCTAACTGATCATTTTGCTTCTTCTAGCATTCACTTGCATAATGTCCATATTTATGATAGCAATAGCATTCTACATTACTCTTATTTGAGTTTTATTTTTTCTTACCTCCTCTTGAAGTATTTTGTGAGCTACTTGCTCCATCTGCTCTTCCTGAGCTTTTTGCTGTAGCATTTCTTTGTCCTCCATTACCTTGGCCTCTACCTCTGGAGTTTTCTCTCCCTTCCTCTTGGATTTTACTGAGCTTTGAATGCTTTCTCTTGGGAAGATGAAGATGTAGATCTATTGATCCTATGCTCATGGGTTTGAAGAGTACCCATCAACTCATCCATTGTCAAAACAGTGAAGTCTTTTGCCTCTTCTATGGTCATGACCAAATTGTCATATTTATGAGGTAAACTTCTCAATATCTTCTCCACTATCCTCTGCTCTTGATAGTCTTCTCCATTTGACTTCACTTGGTTAATCACATTGAAGGTCATTGAACTGAAGTCTGTAACTGATTCATTTTCCTTCATTTGAAGGTTCTCAAACTCCCTCTTTATAATTTGCAGCTTTACTGTGCGGACTTATCAATCCCGTTGAAGTTCGTCTCAAAGATATCCCAAGCTTCTTTTGCATAATTTGCTACTGCAATCTTGGGAAATATTGTCTTTGTCATTGTTGCTTCAATCAAACTTAATGCCTTAGAATCTTTCCTTCTTGACTCTTTGAAATGAGTCTTTTGTGCATTTGCGAGGGCAGCATACTGAGTTGGGTCTATCACATCATTGAACCCATTAACTACAAACTCCCACAAATCATTTGCAACCATTATGGTCTTCATCTTCTTTGCCCATGTATCATAATTTTGTCCATTGAAGGGTGGTGGCTACTGCCATATATTTTCTACATCTCCTACCATGTCAAATATCCCAAGAAAACAAATGCCCTAACTCACTGCAGATGTGGGGCCTCAAAGCTCGGATACCATGTGAGAAATATTAAAAATTAAATTCACAACTCACAACCATAAACCTAAAATTTCACAAACCTTAAATTTTACTCAGCACAAACTATTACTGAGTGCAAAAAATTGCTTGGCACTTTAATAAACCAAGTGGCAGGAGAGTGTCGAGTGAGCTTGGCAAATGAAGAGCAACTCGGTAAACACTAGATACCGAGTGAGGTTGGTAGATGAATTTTGAGTGAACTCGGTAGCCAATGCAGAGTGTGATTACCGAGTGAACTCGATAGGCAATGTGATTACCGAGTGAACTCGATAGCCACTGGAGATTGGAGCTCGGTAGATGAAGATACCGAGTGAACTCGGTAGAGACAGTAGAGGTAAGATCTTTTAACAAGACTTCACCGAGTGATGATTTATAACGTGAACAACTTTCACCATTAAAACCAGAAATTCAGAACTTGAAGCTTCGAAATAAATCTTTTCAAATGCAATGAATAAAAGGAGACAAATGGATTCAAATATGCCTGCTTGCTTTCTATTCAACTTGGATTAAATCATTACAAAATCTGGGAGCATTCAGCTTCAACCAGAAAACCCTAAAACTTCAAACTTACAGCTCTAATGGCTGCATACTACAATGCCTGGAGCAATCACTGCTTTAATAGGTCAAGTCAAACAACAAAATATGAACTTACAGAATGACATAGAAAGAAGGTGCAACTGCAGTCACGGAATAAGCTTCCTTTGTCTCTGCAACAACCAGATCTACTGATCACTTCCTTTCCACTTTGTTCTGCTCTGCAACTTCTCTGCTCTATTGAACTCTCTCTATCTTTCTGGATCTCTGAATCTAAAAAATGAATGACAAAACATTCCTTTTTTTCTTTGGCAAAATAATTTTCCCCTCATTTTTTATTTCAAAATCTCACCTACCTGTAATAAATTTTCTAAACGTTCAGGGTTGGTAGGTGGGCATTTGGCTCCAGGGGCAAACAACAATCACATTAAATATTCCAACACAAGTTTCAATGCCAAAATACTTTCTCAAACAACATAAAAATATGCTAACATTGTGACCAGCATTTAAAATGAATAAAGGAGCACAAAAAATAAATATTTTGTTGCTACTTTTGATGATAATTTATGGGAAGGCCCTTCAATTGGAATTGTAACTCTAGTGTAGTTTGATAGGAGGAATGGAGGATTATAAAGAGAATCAATCCAGAAGGTACATTCCTCTAACTTCTTGTAACATTTAAGAGCCAAGCCACATGGTTGCATGATTTGAAAGGCACTTGTAGCATATAGATATCCATTAATCATGTCAGCCTCATAATATAAGGTACAATTGTTGTATCATGCTTCTTCCACAATTATTCGTTTGTTCAAATTTGCAATAATGATCTCTGTATTAGATAGAATGCTGGTTAAGGAGGCCAGCTATAGACTTGCAACTTCTCCCAACTGATCAATTGCTCCCTTGATTTTCTCTCTTTGGTCCAATAGTTGCTTTAGCTGGAATTGTAAGTTGTCAATTTCTAACCTCATAGCACCATCATTATCCCCCATCGAGTCATAAATGTTGTCCATTTGAGTTATTTGTGACTCAATAGAGTCAATTTGATCCTTTTATACACTTTGTAGACACGTGGGTAGCTCAAATGGAACTGAGCATAGCACTCCTCTAGGCATTTTTGAATGCTTTTCATATTTTCTTGTAGTTTGTTGTGTGCATTAGCACATCTACCACAAGCATCAGCCATCCTTTTGTTTTTTATTTGATCAATTGCCCTTTGATTTGCTTGCATCTCTAGATGTGAGCCATCTTTGAAGGCATAGAATTATCATTTTTTTCATTTGATTCTTCTTGGACAATGTTGAATGCTCCATTCAACAAGTCAGTGCTCTCAACATGTTGGAGAATCTCTCTCTTTTTTTCTGAGTTTTATCTTGTCAAAGAGAGAATTGTTGGACAAATCAGCTTGTTCGCATAGAGTTGGGATTTGAGTTGTCCTAGGATAGGTGACCTCTTAGAAAGGTCTAATGCTACCTCTCTGTGAGCATCACCTAGATACAACGATTGTAAGTGTTTCATTCATTCTCATGAGAGATGGATTCTTGAAGCATAGGTCAATAGTTTTGACTCAAAAACTACACAATTAAATCTTGACAAAAATATTACAATTTTAATAATTGTGAAAAATGTCTCCTACTTCTCAATGGATGAACTAAAGGGGCTCTATAATGAGTGTTTCAAAAGGTTCAACATGTTGGTGTTTGAAAACGTTACCGATTTTCAATTACCCTGATGAGAACTGAACACATCTAGGGGTAGCTAACTCCCATTTTCAACATGCCCATTTAGACATCAGGCCAACTATAAGGCTTGACCCTTCTTCTTCTTCAAGCTCTGTGAAACCTAGGCGGGTAGACCTGTAGATTCTTTATATGGTACCAGTTGTCAAAGCATACACTGAATCTATTATGAAGCAGATAAAACCCTTATTTCTCCTAAAGACTCATGCAATAACATATATCTGCACTAGCTAAATGCAAATCCATGACATTCATAAGCTGAGTGAGGGCATTCTATTATAGCTCTTCAACATGAAAAGGGAAAAGCGTTTGATTATTGATGTTGATCTCAGCAAAACCTCAAATATGCAGCAGTATAATAGGTGATCCTATAAATGATCAGTGCCTTATCTATTGGAAAATTCACACAAAAACCTAACACACATCCCTAAAAATCACTGACATATGTCATACATCAGGACTTCTTGATCTATCTACAAGATATCAAAATGAAGATTGACTTGCTGCTACCTTATCTCTCATTTCCTTGAAACAAGTTACAATAGGATGCATGAAATTTAAATGCAAAGCTACCTAACAGATCAGACTATCTGTATTCTTATTTCTTGTTGTTCATTACATGAGAAATTTGCTGAAGAATGAAGGTGGAATTACAGTTCTGGATCCAAAGAAATGGTCTCACAGAATGACTACAACTTTCCTACCAACAATGGTCTCACAGTAACAAAAAACTGGAACCCCCACAAAGAATGAAAGACAAAAAGATATAGAAGAGAAAGAATTCCCAAATTTGATCTTCAAGTGACAAGTGTCCATTTGAAATGCAATCCTCTGTAACTGAATAACTTCTTCCTTCAATCTCTCATTCTGATCTGATCTTGTTTCATCATTTCTTTTACTGACTTGCAAAAAATATCTCTATTGAATTAATGAAACCCTTTTGAGTCATCAAAGTATTTGATCTGCCTTATGAAAATGCCAGTGAAAATGAGTTTTTACTGATTAAATTTGAACAAATTCGACTCTAATTGCATTTCCATTGCCTTTTACTGATATTCAGGTCATTACCTTGACAAAAAATCAAATCTAAACTTCCTGATCTGAAAACAGTTGCAATTCAGGTACCTGATAGAAAACCTCATACTGCTCAAACAGACAGATTCCTGTGCAAAAACCAATTCCAAAATCAAAAAATTTAGATCTTCTCGATTCCGGCGGCATATAACATCGCCTATTTTGCTTATCAGAAACCCACTGAAAATCATTTTAAAAATGACCCCTCTGGTATAAAAACATGGTTTGCACATTTGATTTTTTAAATTTTTTGAAATTTTTTTTTAAAAAACTAAAGTTCAAACTTTATATTAAATGACCTCTTTTGATTTAAAGAGAATTTGAACGTGCAATTTTGAAAACAATTTTGAAAGGAAATTTTTTAATTATTTTATTTTTATCCAACCCTTCAATTTTGAGGTCAAACCTCCGTTGACCCACGCCACGTGGCACATTTTGATTCGCCTGCCCTTTGCACATCTGCCACATCATCGCAAGCTAGGATCTGCTACCACGTGGCACAATCACGCATGCCCGCATTCTTTATCGGGTGAGCATCTCCATTTTGCAAGATTGTGCCAACCGTCGGATCTCGCCACATGGCAAAATTCGACAATCCCATCATGATCTACCATTGTTCAACTACGACCTTGGACCGCTGCCACGTGTCGCGATTATGCATTCCCGCATTCTTTATCGACCCTGCAACTTAATCTTGCGGTTTTGCTCTCGCCCTCTGATGCAGACACGTGGAGGTATCTCTTGCAATCTTTGCCACATCATCACGAATGAATCCCCGTTCAAAATTATGCTTTATGCACTGACGTCATACACATTTAAGTCAGGCCCCACCACGCGGCTTGGCCTTTCAAAGGCTTGTGTCTTTAATTCGCTTTCTCCATTGAGATGAAAAGTATTTAAACTCTTAAGCAAGACTAATCCCAACGAATGTGGGATATTTTCTCTTAATGTCTTTTGGCTCTGTTTCTCCAACTGTTTCACCTATGATCTCTCTGCAGCTACGTGGATGGTCGCTTCTTTGTTTGATTGGCATCTTTCATCCTTCCGTGCTGCTGCAAGTTTTGATGTTGTGGGCTCCTTCAAACTGCTTCTTTCTAATGCGTGAGGTTCCATCTGATTTTTTTCCTGATGCCTTCTTCACAATGCGTGATTCTTTTTTTAATTGCAGATTCTTTGTTGAATGGCATGGGGTCTTCTTCATAACTCTTCATCCCTTCCATCACCACCAATAAACCCATCATCAGACAGTAATGGTTGTCTTACTGGTCATTGATTAATTGGGATTATATGTTCAGTTGGGGAGCGAGCATCAAGCCTTACAAGATCCTTCTTACTTGGCATGGGCGATGGGGCGTATTCCTCTAGCCACGGCTTTGCTTTTTTTTAAGTGTGGAGTCTGCATTTTTCAGCATTTCCTTTAGAAATCGCGTGGGTTATTGCAAATTTTGGAAACTCTAATAGCATCAAACTCCATTTGTCTGCTGGCTTGGGTGTTTTCCATATGTGGGCGGCTGTTATGCACATGTGCTTTCCTGCCTCTATGCGATGACTGATCCAAAGCTGCTCCCCTAATTCTAAATGTATGGAGCTTCTTTATGACTTATCAGCAGCTTTTCCAATACTCTTCTTTATTGGTCACAGCTTTCTATTAGAATGTGTGACCTCTCCTTTGATTTGATGGTGTGATCATGCATTTTGGCATGGTCTTTTTGTTTTAAACAAAATGTATGCCTGCCTTTTAATGTTTGACTGTTCCGACTTCATGCAAGGTGTCTATGTCCTTTTTATGGGCATGAGTAGATTTTTTATCTGCCATATGGGCTGCTCATTAAAACTCTTAGAACTTCCATGTTTGTGTCACAATCGAGCTCCAAAATGCCACCATTATTAAGCAAAAGATTGTGAATAATGGCTTTAGTTCCATGGAGTTCACTCAGATACCATGAAGACCTATTGCAAAATGAGGATTGAAGATGTACTTTAACTCAAAATAAAAGAACATTTTCACATTAAAACTCAATCGTATCCCCAGGGTCCTTTGACATCCATTAGTTTGAAGCAATTAGTCGGACCCCAAAATGGGTCTGACTAAAAAAAATTTGTTTTCAATCAACTAAAACCTCATATTAATCTCCTCAGCTCTTTGAGTTATCTGGATTCCAAATCAAGCATTACATTACCCTCTGGAACTCATTTTTACTCTTCCCTACAACTCGTCACTTTTGCACCAAGGGATCCATTGATTGCCTTTGAAAACTAATCAGATCACCTGACAAAGCTCCGAAACTCAAGATCTATGTTCTCTCTGACATGTTCAACAGACCTGCCAGATCTCGTTGCATTACGACATCAGGGTCAAAAGATATCGACTGTTGAAGTTGACCACTTAAAAACACCTACAGATAAACATGTCAGAAAACACTAAATTGGGTTCAGAATCGGCTTGGAAAACTAGGCAAATAGGCACTTGAGGTTCTAAAAACTAGGACACTAGTACTTTGTCATGAGGACAATGTACTTCTATGATTTGGGCTCATGACGAATCACAGGGCACAAATGGCAGACGTTCAAAGTAGGCTACCTGGATTTGTAGGACATAGGACATTAGTGAAATATCATTTTTTGTGAATGGAATGACCCTGGTAAAGTGTGAAAATGGATTCGTCAAGTTCTAAAAACTAGCACACTTGTAGTATTTTCAGTAGACAATACAAAGGAACAAACCATTCAATCTCACCTATCATAGATCAAGAGATATGATGTCATGAATAGGGGTCCTAAAAAATATGCAAATGTTGACACCTATAAAACTTTAGAAATTCCATTTGGAATCGCGTTTGAAAACTGATCAAACGGATTCATCAAGAGCTGAAACTTGAAACATGACAAGTCTCTGACGTCTAAAATGCAATGCAAAAGGAATTTTAGCATTCAGATCAACTGGTCAAAATTTATAACTCGTCAAACAGGGCTTCCCAGAATTTGTACAAAGTGCAAAAGCATGAAAACAGTGAATGACCAACTTTGACAGATTCAAAACCTAGTCAAACAGACTCGAAACGATTCAAAATCTGAAACATAGATTCTTAGTTATGGACACTAGACACTCCCAAAGTGGCAGGTCATGAAACAATTTTGGGTGCGAGATATTCAGGTGCAAACACAGCCTCTGATCACATTTTGACACTTCGGCAGAAAATGCAGGATTGAAGACAACTCAAAACAAGACTTCGCTGAATAGTTTGAAATGTCAATCTATAATCATGGAATAGGTAGATAGGCTGAATGAAAGGTGTTAGAAACATTAAACACCATGTAGGCCTCATACTGATAGCCGGGTACAATCTCATCAAAAGGGCATTTATAGGGCTGATTTTCTCAAAATTTTGAAATGGGGCTAAAAATGAAGCATGCAATTTTTTCGTCCCAACACAACACTTGCTAAAGGTTTTGCAAATTGGTTAGCAAGCTAGCATGCTTAATCTTAGAGGGTACTCCATGTTCAAGTGCATTTGAATTGGAATTGAATTGTAAGGGTGACCTCCCAAGAAGGTGCAACACTTCACCGTTGTGAGTATCACCTAGATGCAATGAGTGTTGAGTATTGCATTCATTCTCATGAAAGATAGATTCTTGTGAACCACTACTTATGAAATATGACTCAATGATTTAGACTCAAAAACTATGTAATTGAATCCTAAGAGCAAAATCACACTACAACTTGCTATAGAAAATGTCTCCTACTTCTCAAGTGTTGATTTGAAGGGGCTCTATAATATACAGTTTTGGAGGCAAAATACTTGCCAAAGGTTTCAAAAATTGGATAGCAAGCTAAGAAAGCATAATCTTTAGGAAACTTCATGGTTAAGTGCACTTTCAAGTTGGAGTTGCACTAATATGGGTGACTTCTTGGAAAGTTCCAATGCTTCATCTCTTTGAGAATCACCTAGATGCAAATAGTGTTAAATGTTCCATTCATTCTCATAAAAGATGGGCTCTTATGAACCACTACTCATAAAACATGGGTTGATGATCAATTTAACTTAAAACTTACATAATTGAATTTTGATGCCAATATCATAATTTGACTTGATATGGAAAATGTCTCCTACTTATCACATAATTAGCTAGATAGGCTCTATAATGAATGGTTCAAAAAGTACAAGGCTTGCTAAAGGTTTTGTAAATGGGGTAGCAAGATAAGTGAGATTAGCCTTAGATGAAACTCTATGGATAAGCATACTTTAGTTTGAGTTTTTTTAAATTGGGCAACCTCCCAAGAAGGCCCAATGCTTCACCTTTGTGAGTATCACCTAGATTTAATTAATGCTAAATATTCCATTCATTCTCATGAGAGATGGGTTCTTCTGAGCTACTACTCATGAAACAAGGATCAATGGGTTTGACTAAAAAACTATACAATTGATCGTGACAACAATATCACAAATTGACTTACTACAGATAACATCTTCTACTTATCAATTATGAGGTAAAAGGGCTCTATAATAAATATTTTATAATATGAAACACTTTCTAAAGGTTTTACAAATGGGATAGAAAACTAAGCAGGCTTAACCTTAGAGGAAACTTCATGGTTAAGAATACTTGAGTTGAATTTTTACTAGGATGGTTGAACTCAGAAGGCTCAATGATTTACCTCTATGAACATCACCTAGATCCAATGAGTGATAAGTTTCCATTCAATGAGTGTTAAGTGTTCCATTCATTCTCATGAGAGATGGGTTCTTGTGAACCACTACTCATGAAACCTAGCTCTATGAGTTTGACTCAAAACCTAGGCAGTTGAATCTTGACAACAATATCATAGTTTGATATGTTTTAGATCTTGTATCCTACTTATCAATTAACAAGTTGAAGGGTTTCTATAATGAAATATTCACAAGGAATAAAACTTGTTAAATATTTCTCAAATAGGTTAGCTAGGCAAGCATGCTACAATTGGAGTTACACTAGGATCGGTGATCATCCCATAAGATGCAATGCTTCACGTGTATGAGCATGACCTAGATGTAATGAATGTTTATTTCTCCATTCATTCTAATGAGAGATGGATTCCTATGAGCTATTACTCATGAAACATGTATCAATGAGTTTGATGCAAACCACACAATTGAATCCCAATAGCCAAATCATAATTTAACTTGTTGTGAAACATATCTCCTACTTATTAGTTGATAAGTTGAAGGGTCTCTATAGTAAAGTATTCAAAAGGAAAAAAACTTGTTAAGGTTTTTCAAATGGGGTAGCTTGATAGGCATGCTTGACTGTAAAGGAGACTCTATGGTTAAGTGTGCTTGAGTTGGAGTTGCACTAGAATGGTGACCTCCCCATAAGATCCAATGCTTCACCTCTATAAGCATCATCTAGATGCAATAAATGTTGATTATTCCTTTAATTCTCATAGGATATGAGTTCCTTTGAACCACTACTCATGAAACATGGGTCAATGAGTTTAACTTGAAAACTACACAAATGAATCTTGATAGCCATATCATAATTTGACTTGTGGAGAATATTTCATACTTTTAGATTCATGAGCTATAAAGACCCTGTGGTGAATGGATTATTAGGCACAACATTGATTGAAATTTTTTCAAATGAATAAAAATCTAAATGACTTAACCTTAGAGGAAATTTCATGGCTAAGCACACTTGAGCAAGAGTTGTACTAACGTGGGTAACCTCTTAGGGAGACTCAATGCTTTGCCTTTATGAGAATCATCTGGATGAATTATTTCTAAGTGTTCTATTCATTATAATGAGATATGGGTTCTTATGAACCACTACTCATGAAATATTCATAAATGAGTTTGACTTGAAAACTACACAGTTGAATCCTAATAGCAACAACACAATTAAACTTGTGGTAAAAAAAAGTATCTTACTTGTCAATTGATGGGATAAAAGAATTATGTAATGAATGGTTCATAATGCACAAAATTTGTCAAAGGTTTTGCAAATGGAATAGTGATTTGAATGGGCTTAACCCTAGAGGAAACTTAGCTATTAAGTATGCTTGAGTTGGAGTTACACTAAGATGGTTAACCCCCCAAGAAGGCCCAATGTCTCACCTTTGTGATCATCACATAGATTAATGAGTGTTAAGTATTTCATTCATTAGAAATTGGTTCTTATGAACCACAACTCATGAAACATAGGTCAATGAGTTTGACTTGAAAACTACACACTTGAACCATCAAAGTGATATCACATTTTGCCTTGATGTGGAAAATCTCTCCTACTTATCAATTGATAATCTAAAGGGGCTCTATAATGAATATCAACTGTTAACAAGTTTCAAAAAGCATCGCAAGCTAAGTAGGATTAATCTTAGAGGAATTTACTTAAATTGGAGTCATACTAGGATGGGTGACCTCCTAAGAAGGCTCAATGTTTTACCTCTTTATGCATCACCTAGATACAATGAATGTTAGGTGTTCCATTCATTCTTATGAGAGATTGATTCTTGTTAACCACTACTCACTAAAAATGAGTCAATGAGTTTGACTTGAAAACTACAAATTGAATCTTTGTAGCAATATCAAAATTTGACTCCTTGTCAAGAGTATCTCCTAATTTATAAATTGATG